>CM035147.1:54309272-54678838 GCA_020205605.1 Panax ginseng | reverse complement strand
AAGTTTGGGAGAAAAAGTTACTCTCGAGGTTCAGTCCTTGACATCAGTTACTCCTTCAGCACAAATTTGAAACCTTGCTTCAGCTTCAGGCAAACATGGAGAACTTATTACTTCAAAAATTTGCTCATCGCCTCTTCCTTTACGTACAACTAGCCTGTAAACATGATCAAGATTACATGACCACTTTCAACAAATTAAGGCATGAAACCAAAATAAGGTGAAAAATAGAGACACACCTAGTTGTAGAAGCATGATCGATAATGTTACCACCAATTGGTTTAAATTGAGGCCCCGCAAAAAGGGCAAAATTTCTAAATATGTACCAAGTTATCCAAGCTAAGTAATAAGACAGATTCCTAGTTCACTATTTCTTAGATAATCTTTTATTTTCTCTTTTAAACAAACTGAAAGCTCCACACCAGATGGTATCATGGTAATATAAGAGTACACAACTGCTACAAACCAATACAATGATATCACTGCAAGGACCTATAAAATATGCTAAAAAGCTCATTGACAATCACATAATAGATTAAATAGGTAATTTTAGAACCAAATATCAAGTGGGATCTCTCAATTTAAATTTCTAAAAGGATGCTGATTCAACTTTCATCCAAAAACAATGAAGATAGAAGTCATATAAAAATGAAGATACAACTTGAAAAATGAAGATAAAAGTCATATTCATATTTAATCTTTGTATAAATACTTGTGCATAATTATAGATAGAAAGCAAGAAATCATTTTTGGTAGACCTTAATTATAGCATAAAAAGAACATTTTCAGTGGCAAATCAAAAATGTATTCATTACCCTTTTACCAAAACAAATGAAAGTTCCTGTTTTTTCAGACTTCCATTTTTCTTTGTTTTCCCCAGAAAAATTGAAGCATAAATGTTCTTCTTCAAAGTGTAAGCACCCAAATTACAAATTCATGTAATAATTCATAGAAAGAAATATATGTTTAAAAAGAAAAACCCCACAGAAAGTGATAATACATTATAAACTACAAATAGGAACACTGAAGCAAATCTAAAGCTACCAAAATCAAATTCAAAATTAACAAAGCCATTAAAGGTAATCCAGAAATGGAAAAGAATATCGATGAGGTGAACATCACCAACAAATGAGATATTTATATAAAAAAAATAGAAACAAAATCAAATGAAAGAAATTCGTACATCAGATTCTGAGTTTGTACGAATTAGGCAACCATTAAAGAAATTAGGCCACGAAAAAGTAAAGAAATTTGTGCAACCAGCAGCCACGACAAGCCCCGTCGAAAAAAGGGATTCTTAAAGAACAAACCCTAGATTTTCAAATGCCTGAAAAAATTTACAAACCCAATAAAGTTATGGGTATTACCTTCCGATCCGTTTGTCTCCGCTTCGCGGAGATGAGCTCTTCCATCTGGTACAAGTGATCTGAGCTCTGTTAGGAAGAAGTTGGAGAGAGAAAGTAGAAACAAGTGATCTGAGCTCTATTTTTAGCCGCTTGTTTAGTTAGCGTGTTTTTTCCTCATTTTGACCCGTACGTCTCAACCCGCGCGTTTTTAGCCCAATTCGTCTTTAGTCCGCTAGTTTAGTTCGCTTTAGAAGGATTTCCAATATATATATATATATATATATATATATATATATATATATATATATATAAACCGAGATAAATTCTCCTGACAATTTTGAAAAAATGGGTAAGTGGGGGTCCAAATAATAAACAAAATTTACAACAAATATTTCATAAAATCACCTCAATATTTTTAACAACATTTATCATCATTATTATAATTCACAATATTAATCGATCAGGTCGTTCCCAGGAAAGAGGGGGCTTTCCAATAAGGATTTCTCCTCATTGGCGCGCAATTAGGTGACCAATCCTCTCCTTGACAGAACTTCTAGACATCGTTAATATTGCAAATAATAATATTAATAACTTTGTCATCTCAATTATTGATTTAATAATATATAAAATATTGACAATAATTGAATCAAATAACGTGAGATACTATGCAACAATTACTGTACCAATAATTGAAAAAAACTGAGTGACTTCTCACGTAAGCATCAATAATCAATACCGTGTGCTACTATGCAACCACGCCAGACATATTCTTTTGTACTTTAACACCGGTGTTTCAACGATTAACAGTAAAACTTCCGCCTTTATTTTTATAAAGTATTTTTGTCGTTTTCTCAATCAAACAATAATTACATTGTGGGGTCCACCAATGATTGTCTTAGTTGTACGAATATTCCCCGTTAAAACGAATATTCCCAAACCAATCGAATATTATATAACAACTTGCGTACTTTGCAAAATTTATAAATATTACCCACAACTATAACATTATATCAAATTCATTCCATAATATTCAAAAATGATATTTATAGAAAATTCATCTTTATTTATAAAAGTTGGGGTCTTACAGTATGATCATAATCTTTCAATAACTCAAGCCATCGTCATTGCCGCATGTTGAGTTCTTTTTTAGTAAAGAAATATTTGAGGCTTTTATGATCCGTATAGATCTCCACCTTCTCTCTATACAGGTAATGCCTCCAAGTCTTAAGCGCAAAAATGACTGCTGCCAACTCTAGATCATGAGTAGGATAATTCCTCTCATATTCTTTGAGTTGTCGTGAGGCATAGGCTATGACTTTCCCATGTTGCATGAGAATACATCCTAACCCTTTGCCTGAAGCATCACTGTAGATGTCAAAATGGTATTGTCAGAACAGGTGCTGAAATGAGTCTTCTCTTGAGTTCTTGAAAACTCTTCTCACATTCCTCGCTCCAACCGAACTTTGTATCTTTTCGAGTCAGCTGAGTTAATGGAGTAGCGATTCGAGAAAATCCTTCCACGAATCTCCGATAATAACCAGCTAAGCCGAGAAAGCTACGTACTTCGGTCACTGACATTGGTTGCTCCCAGCTTTGAATTGCTTCAATCTTCGCTGGGTCAACAGATATTCCATGATTTGATATCACGTGCCCAAGGAATGCTACTTCCTCAAGCCAGAACTCGCATTTCTTTAACTTGGCATAAAGCTTGTTTTCACGAAGCTTTTGGAGTATCAGCCTCAAGTGTTGCTCATGATCTTCACGGCTTTTGGAATATATGAGGATGTCATCAATAAAGACGACCACAAAGTGATCTAAATATTTCTTGAATACTCGGTTCATCATATCCATGAAGGCAGCAGGAGCATTAGTCAATCCAAAAGACATGACTATGAATTCATAATGCCCGTACCGAGTTCTGAAAGCCGTCTTTGGAATGTCATCGGTTCTAATCTTTAACTGATGATATCCGAAACGAAGATCGATCTTTGAAAAGAATTTGGCTCCTTGCAACTGGTCAAATAGGTCATCAATACGTGGCAATGGGTACCTATTCTTGATGGTGACATGATTCAACTCCCGATAATCAATACAAAGTCGAATACTCCCATCTTTCTTCTTCACGAATAGAATAGGAGCACCCCAAGGAGACGTACTAGGACGAATGAAACCGATGTCTAACAATTCCTGCAATTGGGTCTTTAACTCTTTTTTTTTTTGATAATGTGGAGTTTCCCAACCGCAGTCGGATTAATCTCCCCACCCCAGACCAGGCTTACGCACAGGCTCGGCCTAAGACATGGCAATGCCGGTGGTTTGGGTCTTTAACTCCCGAAGTTCAATAAGAGCCATTCGATATGGGGCTTTGGAAATGGGTTTTATACTGGGTTCAAGGTCGATACCAAACTCGATTTCACGCTCCGGGGGTAGGCCAGGAAGTTCTTCGGGGAATACGTCAGGAAATTTATTAACAATAGAAATATCATTCAAATCTGACGTATTTTTGTTTAAATCTGAGACATGAGCTAAGAAAGCTTGACATCCGTTTTTCAATAAATGAATAGCTTTGTGGCTTGAGATGACCGTGATTGATTTTAATGGTTTGGTCGCTTGAATTCGCATAATAGGTTGGTTAGGAATATGAAAGCTAACAACCTTACGAAAACAATCGATTTTAGCATGATGAGTAGTTAACCAATCAATCCCTAAAATCACATCAAATGCAAGTATTTTCAAAGAAATAAGATCGACAGTAACGTGCGGTTACCGATTTGAATCAAACAAGACTTATAAACAGTGGATGTAATGAAGGTTTCTCCCAACGGAGTTTCAACCGATAAGTCAAAGTCTAATTTCTCCGGAGTCAAATTTAAACGTTGAGCGCAAGTAGGAGAAATAAAAAAAATGGGTAGAACCGGTATCAAATAAGGTATAGACTTTGCTAGAGTTTATGATAAGCTTACCCGTGATGACCTCGTTCGGGTTTCTTGCTTTCTAGGAGGTCGCAACAAACGCTCTCCCTTGAACTCTGGCTTTGACTTTTTCGGGACGACCTTTTGGTGCCTCCATCCCAATTTGGACTTGTCTTGATTGCACGATAAAATCGGGCTAGGTGACCTTCTCTTACACAATTATAACACGCTTTGGACTGCATCACGCAGTTTGGACTGATGTGTCCCTCCCCTCCGCATTTGAAGCATATGATAGGTGGTCGTTCTCCTTCCTTAACAACAGGTGTTGGTGCTGACGTCTTTCCATCATTGTTGAATCTCCTCTTCTTGAAATGTCCATTTTTATTGTCTTGGCCATGATTACCACCGAAGTGGTTACCATTTCTGGCATGTTGATTCCCTCCACATTTGTTGTCATAGCTTTTATGACTGCTACCACTGGTATTATATTTTTGCCGGCTGCTTTCTCTTGGTTATGTTGACTTGTTATCGCGCTCCAATAGCTGAGCCTTATTTATAACATCTGAATATAAACACAGTTTATGAGAAATTAGATATTAACGTATCTCGAGTTTCAAACCTCTTAGAAACATCTACGTCATTCTCTCCTTATTATCAACCAAGTGAGACGCAAACCGGGACAACTCGGTAAACTTAGCTTCGTACTACGACATGGTCATATTGTTCTGCTCCAACTTGATGAACTCTACCTCTTTTATGTGACGAATACTTTCAGGAAAATACTTGTCGTTGAATAGTTCTTGAAACTTCTCCCAAGACATCTTCAGTGCTACAGGTTGAGTACGCTTTACCGATTCCCACCAGTAATTTGCCCCTCCTCGCAACATAAAGGTGTCAAAGGGAACCTTTTGCTCCTCGGAGCATCCCAAGACATCAAATATCTTGGTGATCTACTTTATCCACGCTTCCGCCTTAAGTGGTTTTGGCTCTCCAATAAACTCCGGTGGTCCTAGCTCCTTGAACTGTTTAGCAGTGACCGTCCGAGAGTTTTTAGTGTTTCCACCTACATTTTGGACAGGAGCCGCTCTCGCCTGATGTTTTTTTTTTTTTTTTTTGTTGATAATGTGGGGTTTCCCAACCGCGGTCGGACTAATCCCCCCAAGCCGGACTCGACCCTTTTGGTTAGTGTTGTTGTTTACATGAGGATTGTCGTCTTCCTAATGCACATTATCCTGATTATTGATCTATGGAGACTCAACGGTCTCCTGTGCTCCATTGCTATTCTCAACATTCTCGGATGTCATTTTCAAATACTGCCACAAAACAAGGGTTAATTGACATGCAACATATTATCCCTATACTCTGACCGACCAATTAAATACTAAATAAACTTAGGTAGGTCATACTAGCGAAGGACTTCCACGTCTCTCCCCTCCTAGTTCTAGTCTCACATCTTAGCCAAGGATCATATCCCTAAGCTTTGATACCAACTGTGACGCCCCCAAAATAGGTATACATCACCCATCTTGAGTCGCCAAATACATGGTACAAAATACAAATAAAAACTTAATTATACAACTGTCGTGTAAAATACGACAAAGCATATGCTATGAGTTTTAATACAAATATTGTCATCTAGACAATATTCACACTCAATGGAGTCCTCATTACATTTATTATCACACTATTTTATAGAATAGTGAGGACTACTAAAACAACCATCTGGACCGTCAATCCATTCCTCGACTCGTCCCAGCTATATTCTCATTTCCTTAGAAAAACTAGATACTGAAATAGTGAGGTAGCAGACTTCTCTTCTTCTTTCTCTCTATAATTTCTCTCTATAATAAATGCTCTTGTGAGACTTAGTGAATTGGTGAGAATGAAAGAAGAATGAGCTTCTATTTATAGGAAAATATAGTTTCGATAATTGCACGTTTTGGGGCTCAAAATATTACAGTATAATATCTTTCTCTTTTTCTTCATTTTTTATTTAGTCCTGCAAGTATTATCAAACTTGTACCACCTCTCCTAATAGTAAGTCATGTGAATTAATAGTTCATTCATTTGACTTAATAGTTATAAGCATGTGAAATAATAGCAATTAATTGCTCATTTATCCGGTTAATTACTCAATTAGTCAATATAACCTCCAGACATCCATTATTATCGAAATAGATGTCGATTTTCATTAACACTAATAATCCCAACACAATGGAAATATCAAGTTCATCTTTAATCAACACGAACTTATTCATCATTAATATTATAACTCATAATATTTAACAACAAGGTCGTTCCTAGGAAAGAGGGGGCTTTTCGATAAGGATTTCTCCTTATTGGCGCGCAATTAGGTGACCAAACCTCTCATTGACAGAACTTCTAGACATTGTCAATATTGTAAATAATAATATGAATAACTTTGTCGTCTCAATTATTGATTTAATAATATAAAATATTATACAGATGATACCGTGACAATAATTGAATCAATTGGCTGTTGAATTGTTGTTGATCGCTTTCAATTCGCTATTGTTCAAGAATCGCTCTCGCTTATATGGTCGGATTTTTCTTTGAATGGGTGGCTAAGGGATCTTTGGTGTCTACTTGGCCTGCTACTCTCTCTCGCTATACTTTCCGAAATGATCGGGCATTTTTCGCTTGTTTATCCGGTTTCGTGTTTTGCTTCTTGCTTGTTGAGTTACTTACGCCTAAGTTTTTTTGCCGCAGCCTCTCAGTATCTTCTCACGATCTCTTGCTAGGCTACGCTTGTCCAGGTATTTTTGCTTGTCTTCTTTGATGTTGTTGTTCCTTGGCGGTAATGGTGGGCATACGTTGTTGCCGCCTGAGCTTCTTTGGTTTATTGTGTCCGGTTGTCGCCCTTGTTTATTGTGGTCAGGCATAGTCGTTGTTGCCTTGTCTATTGTGTCCGGTTCGTTGTGTCGCCGCACCGGTGTGTCTACTTTGATGTGTTGTTCCTCGGCGGTTGTCTCAGGATCTATTTCTCCTGCTAGCCGCCATCGCGGCGGCTATCGAGCTGGGATGTGTTTGTGCTTGATTGTCGTCGCCGGGTAGCTTGTCTTGCTTTTATGTCTCGAGTCTCATTGGGCCGTGCATGACAGCAGTTTATTTGTGCATAGTGGTGAGGTGATCCTTTTTTCTGTTGCATGTGGTTTTTTTTGGTCGGGTTGCTTGCTTAGGCAAGTTGTCTTGTCTGGGCAATCCTCATCTCTTTTCATTTTATGGGTTTTGGTTTATGTTTTATATGATTTATTATCTAGACATTTTGGTTGGTTGTGTAGTTGCATTGCTCCATATTTTCCTTGTATGCTAGTGACTAGCTTGAGTTTACCTTTACCATCATAGGGCACGTCCTATGATGGCTATGGTATATCGTCTGGGGTTTTCTCCCATGAACTTTGTACTTATTCTTTCTTTTATTTCGATCTAAATTTAGCAAAAAAAAAATTATCAGTAGCAATAATTGAGTATAATTGGTGACTTCTCACGTAAGCATCAATAATCAATACCGTGTGCTACTTATGCAACCATGCCAGACATCTTGTATTTTTTTACTCTTTGGGTAGTTCAACAGCTTTTAACTCAGTAACTCTTTCGCCGTTATTTTATAAAAAGATAATTACGTCATTTTTTAACTACGACAATACTTCCGTTGTGGGTCCACCAATGATTGTGCCGTCGTACGAATATTCCCTGTTAAAACGAATATTCCCAGACCAATTGAATATTATATAACCACTTGTTTACTTTGCAAAATTGGTAAATATTACCCACAACTATAACATTATATCAAATCCACACCATAATATTCAAAAATATATTTCGAGAAAATTATTCTTTATTCATAAAGTTGGGGTCTTACAATTGTCCCATAGGAAGCACTCTAAAAAACCGAAATCCTACTATAGAGCCAGGGTTTCAGACCCTTTTTTTTTGATAATGTGGAGTTTCCCAACCGCAGTCGGACTAAGTCTCCCCACCCCGGACCAGGCTTTACGCACAGGCTCGGCATAAGACATGGCTCCGCCCAGAAATGTGCGATCCGTGGCCACACGGACTAGTTTTTAATTGGCCCTCACACTTGTTGCAGGCGGGAATCGATCCCAGGATGTCCGGGTTTATGGTGCACCCCAAGTGGAAACTTACCGCTGCGCCAAGTGCTGTGGTTAGGATTTCAGACCCTACTCAAACCTACGAGCCTTTCTCTCCTCCGTGTCCACTTGGTGTGGAGCAAACCTTGTCAATTCATTGAATTTGGCCGCATATTGGGGAACCGTCATGTCCCTTAGCTTAAGTTCTAGGAACTTAATCTCCATTCGCCCTTGCATGCTAGTAGGGAAGTAGTTCTCAAAGAATACCTTCTTGAACTGTTCCCATGTAACAACATCAGCTCTAGCCCCACCCTGGTGAGCCTCCCACCAGTAGTTGGCTTCCCCCTTCATCATGTAAGTCGCAAAAGAAGTCTTTTGCGCCTCAGCTACGTTTGTAATAGGAAACGCCTTTTTTTTAATAATGTGGAGTTTCCCAACCGCAGTCTGTAAGACCCCAACTTATTATTAATGAAATTTAATTTTCTCTATTTATTATTTTGAAATAGTAAGGGTTGATTTGATTAATGTGGATAGTTATGGGTAAAATACGCAAATATTTCAAAATAAGCAAGTGGTTATAAAATATTCATTATTGCTTGGGAATATTCGTTTGGTCGAGGAATATTCAGATGCTGTGGGGAATATTAAATTGACGACGCTTGACCATGTGTGGGCCCCATAACGGAAAGCGATTGGAGGAAGAAAACGACAAGAATAAGTTGTTTAAAATAGCGGCGTAATTGTTACAAGTATCATCGTTAAAATACTCTATTGGTTAAAACACAAGAAGATACTCAGATTGCACCAATTATTGATTCTTACGTAAAGAAGGCACTACTCAATAATTGTTACAAAGAATTCTTGCTCAAGATATTTTATTTTATTGATTCAATAATTGTTGTGTTGATATTTTATATTATCGTTGTTTCAATAATTGTCACTACACGTATTTTTCATTATCGAAGAAATAATTCATATTATCTCGAATAATATTATTGGATAACATTATTGGCAATGTCTAGAAAGTTACATCTAAGGAGAGGTTTGGTCACCTAATTGCGGCGCCAAGAAGGAGAAATTCTTATTGGAAAGCCCCCTCTTCCTAGAGGCGCCTCGGGTTGTCGATATTATGATTTCGTAATATTATTCGTGAATAATTAATTATTGATTTATATGATGAGAAAATATTGATTTTATGTGGATATAGATGGAGAAAATTTTTAATGTGACAATTGTTGAAAATTAAAATTTTATCTTTTCTCGATAAAATAATTCATTTAAATATATTATTATATTTTTAATAATATAATAATGGTGATATTTTTACAATGAATGTGTGATATATGAGTATACGAGGAGAAAGAGTATTTTTGTTGCAATAAATGTTTAAAACATGTTAAACATGTTGATTGGACCCCATTTCTTGATCGAAATTTGATTATAGCACAGAAATCGCCCGCTTATGGATTTCGATCAATTTCTGTTTGGAATTTGGAAAAAATTTCTTCTGCAAAGTTGTAGAGAATTGAATTTCCTATAAAAACACGCGAGATTCGAATTTCTGACAAAAGGACTATTTATTGTGAATTATTGAAGTTCTAAAGCTCCAAAATAATTAATTTTTGAAGTTTTAAATATTTTTAATAAGAAAAACGTTTTTTTTGAGTTAGGCAAGGTGAGTCACTCTTGGTGGCTGATGGTTTGAATCAGATTTTGGGTGCGTAGGAATTTAATAAATATATATTAATATTTTATTAAATTTTCTGCTTTGGTGTTCTAAGCATTTTCCTATAAATAGGGTGCTTAAGTTAGAATTGAAAATCACACCAAAAATTAAAGTTTTCTCTCTCTATATTATCGAGCGTATTCTTGTGAGTATTTTGAGTATACTTTGAGTATTGTTATACGGTGCAAGTTCAAGTTATAGCTTATATCCAATATTCCAGTTAGAAGTACTGTCTTTCCGAGGTAAGGGATATTATTTTTTTTAAAAATGATATTATTTCTTCTAATATCATTATGTCGAAGTATTGATCTGAACTTTTAATCAAATTTGGAACTTTTTGGTGTCGGAGTTACTATTCACGCGATACAAGACTATTCACGATACGATACTATTATTCACTAATACGACATTATTCATCGAAAAATGAAAATTTTCCTTTTCGTCTAAAATATCTATTGTGGATACTAGCTTTGATTGTATCCATGTTTTGATCATTCTTGAATTTTACACTACTATGATTATTTTTGAGGTATTTTGGACATGGATAAAACAAAGTACGAATCCTTAATCCTTAATCCTTGTCATTTTGTTTAACTCGGATTCGTTTTTAAAAATATTTTCATCATCCTCGGTCTTAAATGATGATATTATTGAATATCTTTCATTTTGTAGTGCAAAGATGAATGATTTTCGATGAATATCTTTGGTCAGTAGTGCAAAGATGAGCAGTGTTTAGATGAACATGACTAATCGATGAATATCTTTGGCTCAGTGCAAAGATGAATATTTGATTCGATATATATATTGATTGATGTTACAGGATAAAAGATAGAGCGATGAACTTTAAATTCATATATAGAAGATAGTAGTTTGCATTCTCTACTTAACTCTTCTAATGAATTATTATTTCATTGCGAATATTGATTTAAAACTTGTTGTCTATTGTATTCTATTAGATTTTTCCTCGTTGAAGACTAACGATAATTTGTTGTGTATTATCTTAGTCATAATATTTTTCTTGGGCTAGTTGAGCTTACCCTTTTCCTTTTTGTTCCATTTTTCTTCTCGTGAGGTGAGAATATAGCAAGAAATCAGTGGGGTATGGAATGAAGGTTCTAGAGAGAGTTGTTTAGTAGTCCTCACCATTTTTATAAAATAATGTATCAATAAATGTGATGAGGATTTATTTGAGTATAGATATTGTCTAAAAGATAATATTTGTATTCAAACTCACAGTTTTACTGTTGTAATAATAAAGTTGTAGTTGTTTCTATACCATGTATTGACAACTCAGAATGGGTGATGTATACCTATTTTGGGGGCGTCACAGTTGGTATCAGAGCTTAGGGATATGATCTCTGGCGGAGATCGGGGAATAGAATTAGGAGGGGAGAGACGAGTAAATCCTTCGCTAGTGTGTCCTACCTAAGCTTATTTGTTAGTTGGTCAGTATATAGGGATATTATGTGATATATTGATTTCCTTAATTAACCCTTATTTTATGACAGTATTTGAGAATGTCGACTGAGAATATTAACAATGGAAATGAGGCCAGTGGAGACGCTTTGTACTCACCAACGAGGAGAACGCGTAACAGTGGCAATGTTCCTCCCGTGAACAACACCACCGAAGCGAGATGATGAACGAGGGGATGTTTAGAAGCTTTTTGCAGTTCATGCAAAATCAGACGAGGGAGACTCGTGTTCAAAATACAGGAGGAAATGATAGCAATTCACGGGTTGTCACAGCCAAGCAGTTCAAAGAGTTGGGACCACAAGAATTTAAGGGAAAGCCAGATCCGATCATGGCGGAAACATGGGTCAAGCAAATTACCAAGATATTCGATGTCTTGGGATGCACGGAGGAACAGAAGGTTCCATTCGCCACCTTTATGTTCCGTGGCGAGGCAGACTACTGGTGGGAGTCTGTGAAGCGTACCCATCCAGCCGCACTCAACATGTCTTGGGAGACATTTCAGAAACTATTTAATGACAAATACTTTCCTGAAAGTGTTTGTCATATGAAGGAAGTGGAGTTCATCAGATTAGAGCAAAACAACATGACGGTGTCTCAGTACGAGGCAAAGTTTGCAGAGTTATCCAGGTTTGCACCTCATTTGGTGGAGAATGAGGAACGTATGACGCGGATGTTTCTTAGAGGTTTGAAACCCTAAGATACGCCAAGATCTCATTTCTCATAAATTTTCTCTCTATTCAGAGATGTTGTAAGCGAGGCTCAATTATTAGAGCGAGATAACGAAAGTACGGTCAATCGAGGACCACAACCCGGATCATCTGGGAGATAGCGATCAACAAAACAACGATAACCAGCGGAGAAAGAAAAAGACGGACAAAAATGGTAACCACTCTGGTGGTAATCATGGCCATAAAAATAGAAGAAGCGAGTCAGGAGGAGATTTTAAAAAGAGGAGATTTAACAACGACCATGTGAAGACGACAGCACCAGCAGCAACTGGTTCCAAGGGAGGGGAACGACCACCGGTCATATGCTACAAATGCGGAAAAGAGGGACATATCAGTCCAAACTGCCCACAACAGTTCAAGGTATGCTATAATTGTGGAAAGGAAGGACATATCGCTCGGGATTGTACGGTAGCGAAACCTAGTTCAGCGGGGACGGTGACTCAAAAGATTGTCCCAGAAAAGTCAAAGTCAACGGTTTCTGGAAGAGCGTTTGTTGTGACTGGTCAAAATGCGAGGAACCCAAACGAGGTGATCACGGGTAAGCTAATCATAAATTCTTGTGAAGTTTATACTTTACTAGATACCGGTGCTACCCATTCATTTATCTCTCCTACTTGTGCTCAACGTTTAAATTTGACTCCGAAAAAATTAGACTTTGACCTATCTGTGGAAACTCCGTTAGGAGAAACTTTAATCACATCCACAGTTTATAAATCTTGTTTGATTCAAGTTGGCACCATCACCTTACCTGTTGACCTTATCTCATTAAAGATATATGCTTTTGATGTGATTTTAGGGATTGATTGGTTAACTACTCATCATGCCAAAATTGATTGTTTTCGTAAGGTTGTTAGTTTTCATATTCCTAACCAACCTGTTGTTCGAATTCAAGCAACTAAACCATTAAAATCAATCACTGTCATATCTAATCATAAAGCTATTCGTTTATTGAAAAACGGATGTCAAGCTTTCTTAGTCCATGTTATGGATTTGAATAAAGACACGTCAAATTTGAATAATATTCCTGTTGTTATTGACTTTCCTGACGTATGTCCTGAAGAACTTCCCGGTCTACCCCCAGAACGTGAAGTTGAATTCTTTATTGATCTTGAACCTGGTACAAAGCCCATTTCTAAAACCCCATATCGAATGGCTCCTATTGAACTTCAAGGAGTTAAAGGTCCAACTATAGGAATTGTTGGACATCGGTTTCATTCGTCCTAGTACATCTCCTTGGGGTGCTCCTGTTTTATTCGTAAAGAAGAAAGACGGAGTATGCGACTTTTGTATTGACTATCGGAATTGAACCATGTCACCATCAAGAATAGGTATCCTCTACCTCGTATTGATGACTTGTTTGACCAGTTGCAGGGGCACAAATTTTTTTTTCAAAGATCGATCTTCGTTTTGGATATCATCAGCTGAAGATTAGAACTGAGGATATTCCAAAGACTGCCTTTAGAACTCGGTACGGGCATTATGAATTCTTAGTCATGTCTTTCGGATTGACTAATGCTCCTGCGGATTTCATGGATATGATGAATCGAGTATTCAAGGAATATTTGGATCAATTCGTTGTTGTCTTTATTGATGACATCCTCATATATTCCAAAAGTCGTGAAGATCATGAGCACCATTTGAAGCTGGTACTCCAAAGGCTTCGTGAAAACAAGCTTTATGCCAAGTTGAAGAAATGCGAGTTCGGCGAGGAAGTAGCATTCCTTGGGCGCGTGGTGTCGAAACATGGAGTATCTGTTGATCCGCCAAGATTGAAGCAATACAAAGTTGGGAGCAACCAAAGTTCGGTGATCAAGTACGTAGCTTTTTGGGCTTAGCTGGTTATTATCGGAGATTCGTGGAAGGGTTTTCTCGAATCGCTACTCCATTAACCCAACTAACGGAAGGATACAAAATTTGTTTGGAGCGAAGAATGCGAGAAGAGTATCCAAGAGCTTAAGAGGAGACTTATTTCTAAGACTGTTCTAACAATACCATCCGGTTCGGATGGATTTGTTATCTGAAGAATGCTTCGTGCAAAGGGTTAGGATGTGTTCTCATGCAACGTGGGAAAGTCATAGCCTATGCCTCACGACAACTTAAAGAGTATGAGAGTAATTATCCTACTCATGATCTAGAGTTAGCGTGATCGTTGCCGCTTAAAGATATGGAGGCACTATCTATATGGGGAGAAAGTGGAGATATATTAGCACCATAAAAGCCTTAAATATTTTTTTCACTCAAAAAGAACTCAACATGCGACAATGACGTTGGCTCGAGCTATTGAAAGACTACGATCACACTATTCAATACCATCCCGAAAAGCGAGCGTGGTAGCCGACGGCGTTGAGTAGAAGATCATGCGCAGGAATGAGTGCGATGATGTCAAGTATACGCATAGAGCCAACTTTAATAGAAAAAGTTAAGGTTGCTCAAGCCACCGACCTGGAGCTGATGCATATGAAGAAGAAAGTACAAGAAGGAGTTATTCCGGAAGCGAGAATTGATGAAGAATGAATACTTGAGTCCACTCCTGCACTTTGTGTTCCTAACGACTACGATTTGAAGTACAAGATTATGATGGAGGCACACAATACACCATTTGCAATTCATCCTGGAAGTACTAAAATGTATCATGATCTTCGACATACATTTTGGTGGAACAATATGAAGAGAGAGATTGCAAAGTTTATCTCGATGTGTTTAACTTGTCAACGTGTAAAGACGGAGCATCTAGTACCTAAGGGTCCGTTGCAATCACTTGAGATTCCGAAATGGAAGTGGGAACACATTACCATGGATTTCGTTACGGGTCTTCCTACGGTTTCTCAAGGCATCAATGCTATTTGGGTTATTGTTGATAGATTAACCAAGTCTCGCTCATTTCTTGGAAATCACGGGATACTTATTCCCTTGAACGTCTTGCTAGTATATATGTAAATGAGATTATGAGGTTGCATGGCATGCCAGTATCCATAGTTTCGGATCGTGACCCAAGATTCACTTCAAGATTTTGGGTTAGCTTGCAAAAAGCTATGGGCACGGATTTACGATTCAGTTCAGCATACCATCCTCAAACGGACGGACAATCGAAGGACTATTCAAACTCTTGAAGATCTATTAAGACTCGTGTCCTAGACTTCAAGGGCGGTTGGGATAAGTATTTACCATTGGTGGAATTCTCCTACAACAATGCTTATCGTGCAAGTATAGGTGTGGCTCCATTCAAGCATTATATGGGACGAAAATGTCGCTCTCGGTATATGTTGGGACGAGGTGGGTGAAGCAACATTGTTGGGACCCGAGTTGGGTACGTATGACTACGGAAAAGATCCAAATGATTCGACAACGATATAAAAGCAAGCACAGGATCGACAAAAGAGTTATGCGAGATCTTCATCGAAAAGACGTGGAATTTAGTATTGGGGATCACGATTGTTGCGTGTAGCTCCATGGAAGGAGTTACAAGATTTGGGAAATGAGGAAAGCTCAATCCACGATATATTGGTCCATTTTGATTCTTGACCGAGTAGGAAATGTAGCCTATAGACTCTCGTTACATTACCTCGAAAGTATGTCTCGTGTTCATAATGTGTTTCACATATCTGTACTTCGTAAATATGTGAAAGACCCGAACCACGTTATAGAGTTAGAACCGGACGAGATAGCCGAAGACTTAACGTATGAGGAGGTACCTGTCAAGATCTTGGATAGGAAGGAGCATGTCCTACGCACGAAGGTTATACCACAAGTTAAAGTTTTGTGGAGGAACCATGCTATAGAGGAAATGACCTGGGAATTGGAAACGGAAATTAAAGCGAGGTATCCTCACCTTTTGAAAACACTGTGCACGTCACGTCAATTTCGAGGACAAAATTTCATAAGGAGGGAGGTTGTAAGACCCCAACTTATTATCAATGAAATTTAATTTCTCTATTTATTATTTTGAAATAGTAAGGGTTGATTTGATTAATGTGGATAGTTATGGGTAAAATACTTAAATATTTCAAAATAAGCAAGTGGTTATAAAATATTCATTATTGTTTGGGAATATTCGTTTGGTCGAGGAATATTCACGTCTTTGTCGGGAATATTCGTATTTAGTAGCGCGTAAACCATGTGTGGGCCCCATAACGGAAAGCGGTTGGAGGAAGAAAGCGACAAGAATAAGTTGTTTAAAAATAACGACGTAGTTATTCACGAATTAATACTATTAAAATACTCGGTGGTTAAAACACGAAGAGCATGCAGTATTGCACCAATTATTGATTCTTACGTAAGAAGGCATTACTCAATAATTGTTACGAAGAATTATTGCTCAAAGATTTTATTTTATTGATTCAATAATTCTTTGTATTGATATTTTATAGTATCGTTGTTTCAATAATTATCAAGCATCAGATTTTTCATTATCGAAGCAATAATTCATATTATCCGAATAATATTATTGGATAACATTATTGGCAATGTCTAGAAAGTTACATCTAAGGAGAGGTTTGGTCACCTAATTTGCGCCAAGAAGAGGAGAAATTCTTATTCGAAAGCCCTCTCTTTCTCAGGAGGCTGCACTGGTTGTCAATATTGTGATTACGTAATATTATTCGTGAATAATTAATTATTAATTTATATGATGAGGAAAATATTGATTTTATGTGGATATAGATGGAGAAAATTTTTAATGTGACAATTGTTGAAAATTAAAATTTTATCTTTTTCTGATAAAATAATTCATTTAAATATATTATTATATTTTTAATAATATAATAATGGTGATATTTTTATAATGAATGTGTGATATATGAGTATACGAGAAGAAAGAGTATTTTTGTTGCAATAAATATTTAAAACATGTTAAACATGTCGGTGGACCCCATTTCTTGACTGAAATTTGATTATAGCCTGTAAAATCTCCCGTTTATGGATTTTGGTCAATTTCTGTTTGGAATTTGGAAAACTTTTCTTCTGTAAAGTTGTAGAGAATTGAATTTCCTATAAAAACTCGCGAGATTCGAATTTTCTGATAAAAGGGCTATTTATTGTGAATTATTGAAGTTCTAAAGCTCCGAAATAATTAATTTTTGAAGTTTTAAATATTTTTAATAAGAAAAACGTTTTTTTTTGAGTTAGGCAAGGTGAGTCACTCTTGGTGGCTGATGGTTTGAATCAGATTTTGGGTGCGTAGGAATTTAATAAATATATATTAATATTTTATTAAATTTTCTGCTTTGGTGTTCTAAGCATTTTCCTATAAATAGGGTGCTTAGGTTAGAATTGAAAATCACACCAGAAATTGAAGTTTTCTCTCTCTATATTATCGAGCGTATTCTTGTGAGTATTTTGAGTATACTTTGAGTATTGCTATATGGTGCAAGTTCAAGTTATAGCTATATATCGAATATTTTAGTTACAATCTTTTCTTTCCGAGGTAAGGGATATTATTTTTTAAAAAATGATATTATTTCTTCTAATATCATTATGTCAAGTATTGATCCGAACTTTTAATCAAATTTGGAACTTTTTGGTGTTTGAGAGTTTACTATTCACGATATACGGCACTATTCACGTATACGACATTATTCACGAATCTTTAACTTTATTCATCGAAAAATGAAAATTTTCCTTTTCGTCTAAAATATCTATTGTGGATACTAGCTTTGATTGTATCCATGTTTTGATCATTCTTGAATTTTACACTACTATGATTATTTTTGAGATATTTTTGGACATGGATAAAACAAAATACTAATCCTTAATCCTTAATCCTTGTCATTTTGTTTCCTTTGGATTCGTTTCTTTAAAATATTTTTCATCATCCTCAATCTTAAATGATGATATTATTGAATATCTTTGGCCCGTAGTACAAAGATGAATGATTTCGATGAATATCTTTGGTCAGTAGTGCAAAGATGAGCAGTGTTTAGATAAACATGACTAATCGATGAATATCTTTGGCCTGTAGTGCAAAGATGAATATTTGATTCCAGATATATATTGATTGATGTTACAGGGATAAAAGATAGACGATGAACTTTAAATTCATATATAGAAGATAGTAGTTTGCATTCTCTACTTAACTCTTCTAATGAATTATTATTTCCGCTGCGAATATTGATTTAAAACTTGTTGTCTATTGTATTCTATTAGATTTTTCCCTGTTGAAGACTAACGATAATTTGTTGTATATTATCTTAGTCATAATATTTTTCTTGGGCTAGTTGAGCTCACCCTTTTCCTTTTTGTTCCATTTTTTTCTTCTCAAGAGGCGAGAATATAGCGAGATGCAGTCGAGGTATGGAATGAAGGTTCTAGAGAGAGTTGTTTAGTAGTCCTCACCATTTTTGTAAAATAATGTATCAATAAATGTGATGAGGATTTATTTGAGTATAGATATTGTCTAGAAGATAATATTTGTATTCAAACTCACAGTTTTACTGTTGTGATAATAAAGTTGTAGTTGTTTCTGTACCATGTATTGACAACTTAGAATGGGTGATGTATACTTATTTTGGGGGCGTCACACAGTCGGACTAAGTCTCCCCACCCCGGACCAGGCTTTACGCACAAGCTCGGCCTAAGACATGGCTCCGCCCAGAAATGTCCGATCCGTGGCCACACAGACTAGTTTTTAATTGGCCTTCACACTTGTTGCAGACGAGAATCGATCCCAGGATGTCCGGGTTTACGGTTCACCCCAGGTGGAAACTTACCGCTGCGCCAAGTCCTTGACCCATGTCTGGGCCTCCATTGGGTCAGTCGTTCCCTTGAACTCTGGTGGACCTACACTTTTAAATTCCTTAAAGGTAGTCGTCCTGGCTACCCTAGGTCCCGCGGGTGCTCTTCCCCCGGTTTGGTTAAATGCAGTCATTAATAAATTAACGAACTCTTTCATAGGGTTATTCGGACCCCCTTGGTCATCGTTATGCGATTCCGCCTCTTGATTACGTTGTCTTCTTCTTGGCGGCATTTCTGATTAAATAAATAAAGTCCCTTTATTACTTATTTGCTTTACTTAGTTATTATTCACTGAACAACTGAACAATAACTCATACACAATAAAGCACATTTAATAAAAACTTCATTATATTAATATGCTTCTTCATAGTCAAAACTATTTACAATTTTCTTTCCATAGCCAAAAGCTATTTACATTTATATGGTGCGATTGACTTTCACAAAAATTGGGATTTACAAAAAGACTACCCTTTAATTATACAAAAGAGGGTTTTACGTCACTACACAAAAATATTTACCGTTCTACTCCTAATAATGCTTAACAACATTCTCATGCTTCTCATTTGCTAGAATCGACACGATATCTCGACTTATAGTATGTCGAGTCTGCCCGACTCAATAGAATAAAAAGCTATTTTCATCTTGAAATCCTCATGCGCACTGTCATTGATATATGACATTCGTGCTATTTTCTGGTCTTTCTCAACTAGTTTCTTACGAAGTTCTACGACCTCGTTCTTATAGTCTCTGGCCTTATTTGTCATGAGCACCTTCTCATCATGTTCTATCTCAAAGTCTGATTCTGCAGACTCCTTAGCCCCATAGAGATCACTGATCTCCTCCTTCTGGTTCTGCATATATTGTGCAGTTGGACGTTACGGTCAAGCACCGAGAGCTACATTGCCCTCATCGTATCTGTAGGTGTTGACTCTAATACAGACATCACTGTATTAACCGATGTTACCTCCATATCATCCTCCACATCTATCATCATATTAAGATATGATGTTAATTCCATAGTCTCCTCAGAATAGTCTTCCTCTAAAAAATACCCCTCTGGCTCTGATTCTTCTAGAATCACATGATATTTCCGCTACAGATGTATTGGCTCTACTCTTTCCACGGGCTCCTCGCTCACCACGTGTATATCTCTATACATCAAGCTATCGATCGACATCTACAATAACACATAACAAGTTGATTATTACATAATACACAATATTATAAGCACAAATCACATTTAATTCATTTAGGGTTAATTTTCATCTTTTAAATCTTTCGGTACTGAATTTCCTCAATACCTTATTAACTCATTTGACTCGAATTAACTTTCTTCGGACCTTTCCTTTCCTAACGAGGTTATTAGCCTAAGGTTCTTTCCCCCTTAAGTTTTATAACCTAATGCTTTGATACCAACTTGTGACGCCCCCAAATCCGGTATCTTCCAACCTGAAGATGATGGTGCTTTACGATACTACAATTTTTTTTGATAATGTGGAGTTTCCCAACCATGATCGGACTAATCTCCCCACCGGACTGAGCTTACATGCATTGTGCTCGGCCTAAGACATGTCTCCACCACCGAACGCGCGACCCGTGGCCACCACGTCCATTTCGAAGTTTAAAAATGTTGCTAGCGGGGATCGAATCTGTAGACGCGTCCGGGTTTCTGGCTCGCCTCAATCAATCTTAATCAGCAAGCGCTAAATCTTGGGTGGTTAACACGATATTACAATTCATACAGTCATTCCATTGAGATAACAACAAAATGGTCAGATTCATATATATATATATATATATATATATATATATATATATATATATATATATATATATATATATATATTGTTAATGTGGAGTTTTCCAAACATGATGACTAAATCTCCCCACCCCGGACCAGGCTTTACGCACAGGCTCGGCCTAAGATATGGCTCCGCCCAGAAATGTGCGATCCGTGGCCTTCACACTTGTTGTATTCACTATATTCTTATTACAATAGTAATAAATCATTTCCCAGGTTCATAAACCGAATACATTCTTTGTTATTCATAAGTATATTACATACAAATACAATCTATTACATGATAATCAACTATCCATCTTAGCCTTGCCCTTATCTCTCTTAGAACTCTCAGTTCGTTCGGCTTTAGCTGCAATCATATAATTCAAGCAAGAAGTGAGCATAACTAGCTTAGCAAGTCTAACAAAGGATAATATAAATACCACATCGAGAATTATATGATTATCTTACATAACTGAACAAATAGCTATGAAGCACTGTGAACCATTGACTAGCACTTCTCATTTCATAACAATGATTCCAACGTATATATAATAGCTTAGGAATTCTGAACCGGTCAAAAGACCATGAACATACTCTTTTCATTTTCGTACTTGAAAAGGACATCCGACACTAAGGCCATCCATCCGGCATTACTTACGAGCACTTCTAGGTGATCAGCCTATAGTACTCTATGTTGATCAACACTCATCCGTTAAACGTATTTACGTTTAAGTTTTGGCAACCTCGCGTGTCCATCGAATAATCGATAAAAAAAATTTTGTTTGTTCTTAGACAAACTTACCTTTACATCCGTACCAAATACTTGGCATATGATAGCGTTAACAGTTCTATATCAAAAGACTTGTAAACAAATCAATCTAACTCTTAAGATTAGTCTAGCCAAGTTAAAACAGGCATCGACTCTTTCTTTTTCTTTTTCTTTTTTGCTAAATTTTGTTTATATAAAACTAACCAATTTACAAAGGCAAGGGGCATACCCCGAAATATAGCTACATCATCTGTGGACAGGCCCAAGATGAGGAAGCTATACAAGGAAACTACCAAACTACCAGAAACCAACTAGCTAAAATAAGACAATTACATAAATATTGACTATTGGTAATTAGGAAGTACAATATAAAAGAAATCTAATCCTTTAGAAAGCAGTAAGCCCATCCCGATTTATACCCAGAGGCAGCACTATCCCCTTGAAGGCCAGAAAAAGAAGCAGTTGGTCCCAAAGAGCCAAAAACCGAGAATTCTAGCCAAAAGCATAAGCAAAAGAAACCAACTAGGAGAAATAAGAGGTTCGGAGTAGCAAACCTCAACTGTCTAATCAGCAGAGCCCATTGCCCAACAACCACTTAAGGGCAGATACCAAACCGTAGCATGCATATTTGACATACCAGCTGATCTCATCCCAACCAGTTAAAATCAGAGTAAAAAACAATCCAATCAGTCCAATAAGCCCAGCCCGTTCCATGCATCAATATCAGCCATAGCAGAGGTTATGGACCCCAAACCGGACCCCTGGAAGCTCAAGTGCAAGGCATTAGCAGAGATACCCAACAGATAAGCCACTATGTCCGAAGAAATAACAAGTTCAGCAGCCCAGACCGAGGGAAACCGTGAGGTCGGAGTCAGAGGAGCCAGCGCCTAAAAATAAGCAAAGAGCTGCACAGCAGACCTACCAAGCAAGCCAAGCCAGTAGACTTGCCAAGCCAGATAAACAGCTGATCCCATTCCAAACAGACCAATCAGGAGTTGAAGCTACAAATCATTTGTCGGATGCCCAGAAGCATTTGCAGAACTGAAAAAAAGAGCCACAACATTCTAGATAAAATCTATGACTAAGAGAAAAGGCTCAGTAGCATTGGCAGGATGAGACAAAGAACCAGCTCAGATGTGCATCCTTTGAATTCAGTATCCAGCTGAAAGCGTCTAGCATGTAAAGAGCCAATTACAGAAAAATTGAGAATTTGTTGCTTTTAGAAATGATTTACATGTAGACAACCTAGATTTGATAATATGAATGATGTCCTTAGTTAGACTGGATATTGGAGGGGTGGCGTTTCTATGTAGCTTGTTATTCCGAGCCTCCCAAATCTTATAGAAACACACAGCCACCGTCAAGCTTAGGATATTCCGAGAGAGAGAAGAGCCTTGGAAAGCATTGAGAGTATCCACTACCTCTGCCCAAGTGACAGGAAAGGGACTCCAGTTTCCCAGATTTAGAGCATGATGAAGTATCTGTTTGGAGAAGGTGCACTCAAAGAATAGGTGGTTGAAAGTTTCAGGAAGGTTGCAGAGAGGGCAATTCCAAATCCTTCCAGAATATTGCATAGTTCGATCATTGGTGGAAAGTTTCTGATGAAACACAAGCCATAGAATAAATGAGTAGCGTGGTACATGGAGCTTGTGCCAGACGAACTTGCTCCAGGGAACCGGCTGCCTTCTAGAACGAATAGATTCCCATATTTGTTTGGATTTTACCAATCTGATATCCCAAGAATCCCATAGAATTCTGTCCTGCTGTTTGGAAGGGGGGGTAAGATAGTTATATCCCTTCTTAGCATAATGACATCATGATAGTTGCTCGTGGGCAAATTCCAAGAGTTATTAAGAATTATGTGGCTGACTGTAGCTGACACTGGCAGCCCAGAGTTTGTTATTAAGGCCGAGGAAGGGTTTATGGCAGTGCATCGACTCTTTCTTTAAAACACTTCATGCATTTCACAACATGAATCACAGAAAACTTGACTAACACGGAGGTTAGACAAGCGTTAAGAATATACTATTCAACAATTCTCAGTCTTTACAGGATCTACATGATATATTCACATAGCACACTGTGATTAGCTACCAAACAAATTTACTTTATTTGTTTTAACCAACTTCTTTTTCTTCTGTCTTACTTGAATTTTTTTTTCTTTCTAAATTTAGACTGAATTTAATAGAAAAATAAAAGAGATTACAAGCCTCATGGGAAACCCCAATCAGAATATAGCACAGACATCATAGGACATGCCCTATGATGTCATAACTATAAAAGATTACAAGGCCAAAAGCCCTACGAAGATGTGACAAGAATCGCTAACCATCAGATACAGAACAAAGCCCAATAAACTATCTTTTAAGAGCAAAAACCCCCAAAACCCTAGCAGCAGCAACAGGAGACGGATCATAAGCACAGTAGCAACAGGAGCACAAGGAGATGGAGTACAGATGCCTCCCCAACTGATGTAGCTCGCCCAATTAGCCCAGCAGTAGCTCCCCCAGCTCATCCAAGCAGTAGCCGAACAGTAGCTCCCCAAGCAGCTCGCCCAGTGCCGCTCAGCAGCTCGCCCCATGCAGCTCAAGACCGATCCATCATCACCATATTCGGATGCCTCGCCCACCAAGCAGCTGCCTCGCCCATCAAGACAGCAAGACTATCAAGACCACCACGTAGGTCATCAAGACATAAAGACCATTTTGCAGCTCACCCATCAAGACCATTTTGCAGCTCACCCATCAAGACCATATCAAGACCATTTTGCAGTAGATGACAAATCAGCCCAAGACCACCGACCTGCACTGATAACTCAGAAAAGCAACTCAGCTATAGACTAACAGGGCAATTCAACACGTTCATAATATCAGACCATCCCCAAAGACCAAACCAACTGCAGCAGAACCTCCATTAGCATCTGAACATAGCTGAGTAACCCAGCAGCAGCCCATCAGCAGAGGAGAAACTGAAAACAAGGCCACCGAAAGGATAGCAGACCAGCACATACTCCCACCAAACTGCAACACTGACTGCAGACCAGCATACTGAAGAGCAATGAAGCAGCCATAAGAAACTACCATAGCATCTCAAGGTCACAGCCACATGAAGCAGCCAGCAGGACCACACCAGATAGGAAACAGTTAGCAGGCCCAATCCATGCCAGACCCAAGCCGATATGGCATACCAAGCAGCAATAGCTGCAGCTCAAACAGTTCAGCAAAAGCACAGTAGCAACAACTCAAGTGACCTAGCAGCAGCCAACAAACAAGTGTCCTAGCAGTGAACTACAGAACAGAATCGAAACCAACAAGCCAACATTGGACCTAGACTGAACTGAGCTAAGTACTACTCAGCAGTAGAAATAGCAAAGGAGTAGTAGCAGTGCAGGCAAAGATCAGAACCTGCAACATTGATGAGCCAAATCCAAGACCAAAATCCAAGATAACCCAATACTGCCAAGAATATGCAATAACATGCAGTACAATAAAAAAAAAATTCCGCTAGGTTTGTTTGTATATAGAAAAGAAAGGAAGATTGAACAATCGCAAAGGGGCGTACCCCAGAAACTTTAGAATGTACCTCATGGACAACCCCCAAGAAAGAACACCTAAAGACCTACAATCAAACCAATTGGAATTACAAATATATAAGATAAAACGTGCATATAAAAATGAAAAGACGAGAGCCAAAGTGGCCAAAAGAAACATTAGAGGATGTCATGCCTCACATGCTTGCCCACCACAGAAGCTCAACCCAACCCAGCACACCACACATGCTCGCCAACCTCGCTTGCACACATGCTCGCTCAAAAACATTAGAGTATGACATGTCATGCACACTAGCACTCTCAAGCTCCAAACCAATGACATCACTCGAGCCTATACAGGAAGGACCTTCAACTGTCAACTATGCAACAAGCACCCTGAAACTTTTTCACATCTTTTCTTCATCTGTGAATACTCCACTGTTATTATAAAAGCAACATTCCAACTGGGTGGATGGCTCTCATTACCCCTGGACTGGACTGGACTCACTGATTTTATCTCATCTTTCCAAGGGAGGAAATTATCAAAACATATCCTCGGCCCTCTCTCTCTACATTGTTTTTTCTATAAGATATGGGAAGCAAGAAACAAAAAGCTTCACAATGGGACACTCATTCCTCCAAGATGTCTTGCTACTGATGTGATTAGTATCATTAAATCTAGATTATCTACTAATTCATCCTTTCTCAAAGCTACCAACTATTGCCAATACTCGTGAATTGGCTTAGATATATGATCTAATGCGTGTCGGTGTTGTGATTTGGTTTGGCCTAACAGACTTGGGTCTCTTGTGTGAAATTTATTCTTTGTGTTCTTTGCCTTGTGTTTTTCAAATTCTTCGGGTTTGGCTTCTTGGCGATAAAGGTCTGGAAGACACCGCATAGCATCCCTGGTTGGTTCGGTTCGACATCTTGTCCTCTCGGACGCTGGGGATCTTGGTTTAAACCGGGAGTTGGTTTATATGGTTCGACCATTCGGGTTCAACCTCTTGTCTTGGGATCTTTGGGGACGTTTGGTTTCGGCGGGTTGGGTTGGAAATTTAGCTTCCATGGCGATTCGGCTTCTCGGTGGTTTGGTTCAACTATTGCTTCTATTCGTTATGAATTCAGTAGCATTCTCAGTCCGGTACTGGGTTCGGCTTCTTGGCCAGTACTGACATCCTGGTTCGGTTTCGTGGTTCAAAATCTTGTCTTCGGACGATTGGGGGATCTTTGGTTTCGGCCGGGGTTGGTTCTTATGGTTCGGCCCTTGGTTGACCTCTTGTCTTCTGGATCTTTGGGGATCTTTGGTTCCGGCTTCCGGGTTGGATATCCTATTGGCACTCGTAGTTCTTCCTATGCCTCAAAGATCCTCTTACGCTCCTACTACGATTCAAATTTCGGTCTTGGCTACATTCTTTTTGGTCATCTGGGTTTTAACGGATTGGTCGTTTAAGTTGTTTAAGTTCCCATGATTGTTTTTACTATTGTCCTGCTTAGTACTGCTCCGTGTTCTTTCTTTCATTTGGCTTGGTTGTTAGTCTTTGTTGTCCACTTTGGGGGTTGTCCCATGTGGTTTTACCAAAGCTTCTGGGGTATGCCCTTAGCAATTGTATTATCTCTTTTCCTTTCCAATATACAAACAAACTTAGCAAAAAAAAAAACTAGCACTCTCAATACAAATAGCACAGGCACAGGCTCGCCCACTACACCACTACCCACCTCGCCCTCTACACATGCTCGCCACACAAGCCTGCCCACCTCACCACCTCGCCCAAACAAGACGCCCAACGTAACCCATTCAAGATTTAATCAGCATTAGAAATATAAAGGCATGCGGGCCCCATTATTACTACCAGCAAACCCACTAACACTACCCCATGTTGCTAAGGAAACCAGCCCTCCTTGCCAATAGCAGAACAGCCCAACAGACCAGCTCGCCCAAAGAACCGAGCATGAGCATCCTCAACAAACACAGCAAACGCAAAGGAATCTGGCTACAGCCACACTCTGAGATTACGACGGTTATGAGCAGCCAACAGGAATTTAGAGGAAGAAGACAGCCTGGATTTAATGACGTTAAGAATCTCCCTAACCAAGACACCAAGAGGCATCTTTAGCCTATCATGGACAAAGGAGTTCCTAGCCGCCCAAATTTTGTACACGGTAGAAGCAAAAACAAGCTTGAGGATATCTGATGACAGATTGACCGGGTCAGAATTTTTCGTCAATTTATCGACTCGAGTGTCAAGTGTTCAACAAGTGGTTTTTAAATAATGAAATTTGAAAATTATTCAAGAGAAAGATAATTCAAGAATTATCGTATGACCTAATTGGTCCATTCAATTCAATCCAGCACGAATTATCTAATTGATTTCAGATTCAATAAATTATATGCGCGAATTTTGGAATTCAATTATAATCTGCAACTTGCAAAGGGGATGTTACACTCATGTGGGGCCTTCTAAATCAAGCATCATGTTACTTCAATTAAGCCCATGCCCAGACATGTAAAGAATGAAGACATGCAAAGAATTATTAATTTATTAATTTTTTATTATCACGTGGGCCGCACCTTTTCAAGTATCAGACTTGGTTGTTGTTTTAAAAAAAGTCATCAGCCTTGGTTTTTTTTGTTTAAAAGTCATCAGACTTTATTTGTGATGCATACATGACGTGGCAACTTGACAATTGTTATTATTTCCTTATGATCACACGCAGCAAGCCAGCAATCCTTATTGAGAACTTAGTTTAATCACGCGGTAAAGGAAATCCGGCGGGGCGAAGGATTTTATTTTATTTGGATTCTTAATTTTAAATTCTATTATACTTAGGATTTCTTTTTCAAATTGAGTTCTATTTCCTTATAGCAATTAGGGTTATAGTTTATAAATTCCTATTAGGATTTGGATTGTTTTGAGTAGTATAAATAGAGGTTCAAGTTGATGTAAACATTATACATTATTATTATTCAATATATTTGTGAGGTTATTCTCTACTTTTGGTTCTTTGAAGAATTCCTAAGTATTTTTCTTAGTTATTTCTTTGAGGTTCAATTTGACTTATCATACAACAATTCATAGTTGTGTGTGGCGTCTTCTACGCATCGATCAATCGTCGATTGTGCAGAGATTACCGCTTCAATATAAGCGAGGGGTCAAGGTGTCGTTGGTGTCCATTCAACGCTTGAAATTCAACGCGAGCAATTTTACCAAGATTAAAATTCACATATAGGCGAGGTGTTGCAAGCAATTCACCCAACATTTGTGCTTTAAAGCGATCGGTGATGACCACTTCACGCAAGCGTCTTAGTGGAGTCTATCATTTGGTATCAAAGCTAAGCTTTTCTAGCGAGTTACTTATCTTTAATTTTCTGTCGAAATATATATTGTAAAAAAAAAAAAAAAAAAAAAAAAAAAAAGAAAAAAAGAAAAAAAAAGCAAAAAAAAATAATAATTCATATTTTCATTGTGCTAACCAAACTTGTAGCACACCATCAAATTCCAACGAAGATTTTATACCGTTCCATCATCATCAATTCTGAAACGGAGCTACAATTTACAAATCTGACGCATACAAGAGGAGTACAAGGCAATCGATCGGTGATTTTGTGATATTCTAATAGTTACACCATCTATAATTTTGTTTCGTGATAAGTAATTTTTGAATTGATTAGGAAAACCAAGAATTTTGCTAGGAGAATTCAAGAAGAACCTATTAGAGAGAATATTAGAGGTAAAAGGCAAGAGTGTAAGATTATTAGAGGTAAAAGCCAAATTTGGAGCGATACACGAGTGATTCATCATTATTTGAGCAAAACACGTAAGGGAGTGTGTGAGGAAAATTTTTATCTACTAACCTTTGTTTTACAGCAAACATGTATGGCTACAATTATGAAAGTTCTTATGGGTCTCAAAGGAATACTTTCCAAGGCAATATTGATCTGAGAGGCATATCGAGATGGGAGAGAAAAATGGGGCGAGAATTTGACTATCATGATTACTCAGGAGAGGAGGAAGGTCAGACAGGCAATTCAAGAGTTCTCCGATCATACAATTATATGGTGGCGACTTATCAAAAAAAAAAACATGGGAGCGTCAGATTCGAGACATGGGATGTAATTAAAAACAATGATGAGAAAGCGATTTACTCCAAAGACAACGTGGTGGAGAGGAGGAATATACATCTAAAAAATTTGTAGAGCAACCTTCAAGGCGATCTACATTAGAAGATGATATGAGGGTTCACGAGACATGTAAACAAAGAGGATTCACATTGGAGACAACCCCAAGACACTCTTAAGGCATCCAAGAACTTAAGAGAAGACATCGATGAGAGCTTTAAGGAGGTGGAAGAAATTATAGAATATGCGCGTCAAGGAGAGTTATTGGGTTCAAGTGTTCAAGATGAAATCCATGATCAAAAGCAAGATGGTGAACATCCAAAAGAAAGTAATCAAGAAGATGAGTTCATAAAAGGAAATACATGTGGAAAAGATCGACAAAAAGAAATTGTTCGAAAGATTGATAATGTAAAAGAAAAAATTGAAAAGAGTGAGAATGAAAAGAAAAGAGAGATTGAGAAAAAAGAGAATGAAAAGAGTGACCTTGAAAATAAACGAGAAAAAAACAAACGAGAGGGTGAGCATAAAGAAGAGAGAGAAGAAATATGTGACTATGAAAAAGAGAGTGAGTTGAAAAGTGAGTTATATTTTGAAAAGCCAATGACTGTACATTCGTACAAGACGGCGCTTTTGAATACTAACACTAATGATTCTTCTTTGTCTAGTTTTGTTTTGTCTCTTGTGCAGGTTGTTGATGAAATACCCCGTACTATCATTCCGTATCGATCAGCTGATAGTATTCCCGAGGAGACGACAGAATTACCAAGGCGGGTTGGAGAGTTGGTGAAAGTGAGTATCGTGAGAGAAGACATGAGTTCATGTGTTGATTATGAGATCATAGTATCTAAGGAGGATGGGACAACGAGTTTGTTCGTCGATTTTGAATTGGTAAACAAGTATCATTATTATTTCTCTTGTTTGGATAATATGCTTGATAAATTGCATAGTACTTGTGTTTTATCTACATGTGATAATGATACAATGCCTAATCAATTTAGCACGAGAGATTGTGATAAATGGAAAATTGTTTTAGCATGTGAGTTATATAGGTGGTTAGTTATTTCTGTTAGATTAACTAATGCATCTAGTGTTTTCATGAGTTATTTAAAACATGTTTTGCATGCTTCTATTGGAAAATTTGTTGTTAGCTATTTTGATGGTAGAATCATTTTTATCATAAACTATGGAGGATATTTGATTTATGTTGAGTTAGTTTATGATCATGATATATATTCTCGTTTTCGATGTGTTTACTTGCATGAAATTAATTCTAGGTTTTGTTGTCTAGATATTGACTTAGGGTTTCATGCTAGTCAATCTTTACATGAATTGTCGTTAGTTGACAATGGTAGTAATCATGTTGTTTTCGTTTGAGCGATCTTCGTTTGCATGATTTCTTTATCATATGGTTTTGATTCAAGAAGTGTTTATCATCAAGATGGTTTGAGAGATGAGTTATTTGCATGTTTAGTTAGTTCACTTAGATTAGCTAAGGCATTGCATACTTCCATGGAATTGTTGAATTATATTTTGAATTCTTTCATGGGAAAATTTGTTATTCTCTATTTTGATTATATTTAGATTTTTGTCAACACTTTGGGAAATTCTTTAGCATGTGTTGAGTTTGTTTTTTGTGATCATCGTCGATATCTTTATTGAATTTTCAACTTATGATTGTGACCTTTTATTTCGTTGGTCTTTATTATGTGATTTTGATTGTGTTAATGTCAATGGAAGGAGAAAGGTTGGTTGTGTTTTGCAGATTCGTGATAAGATCATATTCATCGAGGGAAACATGGATCGTGCAATTCAATTCGATCAATGCATTGAGAGTTTACAGGGAAGTGTTTTGAATATTATTTTATTAGATTATGCATGTGATTTTGATTTGTTTGATTCCTTTGTGATTAGACAAAAGGAACTTGTTGATTTGTTTTATTCTGTGTTTAATCCAGGGATTCAGGTGTATGGGCTTATGCGACCTGATGAATTTCAAAAGTTGATATTTGACCCAGGATCATTGACGTGGTTATGTTTGAAAATGATCGAGATTATAAGATTTCTGTTTGATCCGGAAATTCATCATTGGAAGAATCTATCACATGAAGAGTTTTTCATTTTCATATTTGATCCAGGAGGAGTTGGAACATTTCAAATTCTTGTTTGCGTTGCTGATATTGCTTATTCATTTAAATTACCGGGTGAGACTTGTGGTTATGTTTTGTTTGGTGATTCTAACTTTGTTTGTTTTGATGTAGGATCAGATTTGTGGACAAATCCTTTTCAAGGGGAGTGGATGCTAGATTTGAGGACAAATCCTTTTGAAGAGGAGGAATGATGATGATTAACCAATCGTAATTTTTCGTCAATTTATCGACTTCGAGTGTCAAGTGTTCAACAAGTGGTTTTTAAATAATTGGGGTGAAAATTATTCAAGAGAAGTATAATTCAAGCGATTATTGAAATTTGGCCGAATTGGTCCATTCAATTCAATCCAGCATGAATTATCTAATTGATTTCAGATTCAATAAATTATATGCGCGAATTTTGGAATTCAATTATAATCTGCAACTTGCAAAGGGATGTTACACTCATGTGGGGCCTTCTAAATCAAGCATCATGTTACTTCAATTAAGCCCATGCCCAGACATGTAAAGAATGAAGACATGCAAAGAATTATTAATTTATTAATTTTTATTATCACGTGGGCCGCATCTTTTCAAGTATCAGACTTGGTTGTTGTTTTAAAAAAGTCATCAGCCTTGGTTTTTTGTTTAAAAGTCATCAGACTTTATTTGTGATGCATACATGACGTGGCAACTTGGCAATTGTTATTATTTCCTTATGATCACACGCAGCAAGCCAGCAATCCTTATTGAGAACTCAGTTTAATCACGCGGTAAAGGAAATCCGGCGCGGCGAAGGATTTTATTTTATTTGGATTCTTAATTTTAAATTCTATTATACTTAGGATTTCTTTTTCAAATTGATTTCTATTTCCTTATAGCAATTAGGGTTATAGTTTATAAATTTCTATTAGGATTTGGATTGTTTTGAGTAGTATAAATAGAGGTTCAAGTTGATGTAAACATTATACATTATTATTATTCAATATATTTGTGAGGTTATTCTCTACTTTTGGTTCTTTGAAGAATTCCTAAGTATTTTTCTTAGTTATTTCTTTGAGGTTCAATTTGACTTATCATACAACAATTCATAGTTGTGTGTGGTGTCTTCTTCGCATCGATCAATCGTCGATTGCATCAGAGATTACCGCTTCAATATAAACGAGGGGTCGAAGGTGTCGTTGGTGTCCATTCAGCGCTTGAAATTAGAACGCGACGATTTTACCAAGAGATCATCGCGTATAGGTGAGGGGCAAAGAATTCACCCAACAACTGTTCTAGAAACGATCGGGGCGGCGACCACTTCACGCAAGCGTGCCGTGGAGTACAATATCGGACCTAATGGTACTTCGTCTAAACTGGATGATGAAGTCCACAAGGTTATCCCACCTCAATGGAACGTTAAGCCAGCCTCCAACAACAAGTACAGAGGAGAGGGCAGCAGCGGAGTAGGTGCAATCAAAGAACAAGTGGGAAAAAGTCTCAACATTAGTTTCGCAAAAAGAGCAATCTACAGGACGGAAACTAGAGTATGAAGAGAATTTATCATTAGTAGGCAGTCTCCGGCGTAAGGCCAGCCACAGGGTAAAAGGAGAACCGAGGAATGTGATGGGAGTGCCATAGAAGATTAGCCCAAGGGACCTTCTGAGCATGAGAGCGAATAGAATCCCATATAAGGGAGGTCTTTACTAGTTTAATATCACGAGTATCCCATAAAATTTTGTCCTCCTCTAAAGCTGAAGGAGCAGGGAGAGAAGCAAACAAACTCCTAAATTGAAGCACCTCATGATGGTTGCTAGTGGGCAACGACCAAGCACCCAGAGATGCAATGGCGAAGATCCGGGCATTCTCGGGGATTCTGGAGTTGGAGAGAAGTGACACAGATGGGTTAATTGCCTGACCATTCAACCAAGGATCATGCCAGAGACTGAAGAAATTCCCATTTTCAACCGAATAATTAAGGAAATTGAGAGCAATTGGACGTAATTTGAGAATCTTACGCCAAATCCAAGAACAGTCCGCGGGGATAGAGATACGCCAGAAATTTTTCTGGAAAGCACAGTAGAATTGACCCACTTAGCCCACAAGGAGGTTGAAGAAGGGGAGGTTAACCCTGTATGTGTGTCGCTGTGGATGGAGAGGTTGTAGTAGAAGTTGGGGTTCGATAACTGATTATCTTATCCATTACTCAAATCATAGTTTTCATCATAGCCTTATCCACCTAGGGTTTGCTGCTATTGTTTACAGATTATGGAACGAGCGTAATGCAAGGATTTTTTTCCAGCAAATCCACTCCTGTCCGGATCCTTGTTCAAGACATTATGAATTTGATTAAGTGTAAGCTTCATACTAATCTCAAATTTAAGCGGGTCAAGGATAGGTCGTGTTTTCACCATTTAGTGCTCTGAATCATTGTTGTTATTTATTGTACTGCATGATTGCATATTATTGGAAGTAGTGGGTTGTCTTGGTCTTGGTTTGGTTTTGTTTGTGCTGCAGAATCCATTCTATGCCTGCACTGCTTTGTTTGTTTCTGAGCATGATCCTGTGTCCAGGTCCTGCTTGGTTGCCTTTGTATTGAAGGTAGGGGTGTTGGATATGTGGGTTGCTGCAGACTGGTTTGGTGTTGTTACGGTTCTTCTGCTTTATGCTACAGATGCAAACTGGTATTCTGCTAAATGCTGCAGATTGCAGATGCAAAAGCTGTTGGTTGGTTGTCTGCTTGCTGGTCGGTGGTTGAAAGTAGTCTGCTGGTCATGCTGAGGGAGGGCTGTGTGTGCAACAGTCTGCTTGCGGGTCTGTGTGGGTGCAACAGTCTGCAGCTTGGAATGATGATTGGGCTATAGCAGGCTGCAGCTTGGAATGCTGTTATGGGGCACAACTGATATAATGAGGTCTTGCTTGGTTGTACTGATTGGGCTATAGCTTCTGCTCCCTTTCCTGCTCTGCTGCTTGCTGTGTATCTATTTACTGTCTGGTTGTTTCTGTTGCTTTGGTCATGAGTCGTTGTTGCTGCAACACTGTGCTCTGCTATATACTGTGATTTACTGCTGCTGTAGATATGTGAATGTGCATTGCTGCTGGTCTTGAATGCTGCTGGTGCTGTTTTCTGTTTCTGCTTGTAACTGGTTTACCTAAACACTGCTGTTGTTTGGGCGTTGGGGAGTTGCACTGTTGTTGCTGCTTAGCTTTGCTGGCACTGCTTCGGTTGTGCGGCTTGTGTTGGATGGTGTGGCTTGCTTTGGGCGATCTAGTGTTTGGATTTGGGCTTAAGATGGGGCTGAGGCTGCTTTGCAATTGAGTGGTGGTTTTCTGCAGCTGCAGCTGTTCGAGTTGTCTCCGCTGTTAGCCGAACACTGCTGATGACTGTCTTCATGGGCACTGCTGAAGTTGACTGCTGGAGCTGGTTTCTCTGCCTCTGGGCAAATGTTGTTTGTGGTCTGCTATTTCTTGTGAACACAGTCTGCTATTCTTGGGGACTGCATATGTTTTTGGCTTTTATCTGTTTGCTTCTTGGTTTTTTCCTGCGGCTGCTGGTTTGCTTGCAGCAGTTTCTTCTCGGCTGGTGTGAGGCTAACTTTTTATTGCTTAGATTTTGGAGTTTGGTCTTCATGCTGCTGTAGGGTGTCGCTGCTGCCTTGCAGTTGTTGCTACTGCTGCAGTTGCAGTTGCTGCTGCTGCAGTTGGCTGCTTGGGAAACTTATTGCTTCATAGGGGTTCTCTATCTTATTTCTATAGTGGAGTCTTTTTCATTATGGTCCAAGTGGTTTATGGTATGTGGTGCTGTAGTGGAGTCTTCTCAAATTGGGGTCGAGGCCTCTGATGCTCTTTTATCTGTCTTCCTTTGTTGCTTGTACCCTTCCCTTGGATATCTGATCTGGGGCGAGTCTGCTGCACTAAGGTGGATCTTGGGCTGCTCTCGAGCGTTCGGATCTTCTGCTGGGCTATTTCTGCTGGATCTTGGGCTGGGATTTGTTGTTGCTAGTGTTCTTGCACGTTGTCTGTAATTCTTGCTCTATTAACAGTTTGTTGGGCTTTGTTCTTTTTCTGGTAGTTAGTGTTCTTGTCACTTCTTGTTGGGCTGATGGCCTTATAATCTTTTAGTTTAACATCATAGGGCTTGTCTTATGATGTCAGTGCTATTCTCTAATTGGGGTTTCCATGAGGCTTGTAATCTTTTTTTCTTTTTTTAATTCAGTCTAAATTTAGCAAAAAAATAAAAGAAGATAACTTTGAGGAGATGGGCGATGATGAGTGCCGAGTTCCATCCTGTGAGATCCTTGATGGCTAGGCCGCCTTCACAGAAAGGAAGGGCTAAATCCTTCCAAGATACTTTAGAACCATAGTGCAGAAGGGAAGATCCTTTCCAGAGAAATCTACAGAGAATAGATTGAATAGCTCGCATCACCGATTTAGGAAGGATAAAATGGGCTGCCCAGTACGACTGTATGGCAAAAAGCACTGTTCTAATCAAAAGCACTCTCCCAGAATAGGAGAGAAAGCGAGAAGTCCAAGACGAAACCCGGGCAGTAATTCTTTGAATCAAAGGCTGACATTCAGCGTGGGAAAGGCGAGAGGAGATAAGGGGCACACCTAGAAACCTTATTGGCAAGACACCAATCGGGAACCCCAACAGCAGGTGGATACTAGTCTTGACATCGCTGGGGACATTGGCGAAGAAGCACATACTTTTAAGAGCATTGGGAATAAGGCCGGAGAACAATGAGAAAGACTGAATACACGAGTAAATAATTGTGACCGAGGTCAGGTCCCCATGACAAAAAAGGAGAACATCATCAGCGAAGCACACATGCGAAATGTTACAAGGCTCTGTTTTCCAGTGAAGCTTGAAATTGGGCAGCAGAGTTTCCTTACAAATAATCATGGAGAGGGCTTCCATAGCAAGGACAAACAAGTATGGAGATAAAGGATCACCTTGCCTAAGACCCCTTGCACCGTTAAAATAGCTAGCAAGAGCACCATTTACTTTGACCGAGAACATAGGCGTGGTGATAGACCCTTTAATCCAGTGGATAAAAATAGGAGGAAACTGGAGGAGGCTTAACAGGTCCAGAAGAAATCCCCAGTCAACCGTGTCAAATGCTTTCCGGATATCGATTTTAAGAGCACAACGAGCAGGGCCTGATAGTCTGTGGTAATTCCTAAAGAGTTCCTGTGCAAGGAGAATATTGTCGCTAATACTCCTTCCTGAGATGAAGGCGGACTGAGCATGATCAATAAGAGAAGGAAGAACACACTTGAGCCTATTTGCAAGAATTTTCGCTATACATTTATAGATAGTATTGCAACAGGAGATGGGACTAAAATCAAACATGCTGGATGGGTTTTCGATCTTCGAAATTAAGGCAATGATTGTGGAGTTGACTCCACTAGGTAAGTTCCCAGTAGAGAAAAAAGAATGAACAACCTTCGAGAAATCTGTGCCTATAGCATCCCAGCAGTGAAGAAAGAAGTTTACGTTGAATCCATCAGGACCTGGACTTTTATTCTTTTTCATGGACTGAAGCACCCCGAGAATTTCAACATCTAGGATAGGAGTGGACAGAGCTGCGGCCTGGGCAGGAGAGATCAGCAGTGACAAAATTCTTAAGCTCGTCGTGACCAGGATAAGTGCAAGGAGAAGTCCCCAACAAGTCCTGAAAGTAATCCACCGCCACCTGCTGAATACCCAATTGGTCTTCAATAAGAACACTAGAACTGTTGAAGATGGAGAGGATCTTGTTGTGATTCCAATTGCTGTTAATAACATTGGCAAAGAACTTCGTGTTCTTATCACCATGGGCCAGCCAAACCGCACGAGATTTCTGAAGCAGAAGAGATTCTTCAAGAGCCAAAGCTTTCCAGAGAGACATGGAGCAATTTGTTTCTTGAGAAAGTAGAAGAGAATTCAAGGGATCAACCTGAAGAGACAACTGAATGGCAGCCAACTGAACTTGCAAGCTGGAAACATTACTCAAGAGATTACCATTCGAGGAGTTTAAGTTCACAAGGGCCCTTTTTGTTAGACGCAACTTCTCATTAAAGATAAAAAAAAAAAAAAAGCATTACCGCGGACCCTAGTATTCCAACATTCCGAGATAGCTGAACTGAACCCTTCCAGCTCAAGCAAGAAGTTAAAAAATTGGAAAGGCTTCCTGTGTCTCCGAAACTGGATGCCAATATTAAGAATGACCGGGCAGTGATCCGAGAGACCCCTAGGACCAAAAGTAGCTTGGGAATTCGGCATAGAGGAGAACCAGGAAGAGTTGCCCATAGCCCTATCTTCCTATGAATAGGATTATTCACTTGACAATTCCACCACGTGTGGTGAGGACCAATAGCTCTAATATCATCAACCCCAATATTTCCTAGGCATTCAAAGAAATCAGGCATACCAATATCCCAGGACGAGTCAACCCCCTCTGCTTCAGTTACACTCTTAATAGTATTAAAGTCCCCTAGGATGCACCAAGTGTCAGGAGACGACATGGATTCCAGGTCAGCCCACAGCTGCCTCTTGAACCCAAATATAGGAGAACTACCATAGAGAGGTAACAGCCTAAAGTGGGATAGCTGGGCGGATTGGAAAAGAGTAGTCACTCTCCAAATATTGGGGTCCCAACCCACCCAAATTCTACTATTCGAATGAAAGTCGTAATTATGGACCCAAGTCCAATTTCGGCAAATTGCTCTTGAGATTCTAGAGGCTTTAGAAGCTTTAACTCTAGTCTCAATAAGCCCCCACAAAAGAAATATGGTTGGAAGATAAAAAATTGCGAACAAAAGCTTGCTTAGGCTTCTTATTTAAACCCCTGACATTATAGGAACAAAAATATGTCATAACAAAAATAGGGGAGAAAAAGAAAAATCATGAAGGGGGAGACCCCCTTGGACCCTTATTTCTCTTCTTAGAGTTCTGAAGAGGCCCTATACCAAGTCTAGACTTATGCTTCAACTCTATGCGCTCTTTCTCATCAACTTGTTTAACCTTATCCACCAGGGGGTTGTAAGGAATAGGGGACTCAGACTCCTCTCCAGGAGCCAGTTGAGAAGCAATAGGAGAGAAGGAGTTCAATTTCTCAACTATCAAGGGGTCAACGGAAGGAAGAGAAGGAGATTCAAGTCCTTTAGATACTGTGGTCCAGGCACAATCCACTTCAGAGGGATCCAAGGAAGAGGAGGCCTTGGCATCCTTAGGAGTATGGAGACTAGGGGTTTCGAAAATAATAGTGGTAGTCTTGGGAACCCACTGCATATTGGAATTAGGACACTTAGCAAGGGAGTGTCCAAAACATTTGCAAACAGAGCATGAAGGAGGCCTGCTCCAATACTCCACCTTAACTGCGACGATTTCTTCCACAAGAGAATTACCATCATACACAACGACATTAACAGACGTAGGGAACGTTGATACAACATTCATCTCAATACAAATACGGGCATAGCTCATAGGCTCCAGTTTAGAAGTCATATCCATCAGCAAATAGAGGCCTACCCACAGCACTAGCCAGATAACTTAAACCATCCTTCGTCCAGTAAGAAAGTGGGATGTTGCTAAACTTAACCCAGATGGGAACTTTGCTGCAATAAGATTTTATGAAGTTGACACCTTCCTGCCACGACTGAAGGCACAGAAGCTTTGATGCAATACACCAAGGTCCTGAAGCTAGAACATTGTCCCTTTCAGATACAGTATCAAACTTAAAAATAAAATAACCCTTATCATGTAGATACACTTTTGACAACCCCAGATGTCCCCATAATTTCTTAGCTGAGGACTCAACTAACTTAAAAGGCAATTTCGAGTGAATAAAGTAACCAACATGTCTAGAAGACCACTTAATAAGACCAAGTTTGAGGATTTCAACGGGGGGATTGACCGTAATTAACACAGTCCAAAGTGGAAGCAAATTTGAAAATGTAGTATCCTTTGTTGTGTAGGAAAACATCAGAAAGCCCTAGATGACCTCATAGTCTCCTAGCTAAAGGTTCAACAACTTTATAGGGTAGAGAGGAATAAAGAAAGTAGCCCACTAGAATGGAAGCCCAAATTTGATTACCTCTAAGTAACATTTCGTCCGGAGGTATGACAGACAAGATCCCAGCATCAGAAGAAGGCGGGTTGTGACGCCCCCAAAATAGGTCCAATCCATCCAACCTATTATGAGTCGCCAAATACATGGTACAGAAAACAACTACAACTTTATTACAACAATTGTCGTGCAAAATACAACAACACATATGCTGTGAGTTTTGATACAAATATATACCAACTGTGACTCTCATCCCAATCTTGGATAGCACGTCACAATGGCACCTTACATAAAGGTATAGTCAAAAACTGTTTTAGAAATTAAAACCTTTGGGAAGTGCTCAAGGAAACCTTCATACATGGGAGGCCATGCGTCTAGGTTATGATAGATATCATATGTCTACAGAATTATCCTTGGTTGACCCAATAGACCGCAAAGAAAAACTAGAAGATTACTGTAAGACCCCAACTTTTATGAATAAAGATGAATTTTCTATAAATATCATTTTGAATATTATGGAGTGAATTTGATATAATGTTATAGTTGTGGGTAATATTTATAAATTTTGCAAAAGTATGCAAGTTGTTATATAATATTCGATTGGTGGGAATATTCGTTTTAACGAGGGGAATATTAAAGACGATAACACAATCATTGGTGGACCCCCATAACGGAATTATTGTCGGATTGAGAAAAGCGACAAAAAATAAAATAACAACGAAAGTTTTACCGTTAAGCTCGTTAGAATACACGGTGGTTAAAATACAATAATACGCGTTGTTGCGCTGATGGCACACTATACATGATATTTTTGAATTATTGATTCTTACGTAAGAAGGCACTACTCAATAATTATTACTGATAATTCTTTATTCAATATTTTATTTTATTGGTTCAATAATTGATGCGTTGATATTTTATATTATTGTTGTTTCAATAATTGTCACTGCACAGTATTTTCCATTATCAGATCAATAATTCATATTATTTGAATAATATTATTAGATAGCATTATTGACAATGTCTAGAAAGTTCTGTCAAATAGAGGTTTGGTCACCTAATTGCGCGCCAGTAAGGAGAAATCCTTATTGGAAAGCCCCCTCTTTCATGGGAATGGCCTGGTTGTCATTATTGTGATTCTGTAATATTATTTGTGAATAATTAATTATTGATTTATATGATAAGGAAATATTTATTTTATGTGGACATAAATGATGGATAGGAAAATATTTATTTTATGTGGTTATAAATGAAGTAATTAATGTTGAGGTATTTTATCAGTATTTTGTCGGATTGGAGGTATAAAAATAAATCAAATCGGTGTTCTTACAGCTCTATTGCGTGAGTTATAATTTTGATCCGACCGTTGGCGCTTAGGTTAGAATTGAAAATCACACCAGAATCAAAGAATTCTTCTTCTATAATCTTGAGTGTATTTCTTTCGAGTTTTAGAAAGCTTTGAGCGTAGAAAATAGTGAAAGTTTTCTTCAAGAATATCCTCGCTATACCAGTTGGAGTACTCTTCTTATCAAGGTAAGGGATGTTATTTTTGTTCAATATTCGCTTGAAGTAATATTTTCTTCCATACTCTGTAGTATGTAAGTAATATTATTTCGTTTCCGATTTCGAATTTTATATTCATTTTGTTATGTTTTGGCTTCTATACTCCATGAAATTAGTAGAATATCCTTGATATTTGCGCTTCATCCAGTATCTTTTCATGAAAATATTATTCTGGGCATTTTTGATAAGTTTTAACCTTTTCATGCCGGAGTACTATTCACGGGGTTACTATTCCCGAAGTACTATTCATGGGGTACTATTCACTCGAGTACTATTTACCCGGGTACTATTCATGATAAAAAAATGATTCGTTTTCGATCCAAATTATTTTTGGTAGAATATTATTCTTGAATTTTACTCCACAAAGCAGTATCATGTTGACAATTTGGACGTTATTGATTTCTGGATAAATTAAATTATAAATCTCTAAAAATTTATCCTTGAACTAGTTTTATTGAATTCTTATATCTTTGTCATCATCCTCATGTTTATATTATGTTGAAAGTCATCTGTGGCCTGTAGTGCATAGATGGACTTGGTATGATTATGACCAAGTATTATTGGGTATAATCATGACCGTAATGTTACAAATGATGTGGTAAAAGTCCTCATTGGCCCGTAGTGCATTGATGAACAGTTGTTGACATGATCATAACCATTGATGAATACACAAATATATTTGGCCCGTAGTGCATGGTTAATTTGTGGTCATGATACTAATATCATTGGTCGTAGTGCAGGGATGATGTGGATTATTTAATAAGTTGAGTCTCAGCGATAAAAGTGATGAAAAACCTTTTAAATCATAGAAGATAGTAGATTTTATTCTCTACTTGACTCTTCTAATCTATTGCTTGTTCCGCTGCAGTTAAACTTGATGTTTGTTATATTTTATCAGTTTAACACTGTTGAAGGCTAATGATAAATTATTCTGCATTATTTTAGTCATAATATTTCTTACTGGGCTAGTTGAGCTCACCCTTTTGCTTTCATTGTTCTCTTCAGGAAATGAGAACGTAGCCATGACTAGTCGGGGAACGGAGTGACGGTCCAGATGATAGCATTAGTAATCCTCACTATTCTATGAAATAGTGTGATAATGAATGTATTGAGGACTCCATTTGAGTTGAATACTGTCTAGAAGATAATATTCATTTTAAAACTCTCGGTTTATGTCTTGTCGTATTTTACTGACGGTTGTATTATTAAGTTGTATTTGAATTTTGTACCATGTATTTGGCGACTCAAGATGGGAGATGTATACCTATTTTGGGGCGCCACGGTTGGTATCAAAGCTTAAGGATATGATCCACAGCTAAGGTGTGAGACTAGAACTAGGAGGGGAGAGACGGGGAATTCCTTCGCTAGTATGACCTATCTAAGTTTATTTGGTATTTAATTGGTCGGTCAGAGTATAGGGATAATATGTTGCATGTCAATTAACCCTTGTTTTGTGGCAGTATTTGAAAATGACATCTGAGAATGTTGAGAATAGCAATGGAGCACAGGGGACCGTTGAGTCTCCACAGATCAACAATCAGGATAATGTGCATCAGGAAGGCGACAATCCTCATGCAAACAACAATACTGACCAAATGATGAAGGATGGAATGTTCAGAGGCTTTATGCAATTCATGCAACATCAGGCGAGAGCGGCTCCTGTCCAAAATATAGGTGGAAACTCTGGAAACTCTCGGACGGTCACCGCTAAACAGTTCAAGGAGCTGGGACCACCGGAGTTTATTGGAGAACCAAAACCACTTAAGGCGGAAGCATGGATAAATCAGATCACCAAGATATTTGATGTCTTGGGATGCTCCGAGGAGCAAAAGGTTCCCTTTTCCACCTTTATGTTGCGAGGAGAGGTAGATTACTGGTGGGAATCGATAAAGCGTACTCAACCTGCCGCACTGAAGATGTCTTGTGAGAAGTTCCAAGAACTATTCAACGACAAGTCCTTTCCCGAAAGTATTTCGTCACATGAAAGAGGTAGAGTTCATCAAGTTGGAGCAGAACAATATGGCCCGTGTCATGATGCGAAGCTAAGTTTACCGAAGTTGTCCCGGTTTCGTCTCACTTGGTTGATAATGAGGAGAGAATGACGCGGATGTTTCTAAGAGGTTTAAAACCCAGAGATACGTCAATATCTAATTTCTCATAAAGCGTGTTTGTATTCGAGATGTTGTAAATAGGGCTCGATTATTGGAGCGCGATAACGAAATCAACCTAACCAAGAGAAAGCGGTACGCAAAAATGATAATATCGATTGGTAGTAGTCATCGAAGCGGTGACAATAAACATGGAGGGAATCAACATGCCAGAAATGGTAACCACTTCGGTGGTAATCATGGCCAAGACAATAAAAATGTACATTTCAAGAAGTTGAGATTCAACAATGATGGAAAGACGTCAGCACCAACACCCGTTGTTAAGGAAGGAGAACGACCACCTATCATATGCTTCAAATGCGGAGGGGAGGGACACATATCCAAACTATGCGCATCAGTCCAAAATGTGTTACAATTGTGGAAGAGAAAGGTCACCTAGCTTGATTTTGTCGTACAGGGAAGCCAATTCCAGTTGGAACGGTGACACCAAATGCCGTCCCAGACAAGTCAAAACTAGTAGTTCAAGGTAGAGCGTTTGTTGTGACCTCCCAGAAAGTAAGGAACCCGAACGAGGTCATCACGGGTAAGCTTATCATAAACTCTAGCGAAGTCTATACCTTATTTGATACCGGTTCTACCCATTCTTTTATTTCTCCTACTTGCGCTCAACGTTTAAATTTGACTCCGGAGAAATTAGACTTTGACTTATCTGTTGAAACTCCGTTGGGAGAAACCTTCATTACATCAACTATTTATAAGTCTTGTTTGGTTCAAATAGGTTCCCTCACATTACCTGTCGATCTTATTTCATTGAAAATACTTGCATTTGACGTAATTCTAGGGATTGATTGGTTAACTACTCATCATGCAAAAATTGATTGTTTTCGTAAGGTTGTTAGCTTTCATATTCCTAACCAACCTATTATGCGAATTCAAGCAACCAAACCATTAAAATCAATCACTGTCATCTCAATCCATAAAGCTATTCGTTTATTGAAAAACGGATGTCAAGCTTTCTTAGCTCATGTCACGGATTTAAACAAAAATACGTCATATTTGAATGATATTTCTATTGTTAATAAATTTCCTGACGTATTCCCTGAAGAACTTCCTGGCCTACCCCTAGAGCGTGAAGTTGAATTTTGTATCGATCTTGAACACGGTACAAAGCCCCTTACCAAAGCCCCATATCGAATTGCTCTTATTGAACTTCAGGAGTTAAAGACCCAATTGCAGGAATTGTTTGACATCGCCATTCGTCACAAAGTACGTCTCCTTGGGGTGCTCTGTTCTATTCGTGAAGAAGAAAGATGGGAGTATGCGACTTTGTATTGATTATCGGGAGTTGAATCATGTCACCATCAAGAATAGGTACCCATTGCCACGTATTGATGACCTATTTGACCAGTTGCAAGGCGCCAAATTCTTTTCAAAGATCGATCTTTGTTCTGGATATCATCAGTTAAAGATTAGAACCGATGACATTCCAAATACGGCTTTCAGAACTCGGTACGGGCATTATGAATTCCTAGTCATGTCTTTTGGATTGACTAATGCTCCTGTTGCCTTCATGGATATGATGAACTGAGTATTTAAGGAATATTTAGATCACTTTGTGGTCGTCTTTATTGATGTCATCCTCATATATTCCAAAAGCCGTGAAGATCATGAGCAACACTAGAGACTGATACTCCAAAAGCTTCGTGAAAACAAGCTTTATGCCAAGTTAAAGAAATACGAGTTTTGGCTTGAGGAAGTAGCATTCCTTGGGCACGTAGTATCAAGTCATGGAATATCTGTTGACCCGGCAAAGATTGAAGCTATTCAAAGCTGGGAGCAACCTAAATCAGTGACCGAAGTACGTAGCTTTCTCGGCTTAGCTGGTTATTATCGAAGATTCGTAGAAGGATTTTCTCGAATCGCTACTCCATTAACTCAGCTGACTCGGACAGATACAAAATTCGGTTGGAGCGTGGAATGTGAGAAGAGTTTTCAAGAACTCAAGAAGAGACTCATTTCAGCACCTATTCTGACAATACCATCTGGCTCGGAGGGATTTGTCATCTACAGTGATGCTTCGGGCAAAGGGTTAGGATGTGTTCTCATGCAACATGGAAAAGTCATAGCCTATGCCTCTCGACAACTCAAAGAATATGAGAGGAATTATCCAACTCATGACCTAGAGTTGGCAGCTGTTATCTTCGCACTTAAAATTTGGAGGCATTACTTGTATGGGGAGAAAGTGGAGATCTTTACGGATCATAAAAGCCTCAAATATTTCTTCACCCCAAAGGAACTCAACATGCGGCAACGACGTTGGCTTGAACTGTTAAAAGATTATGATCATACTATTCAATACCATCCTAGTAAAGCGAACGTAGTAGTGGACGCATTGAGTAGAAGATCATATGCGGGTACGAGTGCAATATTGTCATCGCAAAGACCCATTTTATATGACTTACAAAGGATGGAGATAGAGTTAAAGACTCCAAGGACCCACGTGATGATGGCGAATATATGAGTAGAACCGACCTCAATCGATAAAGTTAAAGCTGCTCAAGCCACAAACATGGAGCTGATGCGTATGAGGAAGAAAGTGCAAGAAGGTGCCAGAAGCAAGAATCGATGAAGAAGGAATACTTCGAGTCAACTCCAGACTTTGTGTTCCTAATGACCCTAATTTAAAGTATAAAATCATTATGGAGGCGCACAACACACCGTTTGTAATCCATCCTGGGAGTACCAAAATGTATCATGATCTTCGACATACATTTTGGTGGAACAATATGAAGAGAGAGATCGCGGAGTTTATCTCAAGGTGTCTAACTTGTCAACGAGTCAAGGCGGAGCATCAAGTACCAAAAGGTCCATTGCAACCACTTGAAATTCCAGAATGGAAGTGGGAGCACATTACCATGGATTTCGTTACCGGTCTTCCCATGGTTTCTCAAGATATAGATGCGATTTGGGTCATTGTTGATAGATTGACCAAGTCGGCTCATTTCTTACCTATACAAGAAACTTATACACTTGAACGTCTTGCTCGTATGTACATAAATGAGATTGTAAGACTGTATGGTATGCCAGTATCCATAGTTTCTGATCGAGACCCAAGATTCACTTCACGATTTTGGGTGTTAGTTTGCAATAGGCTATGGGCACGAATTTACATTTTAGCTTGGCATATAATCCTCAGACGGACGGGCACTTAGAGAGGACTATTCAAACTCTTGAAGATCTTGTAAGACTCTGTGTCCTTGACTTCAAGGGAAGTTGGGACAAGTTTTTACCATTGGTGGAGTTTTCCTACAACAACAGTTATCAAGCAAGTATTGGCATGGCTCCATTCGAGGCGTTGTATGGAAGAAAGTGTCGTTCTCCAATATGTTGGGATGAGGTGGGTGAAGCAACGTTGTTGGGACCGGAGTTGGTATGTATGACTACGGAAAAGATTCAAACGATCTGACAACGTATAAAAACCTCACAAGATCGACAAAAGAGTTATGCTGATCTTCATCGAAAAGAACGTAGAATTCGATATTGGAGATCATGTGTTGTTACGTGTTGCTCCATGGAAAGGAGTTACGAGATTTGGAAAGAGAGGAAAGCTCAATCCTCGATTCATTGGCCCATTTTTAATCCTCGATCGAGTAGGAAATATGGCCTATAGACTCGCTTTACAGCCAAGTATGTCTTGTGTTCATAACGTTTTTCACATATCTATGTTACGTAAATATGTGAAAGACCCGAACCACATTATTGAGTTAGAACCGGACGAAATAGCGGAAGATTTAACGTATGAAGAGGTTCCTGTTAAAATCTTGGATAAGAAGGAGCATATTTTACGCTCCAAGGTTATACCTCAAGTCAAAGTTTTGTGGAGAAACCACGATGTTGAGGAAATGACCTGGGAGTTAGATCTGAAATGAAATCAAGGTATCCTTACCTCTTCGACATACCAGGTACGTACTCTAATTTCGATGGCGAAATTTCATAAGAAGGGGAGGTTGTAAGACCCCAACTTTTATGAATAAAGATGAATTTTCTATAAATATCATTTTGAATATTATGGAGTGAATTTGATATAATTTTATAGTTGTGGGTAATATTTATAAATTTTGCAAAAGTATGCAAGTTGTTATATAATATTCGATTGGTCTGGGAATATTCGTTTTAACGGGGAATATTAACGACGGCAGCACAATCATTAAGTGGACCCCCAAGCGAAATTATTATCATCGGATTGAGAAAACGACAAAAATAAAATAAATAAAAATGAAAGTTTTACCGTTAAGCTCGTTAGAATACCCTGTGGTTAAAATATGATGAATGGCGTTGTTTATAAAGAGAATAGCACGATATTGCACATTATTTTTGAATTATTGATTCTTAAGTAAGAAGGCACTACTCAATAATTATTATTAAAGTAATTATTATTCAATATTTTATTTTATTGGTTCAATAATTGTTGCGTTGATATTTTATATTATTGTTGTTTCAATAATTGTCAACGCACCTGATATTTTCCATTATCGATCAATAATTCATATTATTTGAATAATATTATTAGATAACATTATTGGCAATGTCTAGAAAGTTCTGTCAATGAGAGGTTTGATCACCTAATTGCGCACCAGTAAGGAGAAATCCTTATTGGAAAGCCCCCTCTTTCTTGGGAACGGTCTGGTTGTCATTATTGTGATTCTGTAATATTATTTGTGAATAATTAATTATTGATTTATATGATAAGGAAATATTTATTTTATGTGGACATAAATGATGGATAGGAAAATATTTATTTTGTGGTTATAAATGAAGGAATTAATGTTGAGGTGTTTTATTAGTATTTTGTCAGATTGGAGGTATTAAAAAAATCAAATCGGTGTTCTTAAAGCTCTATTGTGTGAGTTATTATTTTGATCCGACCGTTGGATCGTTGTGATTTTTTGATATATTATACATATATAAGTTGAGTGTATGTCCACAAATTTTGAACCGTTAAAAATTAACGTATGATTTGTTATGAATTTTAAAAGGTGTTAAAAATCATCCGTTTGTGGATTTCGAATATTTTCTGTCTGGAATTTGAAAAAACTTAAAGCTATAAAGTTGTAGAGAATTCGATTTCGTGTGGAATGGACATAAAATTTGTATTTTTCTGATAAAAGGGCTATTTATTATGAATTGTTGAAGCTTAGGAAATTAAAATGTTTTTATTAAAATTATGGGTGGGACCCACTTTTATTTTTGTCAAAACATGTGTTCGAATTTTTTCAAGAACGGCATGCTTGATAAGTCTTGGTCTTGGTGCGTAAAGAAAAAAAATATAAATAATAATATTTTATTATTTTAGTCTCCTATGTCGTTCTAGCATTTTCTTATAAATAGACGCTTAGGTTAGAATTGAAAATCACACCAGAATCAGATAATTCTTCTTCTATAATCTTGAGCGTATTTCTTTCGAGTTTTAGAAAGCTTTGAGCGTAGAAAATAGTGAAAGTTTTCTTCAAGAATATCCCCGCTATACCAGTTGGAGTACTCTTCTTATCAAGGTAAGGGATGTTATTTTTGTTCAATATTCGCTTGAAATAATATTTTCTTCCATACTCTGTAGTATGTAAGTAATATTATTTCGTTTCAGATTTTGAATTCTATATTCATTTTGTTAAGTTTTGACTTCTAACTCCACGAAATTAGTAGAATATCCTTGATATTTGCGCTTCATCCAGTATCTTTTCATGAAAATATTATTCTGGGCATTTTTGATAAGTTTTAACTTTTTCATGCTGGAGTACTATTCACGGGGTTACTATTCCCGAAGTACTATTCACGGAGTACTATTCACTCGAGTACTATTCACCCAGGTACTATTCATGATAAAAATTGATTCGTTTTCGGTCCAAATTATTTTTGGTACAATATTATTCTTGAATTTTACTCCACAAAGCAGTATCATGTTGACAATTTGGACGTTATTGATTTCTGGATAAATTAACTTATAAATCTCTAAAAATTTATCCTTGAACTTGTTTAATTGAATTCTTATATCTTTGTCATCATCCTCATGTTTATATTATGTTGAAAGTCATCTGTGGCCTGTAGTGCATAGATGGACTTGGTATGATTATGACCAGGGATTATTGGGTATAATCATGACTGTAATATTACAAATGATGTGGTAAAAGTCCTCATTGGCCCGTAGTGCATTGATGGACAATTGTTGGCATGATCATGACCATTGATGAATACACGAATATCCTTGGCCCGTAGTGCATGGATAATTTGTGGTCGTGATACTAATGAATATCCTTGGCCGTAGTGCAAGGACGATGTGGATTATTTAATAAGCTGAGTCTTAGCGATAAAAGTGATGAAAAACCTTTTAAATCATAGAAGATATTAGATTTTATTCTCTACTTGACTCTTCTAATGGATTGCTTGTTCCGCTGCAGTTAAACTTGATGTTTGTTATATTTTATCAGTTTAACACTGTTGAAGGCTAATGATAAATTATTCTGCATTATCTTAGTCATAATATTTCTTACTGGGCTAGTTGAGCTCACCCTTTTGCTTTCATTGTTTTCTTCAGGAAATGAGAACGTAGCCGGGACTAGTCGGGGAACGGAGTGACGGTCCAGATGATAACATTAGTAGTCCTCACTATTCTATGAAATAGTGTGATAATAAATGTATTGAGGACTCCATTTGAGTTGAATACTGTCTAGAAGATAATATTCGTTTTAAAACTCTCAGTTTATGTCTTGTCGTATTTTACACGACAGTTGTATTATTAAGTTGTATTTGAATTTTGTACCATGTATTTGGCGACTCAAGATGGGTGATGTATACCTATTTTGGGGGCATCACAGTTACTATCATATTCTTTCCAATGGTGAGTCTTCTCTTGACATATCATTATCTCCACTGTCTCTAATTGAGAATTATACTTCAACCAAACACCAAGATTATATAGGTAGTGCTCGTAGATATACTCCGCAAGTGGATGCGCACAACCCTGTCTTATGATAACACGAGGTTGTATGTCATTAGACATCTTGTATGATAGTGGCAAAACACCCTTCCAACGTTGGGTTCGCCTCACCCTATTTGATTCACCAAATATAACTACTAAATGATGTATATACAACACACTTTTCTATACTGTTTAGGGAGAACTTCCACCGCTAGAGCCCAATTCTATTCCTCATTACTCCCCGCTTTCCAACCAAATTTGCACTCTTATTACCTGAAAGGAATTGTGAAGCAAAAGGGTGAGCTCAACTAGCCCAATAAAGAATATCATGACTAAAAATAATTAACTTATCAATAGCCTTCATCAGTAATAAATCAGAGATTTAGAACATATGGTAGATGATAAAACTTTTCAAACATACTTACAGCGGAACGAGCAATCCATTAGAAGAGTCAAATAGACCATAAAGTCTATTATCTTCTCCATGTTAAAAGTTCATCCACAATGTTTTATCCCTGTAATATCAATCAACAGTTCTGGTCCACAATCATATGAATAACTCATAATCATAATTGTGGTTCTAAATTCCTCTTCTCATCCAGGACGAAGATAATTTTCATCACTTGTCTTTACCTCGAAACATCAAAGATCATGGTTATACCAAATCACAGTTCCTGTTCATAATCATACTAATAAATTCATTTTTGCACTACGGGCCAAAGATATTCATCAACAGTATATCTTTGCACTACAGGCCAAAGATATTCAACAACATGACATCTTCACACTACGACCAAAGATATTCATCAACAGTTCATCTTTGCACTACAGGCCAAGATATTCAACAACAGGACATCTTCGCACTACGGCCAAAGATATTCATCAACAGTTCATCTTTGCACTTAAGCTAAAGATATTCAATTATAAATTCAATGGTCATGATCATACCAGTCAACAATTCAACTTTGCACTACTGGCCAAAGGGAACCCATAGTCACGATTATACCAATAATCCAACCATCTTTACACTCAAGTCAAAGAGAAATTTCATCACCAGGATTATAAAAATGTTATATATGATAATAAAAATAATATGATCAACAACTGCATTTAATTTCAAGAGTAAAATTCATAAATCAAAGATAATTTGGTCAGAAAGAGAAAGTAACCCCGACACAAAAAGGTAGAAATTCCACAATAGTGTAAATAGTGTCATATACATAAATAGTGTCGTATACGTGAATAGAGTCGTATACATGAATAGTGTTGTATACGTGAATAGTGTTGTATACGTGAATAGTGCCGTATACGTGAATAGTATCGTATACGTGAATAGTAACCCCGACATAAAAAGGTAGAAATTCCACAATAAAATCCATACCAATATTTCGGTATAAAGATATTGAAAGAATAACATCATTTATGAAGAAAATAACATCTCTTACTATCCCTTACCTCAAAAGAACAGTTCTTCCGACTGAAATATCAGGTATAAGGCTGAAGAAAACTTGCACTGATGAATAGCAACTCACAAAATATCTAACTACTCACAAAATACGCTCGATAATATAGAGAGAGAAAGAGAGAAAACTTGTTTCTGGTGTGATTTTCAATTCTAACTAAGCACCCTATTTATAGAAAAATGTTAGAACACCGAAGCAGACTTGACCTGCTACCTGATGGCTTTACCTGCTACTATTTCTGCCCACCACTTTTGAAATAAAATTTGAGTACATTTCTTCACCAACCAAAGATGAGGCCCACTCATTCTAGAATTTTCCACCAAAAATCATTTATAAACATAATTTCCGAATCAGTCACCTCTTACAATTCATAACAAATCATACGTTAATTTTTAACGGTTCAAAATTTGTGGACATGTACTCAACTTATATATGTATAATATATCCAAAAATCACAACGATCCAACGGTCGGATTAAAATTATAACTAACGCAATAGAGCTTTAAGAACACTGATTTTTTGGATTATGAGTCCTTCGGACCAGTTTCATTCCAACAGTCACTACGAAAAATCCATAATGAATTTTTAAGTGATTCCAATTTCTACGGTTAGCTTACTTCCAGGGCTTTCTTTGGATATATGGTTCATCGCCTAACTCATTATACACAAAGAGTTATAGATTTTATAAAATCAAGTAATAAACTAATTTTCTGAAAAATTCCAAATTTCGTTCCTCATTTCGACAAAATACTAATAAAACACCTCAACATTAATTCCTTCATTTATATCCACATAAAATAAATATTTCCTTATCATATAAATCAATAATTAATTATTCACAAATAATATTACATAATCACAATTATGACAACCAGGTCATTCCCAGGAAAGAGGGGGCTTTCCGATAAGGATTTCTCCTTATTGACGCACAATTAGGTGACCAAACCCCTTTCCTAGACAGAACTTCCTTAGACATTGCCAATAATGCTCTTTAATAATATTATTTAAATACAAAATTATTGATCTGATAATGGAGATACTGTGCAGTGACAATTATTGCACAACAATAATATAAAATGTCAACGTAGCAATTATTGAATCAATAAAATTAAATATTGAATAGTATCATCGTAACAATTATTGAGTAGTGCTTTTTACGTAAGAATCAATAATTCAAAAAATACATGTAATACCATGCCATCTTGCAACAACAACGTATTACTTTACTTTACCCACCGGTATTCCAACAAATGTTAATTTGATAACGATTACGTAGTTATTTATAAAAATTCAAATTTGTCGTTTTTTCATCCGATAGTTATTACATTATGGGGCCCAAAAATGGTCTACTGGTGAGTGCATTTAATATTCCCTCACAACAAGAATATTCCACAACCAAACGAATATTCCCCGACAATAATAATTATTTTATAGCCACTTGCTTATTTTGAAAAAATTTCACATATCACCCTTAACTTTAACTTTTTATCAATTTAACTATTTACTAAATAGAAAAATTGAATACTTTTATTTCATAAAATTCAGGATCTTACAATCTCTCCTCCTTATGAAATTTCGTCCTCAAAATTTACGTACCTGGTATTTCAAAGAGTTGAGAATATCTTGCTTTCATTTTAGATTCTATCTTCCCTGTCATCATGATTTCTCCATTGCTCATCTCCTGTATTTCAGATATCATTCTAGAATACAGCTTCAAAACAAAGGTTAATTGACATATCACAATTTGTCAATTTAACTAAGAAAATTCAGCTTAGGTAGGACACACACTAGCGAAGGATATTACTCGTCTCTCCCTTCCTAGTTCTAATCTCGGATCTCCGCCAGAGATCATATCCCTAAGCTCTGATACCAAATGTGACGCCCCCAAAATAGGTCCAATCCATCTAACCATTTCCGAGTTGCCAAATACATGGTACAGAAAACAACTACAACTTTATTACAATAATTGTCGTGCAAAATACAACAACACATATGCTGTGAGTTTTGATACAAATATATACCAACTGTGACTCTCATCCCAACCTTGGATAGCACGTCACAATGGAACCTTTTTTTTATTTTATGATAATATGGAGTTTCCCAACCGCAGTCGGACTAAGTCACAATGGCACCTTACATAAAGGTATAGTCAAAAACTGTTTTAGAAATTAAATTTGGGAAGTGCTCAAGGAAACCTTCGTACATGGGAGACCATGCGTCTAGGTTATGATAGATATCATATGTCCACAGAATTATCCTTGGTTGATCATACGCCGGCCATTTGCAACTTATCAAGTCAGTTGTCCATGCCTCTCAAGCTTATTGGTCGGCTCACTTCATCCTTCCTGCAACAGTTTTAAAAGATCTTCAATCGTCTATGTCTAGATTCCTTTGGAAGGGTCCTTCCATGGACAAAAATGGCTCAAAAGTTGCTTAGACTAAGATTTGTCTTCCCTTTGCAGGGGGTGGTCTAGCAATAAAGAATCTAGCGGATTGGAATAAATCGCTTATCTTGATGTACCTTTGGCACGTCATAAAAACCCACTGTCTCCTTCTCTTTGGGCCAAATGGGTTCATAAAACACTGCTCAAGTCTAAATCCTTCTAGGCTATTCCTATCCCTCCTGACTGCTCTTGGATCTAGAGGAAAGTTTTACAATGCAGGGATTTCGCCCGTAGGTACATATCTTTTGACATAGGAAACGGAGCAAATACTAGCCTATGGTTTGACCCATGGATTGGATAATCTCCTTTGGAAAATTCTGTTCACTCGTCTCTGATTGTCAACTCTGGTCTTGGTCCTTATGCCTGTGTGAATAACATCATTCATAACTCTAAGTGGGTCTTACCTGCTTCGAATCAGCAGGATGTCATTGATTTTCAGAACTCTTTTGACTACGTTAGACCTTATAACTCTGAAAAACGTGAGTCTTTTATGGGATGGTAAAAACGATGTTAAGGCTACTACCATCTAGAATTCTATTCGGCTGACAGGGCCTACCGTGTCTTGGCATAGCTTGGTTTGGCACAAGATTATGCCGCCCCGGTAATCTTTTATTCTCTGGCTTGCTTTTCATAAGGGGCTTCGGACCATCGACAGATTAACACAATTTGGCCTTGCTATTGACCCTATGTGTGTGCTCTGCCCTAATGATAGGGAAACTTTTGACCATCTATACTTTGAATGCTCATTTTCTTTTCAGATTTTGATAGCTGTCCTAAGGCAGTGTGGTTGGAGAGGGTATAGTAGTAGTTGGGCCTCTATTACTGGCTTTATCTCTAGCCGCTCCCGTACAAGCTTTCACTCTAGTCTTCTCCATTTTGGATTTGCTACGGTGGTCTATAGAATTTGGACTGAAAGAAATGCCAAGATTTTCTCCCATACATCCACTCCTGCTCGGATCCTAATTCGTGATATTATTCATTTGGTAAAGTGTGGGCTTCATTCTAATGCTAAATTTCAAAAAATCAAGTCTAGACAATGCTATAGATCCTTTGTGTCTTGAGTTGCTCTCGAGAAGCCGCTTTTCGGTAGAGATGGGGCCTTCGTAGAGTGGGCGTGGCTTCGTAGAGTGGGGACTCATAGATTGGTGCTTCGTAGAGTGGGGCTTTCGAAGAGCGTCGTTTCGTAGAGTAGGGACTCGTAGAGTGTGCTTCGTAGAGTGGAGTATGCCCAAGGGGGTTTTCGTAGAGTGAGGTTTCGGAGAGTGGGTCTTCGTAGAGTGGATAATTCGTAGAGTGGGGCTTCAGCCTAGGGTGGGTCATCTCCATACAGTTCGTCTTGGTTTTTGGTTATGATATCCTCGGCTGGGGGGGCCTCGCAGTCTCTGTAGCATGGATCTTCGTCTAGTGGGCTTCGACCACGAGTGGGGCTTTAGTCGTTCCATAGAGTGTGGCTTCAGCCTTGTGGGGGTCTCTAGAGCGGTTTTGGAGAGTGAGTCTTCGTAGAGTGAGTTTCGGCCTCGAGTGGGGCTTCGACTCGGGCTAGCTTCGACCAGTTCGAACTTATGACTTCGCTTTTATGATGGTATCTTCAGTGGTTTGGTCTTTGACAATGAGGGGCTTTCGACCAAGAGGGGTTCGGATGGCTAGATCTTTGGTTTTGTGGGTCTCGGTAAAGCGGCTTTGTAAAGTGGATCTTCGTTGAGCAAGAGCAAGCAGGAGGTTCTACAAAGTGGCAAGGTGGAATCCATTATGAGGGTAGGCAAAGAAATGACTCAGATGATATATTACAACCCAAAGAATACACATGGAAGGGGAAAAAATGTACAACACTAAGAGACCTAGAAGCTGCAGCAAGATCTAAAAGAGAGAAAATCCAGTTTAAGAAACCAAACAGTGGAGGGCCTGCTGTAGATAAATAGTGTTTGGATGAGATTTTTGGAATCTTTTTGTTCTTTTTTTGGTACATAAAATTGCAGTGTTATGAATGCATTTGATGTATGTATGTTGCCTAGGGCTAAGAAGGTGTGGTTGGGATTATAAATTATAGTGTATGATGTTTTTTGTTAATAGGCATGTTAAGTCAATTGTTTTGAATTGCCTCTGCTTTGTGATATGTACTGAGAATTAAATACTTAATTGAATGGCAATAGCAGTTTTGAATTGCCTCTACTTTTTGTTAATTGAATGGCAATAGAAGCTTACAGCATTAATGCAGGGCTTAATTGAATTGCCTCTGGTAATTGAATGCCTCTATTTTGTGCATTAATGCAGGGCTTGCTATTATAGCAGTATGGTTGGTGTGCAAGTGATGTGCAGTAGATATCATAACTTACACACCAACCATTTTACTGTAAACTTGCACCAATTCACACATGCACAATAATAAAAATTCAACAGGTTTACAACATCTTCATTCAAAGAAAGTGCCCATAAATTACAACCAATAAACTTCCCACAAAATAGATGCCCATCAATTACATTCCATATTGCTCCTAATTTCTACCACTATATTGCTATAAATTATAATCCCATTAATTTCATTCCCAGTAATTGCCCACAAAAGCTGCCATATTTAGTCAGACTACTACCAATACATACATAGCCAAGTTGCTTGTTTACAATCCAAGTTGCTTGTTTTCAAGTCTGGAGGGGTGTTTCATCCTTTGTTAAGATGAACATGAAATAGAAAATCACAACCCAAGTTGTAGTCAACAGACCCTTTGCAAACCTTGCCCAAATTCTACACTCTTTCAGTTCATCTTTCAGAGCTTTGATTTCAGCATCCAAATTCTCTAATCTTCTAATTAATCCAGGTATTACTTCCCTTGAATGCTCACACATTGGAGGATCAACCCAAGCAAAGAAATTACAACCACTGTGCCCATCTTCACACCAATCTGGACAACCAAGGAATTTTCTACCGACATTGTTTGAGCTTCTCCAAGTCGTCTTCATATCTGATTTCTTCATGCACCAGCAATTTCAATCCATGAGCCCTAATTTTTCTTGATTTTCTTGATCGAATTTCTTGGATTTACAATCTAATCGAGCTGCACGTATGCTACTGAATCACTTTGAGCTTTAGTAGCTTGTTCCAGCTCAACGTTGGAGAAGATAAGAAGGAAAAGACTTAAACACCCCTCCAGGGACGTGCCTTAGCCGGTCACTTTTGACCGGTTAACTGACGAAAGTGTGATTTCTGTTACGTTTAATTGAAGTTTGGGGTGTACTTAGACACCTTTTTCAGTTTGGGGTGCAAAAGTCAACATGGGTGTAAAGTTTGGGGTGCAAATTATCTTTTAGTCTTAATTTATATCAAATTGTGTAGGTAAAAATATGGAAAGTTCCTTTTTGAAAATTAATTTGTAATTTTAATAACCAAGTAATAAAAGTAATTAAATTTCCTATATTTGTGGTAAAATATGAAGATCCAAATTATCTTTAATATTATATTGTATTATGTCAATAAAAAATGATAAATATATGTCAATAAAAAATTATCATTTGTGAAAAAAGTTGTATAAACTAGTTCGTATCTCGCACAGGTCAAACTTGTACTTTATATTAAGTTTACATTTGCTATATGTAGTTGTTTCTATTTAAACAAAATAACTTTTTATTAATATTGAAGGCATGTACAGTAAAACCCCTATTTAGGAATACTCTATATAAGAATAACCTCTACAATATTAAAAAAAAAAAATTGGTCCAATTTTGGTCAAGTTATAAATAGGAATAACCTCTAAATTGTAATATTTTATATACTTTTTAAGTCTCGTATTAAGAAACTATACCTCTATATAGTAATTTATATATATATATATATATATATATATATAATAAAACAGAACCCATTTTGAATCTTTCATTTGACAAAGAACAAGAACGGTTCAGATTTCATCTCAATTCTTCCAACTTAATCTAAAGGCTCACATTTCATCTTACACTAAAAATTCCCGCCCAAATCAAATAACAATATTAATAGCAATGATAATAATTATAATAATAATAATAGTTATAATAATAGCAATAATAATATTTATAATAATAATAGTTATTATAATAATAATAATATTTATAATAATAATAATAATAATAATTATGATAATAGTAATAATAATAACAACAATAATAATGTAAATAATAACAATAATAACAACAAACAACAACAACAACAACAACAACAACAATAATAATAATAATAATAATAATAATAATAATAATAATAATAATAATAATAATAATAATAATAATAATAATAATAATAATAATAATAATAATAATAATAATAATAATAATAATAATAATAATACTAATAATAATAATAATAATAATAATAATAATAATAGTGTAAGACCCCAACTTTTATGAATAAAGATGAATTTTCTATAAATATCATTTTTTGAATATTAAGGTGTGAATTTGTTATAATGATATAGTTGTGGGTAATATTTATAAATTTTGCAAAATAAGCAAGTTGTTATATAATATTTGGTTGGTGGGGAATATTCGCTTTTTAACAGGAATATTCATACAATGGCACAATCATTGGTGAAAGACAATGTAATTATTATCGGAGTTAGAAAAGCGACAAAATTATCTTTTTATAAAAATAACTATGGAAGTTTTATCATTAACTGTTGAAACACCCGGTGTTAAAAGTACTGATAATATGCGTGGTTGCATAATAGTAGCACACGGTATTGATTATTGATGCTTACGTGAGAAGTCACTCAGTTTTGTTCAATTATTGCTACAGTAATTGCTGCATAGTATCTCACGTTATTTGATTCAATTATTGTCAATATTTATATATTATTAAATCAATAATTGAGACGGCAAAGTTATTAATATTATTATTTACAATATTAACGATGTCTAGAAGTTCTGTCAAGGAGAGGTTTGGTCACCTAATTGCGCGCCAATAGGGATAAATCTTATTGGAAAGCTCACTCTTTCCTGAGAACGACCTGATCGATTAATATTGTGAATTATAATAATGGTGATAAATGTTGTTAAAATTATTAAGATGATTTTTATGAAGTTTTGCTTATTTTATGGACCACCCCCATTTACCCATTTTTCAAAATAATCGTTAGAAATTTCTAAAAGGTGGGCCCACATACGGGCCCCCACGAAAGTAAAATGGGGGAATCAAGGAATCTTTGAAGTTTTATATATATATATATATATATATATATATATATATTATATACATAAATTTGTTTCATTATTATTATAAATGTAATAAAATGTAAAACTTTTTATATAAAGCAGAATATTTTTTATAAAGTTTTGTTTTATTTGATTATAAATAGAATATATTATATTTTATTATGCATAGTATTTGCATAGTGCTGCATAGTATTTGCATAGTAAAATATTTATATATAAAAGCGAGAATACTTTTTATAAAGTTTTGTTTTATTTGATTATAAATAGAATATATTATATTTTATTGCATAAGTATCCTTTCCATTCTCCTATAAATAGGATGCTTAGTTAGAATTGAAAAAACACACGTAAATTGAGAGAATTCTTCTTCTATAATCTTGAGCGCATTTCTTTAGAGTTTAAGAAAGCTTTGGCGTAGTAGAAAATAGTGCAAGTTTTCTTCAAGTATATCTCCCTTCTACCCATTGGAATACTCTTCTTTTTTAAGGTAAGGGTATTATTCTTTTCGTATTCATGAAGAGAGTTATTTTCTTTCAATACTTATAAGGGTTGTTATTCCATTCTTTATTATTACATTGGAATAACTTTTCATCTGCATTTGATCTATCGCATGCATGCCCGTGAATTACTCGTTGTTATTCCATTCTTTATTATTCATTGAATATATGTATGCATGCGGATTACGCATGACTCGGTTCTATTCTTTATTATTCATTGGAATATCCTCATGTGCAAGGTTACACAACTCTGGTTCCATTCTTTATTATTCATTGGAATAACTTTTTTTGTCTGGACACATGACACTGGTGAATTCTTTTGTTATTCCATTTTTTTTTGCTAAATTTTGTTTGTATAGAAAAGAACCAAATTACAAAGACAAGGGCATACCCACAAGATAGCTACATCATCTATGGACAAGCCCAAGATGAGGAAACTATACAAGGAACTATACGTAGAAACCAACTAGCTAGTAATAGGCCTATTATGTAATCATTAAATATTTCTATCTTTGATAAGAGAATTACAAGGACCTCGTACCACCACTTGCTCAAGACCTAGACACGAACCACTACCTCTTTCGAATCCGAAGCTACATTTCCTTTGCCACCCGCCTGAAGACTTGGGTTCGCCTCCAAGCCAAAAGCCTCTCTCTTAGAAGCCCACCTCATTGTCCTCGCTCGGAAGAGACTTCGTAAAGTTATAACATGGCTTCGCTTGACTCCGCCCCACTCAAAGGACCTTGCCAATATTCACCAAGTCCCAACAATGGACATGCCCAAAGATGAGGGGACTATTCAGGAACGCCCAAACATCTCTAACTAGTTAAAAGCCAATTACAAAAATATTGGTTATTGGTGGCTTTGATAAATGATTTGCAAGTGGAAAGCCTAGACTTAATAATGTGGATAACATCCTGTGTGATCCTGGTGAGTGGAGGGAGATGATCATCATGAAGCTTTTTGTTCCTTGCTTCCCAAATTTTGTAAAAACAGACTGCCACCGTCAAACTTAGGATATTACGTGACAATTTAGAACTCTGATAAGAAGTGAGAAAGTCCATAATGTCATCCCACGAACTGGGAAAAGCGATCCAGTTTCCAAGGCTTATAGCATTCAGAAGAACCGATTTGGAGAATACACAGTTGAAGAACATATGATCAAAGGTCTCGGATGAAGGTTGCAAAGTGGGACAGTTCGAGGATCTCATTAGAGAATCTGATTGCTCATCATTGGTCAGGAGCTTTTAAGAATGCCAAGCCACAAAATAAAAGAGTACCTTGGGACAGGGCATTTATTCCGACAATGGAGCACCAAGAAACCGATCACGCCTCGCATGAATAGATTCCCATAATCTGGTTGGCTTTTATATTCTTTGTATCCCAAGAGTCCCAAAGTATCTTATCCATTTGCTGAGAAGGAGGGGGAAGGAGAGCTAGTTTCCTCCTCAGGATGATCATATCGTGATAATTGCCTTGGGGCCTAACCCATCTGTTGTTGTGGCGATAAGGTGGCTAACGATTCTTGAGGCCGTTGTAGCGAGAGGAAGACATAAAATATTGGGGAGGATTGATAGGCAATGTGTCATTTAACTAAGGGTTGAACCATAGAAGCTTGTATCACGCCCATTACCAACATAGTAGTGAAGGTGTCGAAGAAGCAAGTGGTAGAAACTTTAAAACTTGTTTCCACCCAAGAACATGTTCTTTGTGTTGCGAACACGCAAAAGGATGTATGTTTTAATGAATTTGCTTTGATCCAATTCACCCATAGAGAGTTGGAATGGGGTTGAATAATGCGAACCAAGTCTTTGGAGGATAAGTGCGTAATTCCATTCCACAGTTTTGATGCCAAGACCACCTTCAGCGAGGGGAAGTGAAATAGTGGACCATGCAACCTTTGCACCATACTTGTCAAGAGTTGCTCCCTTCCAAAGAAATCTTGTTAAGATGGATTGAATATCTTTGAGAACCTCTTTTGGCAGCAGAAAGTGGGAGCTCCAGAATATTTGGATAGAACAAAGTATGGATCTGATAAGTTGAAGTCTACCCGAGTAAGATAGCACCTTTGATGTCCAAGAAGAAGCCCGATTTGTGATCCTTTGGATCAAGGGGATGCAATCAGCCGGCAAAAGCTTCCTGGACAGGAGGGGAACACCCAAAAATTTTGAAGGTAAGGTTCGAGTGGAACCCAAGGATGAGAGAAATATACTAACTATGACTATGTTTCACGAAGGGTTTGAGAGGAAAAAATTACTTTTGTGGGAGTTGGGAATCAGACCAGAGTATAAAGAGAAGGAAAGAATGCATGAGTTTACGATAGAAATAGATTGTAAGCATGCTTTACAGAAAATCATGATGTCATCCGCAAAGAATAAGTGAGTAAGCTTGCATACTTTAGCTTTCCAATGGTAAAGGAAGCCAGGATCGGAGGTAGCATTATTGAGCTTTAGGGAGAGCATTTCCATGACAATCAAAGAGAAAGGGAGATAAGGGGTCCCTTGTGCGAGACCTCTTGAACTAGAAAAAACCGGCCAGAGCACCATTAACCTTATGGCGAGAACAGGAGGAGGTGACATTGGGCCTTGAGCCAACCAACATAGCGATCTGGAAATTTGAAAGCTCTTAAGGTGTCAAAAAGGAATTCCCATCTTACCAGTGTCAAAAGCTTTGGTGAGATCAATCTTGAGAGCACAACAACTAGCGGGACGAATAACTATGGTAGCCTTTGAGCATTTCTTGGGCCATAAGGATGTTATCACTAATGCTTCTTCCTTTCACAAAAGCAGATTGAGCTTTATCAACAAGAAAGGAAGAACCTCCTCAAGCGGTTAGAGAGAATTTTAGCAATGCATTTGTAAATTGTATTGCAGCAAGAGATGGGTCGAAAGTCGGTCATTGAAGTAGGGTTGGAACCCTTAGGAATAAGAGCAAGAAATAGTGGAATTGAGACCTTTAGAAAGTCTACTATTGGAGAAGAGAAGAAGTGCATGACCTTTAAAAAATCTGTCCCCACAATGTCCCAACGCTGGAGGAAGAAGTTGACATTAAAACCATCGGGTCCCGGCACTTTTGTTCCGTTTCATGGATTTGAGGATCCCCAGAATTTCCAGATCAGTGATAGAGCAATCGACTTAGAGCTTCAATGAACTAAGCAATTTAGTAGGAGTTATGGCATAATTATCGAACCCAGGATAGGGATCTTCAGAGGTGTTGAAGAGATTGAAAAAATAATCCATCGCCACATCTTCAATGTTCCTTTGACCATGAATCGTATTACCTTCATTATCAGTGATTGACAAAATCTTATTGGCATTCCACAGATTTTTCATCATATTGGAAAAGAAGCTAGAGTTTCGGTCACCCAAGGCTAACCAGTTGGCCCTTGATTTCTATTGAAGAAGAGTTTCTTCTCTATCCAAGGCATTCCAGAGTTGCTGTTGGCTGGATTTTTCACGAGCAAGAAGGTTTAGATCCAATGGATGGTCATTTAGAAGAGGCGCACGCAGCGTGGTCCTCTTTCTTGATCTTTACAAGGTCTTTGAGGTTCCCATTGAGAATATTGAGAGATACCAAAGCATGTCTAGTACGTTTCAATTTCTTAGTGAAAACATGAAACGGATTGCCCGATAATGATGAGGCCCAAACATTGCTAACCGAGTCCCTGAAACCTTCAATCAGAAGCATATGGTTGAAGAATTGAAACTGACGTCTAGGTTGATTAAGATGAATTCCAGTTTGAAGTAGAGTCAAAGAATGGTCCGAAAGACCACGAGGACCATAAGTGACATGTGACATGCAGAAGATAGAAAACCAATCTGAATTCCCCATTGCACGATCCAACTTTTTGTGAACTGACCAAGCGGTTTGCATGTTCCACCAAGTGAATAAGGTACCAACTCCCTTGATATCATCAACCCCAACAGAGGTAATACATGATTTGAATTCTTCCATCCCAATATCCCAAGTGTCATTATCTGATTAGTTTAAGTTAGGTCCTTAATTACATTAAAATCACCCATCATACACCACTAGCATTGGGAGCAAGTGAGAGTAAATCATTCCATAAGTCTCTCCGTTCCAAATAGGAGTTCAGCCCATGACGAAAAGAAATCAAGAAGGAGGTCTTTGTTAAGATCAGCAGATTGGACCTTACAATGTATGACTTGAGATGACACAAAAGGATATCAACAAGCCATAAACTTGGATTCCATCCAACCAGATTCTACCATTGGAATGAGAATCATAGTTGAAGGCCCAATTCAAGAGTTACAAAGATTCCTAGATATTCTTTGAGCTTTATGTTGTTTTGACTTGAGTGTTTCAAGGAGACCTGACATAAAAATTTTATTATCGACTATTATTTGCTTAACATAAGTCTGCTTGGGCTTTTTATTTAGACCTCTAATATTATAGGATGCTAACATTAAGGAAACTAAGAAGTGGGGAGTGACCGACCTTTCCTTTCCCTTTCCTTTTCTTTTTGCACTGCAAGTTAATGAAGCTAGAGTCTTGTTTGTTCTTGATCTCTTTCCTTCCTTTTCATCAATAACCTTGAGTGCAGAGACAAGAAGGTTCGGACCAATAGAGATTCATCATCGAGATACTGCATCATTTATATGAAGCAAAGGTGTTGGAGATATTTAGAATTTGGTTCAGGCGGTATGTCCGATCCTTGTTTGACACCTCGAGAGACATTTACCCAATCATTTTTAGGAGGGGGGGGGGACGAGGCCGAATGCTGAAGTGATGACATCAAGAGGAGGAGTGGAAGAGATGATCAGGGCGGAGGTAGAATTATTGGTGACTTTCGGCACCGGATATATAGTGAGCTTTGGGGCACTTAAGTTGAGAGTGCCCGAATACATTGCAAGATGGGCAAGAAGGAGGTCTACTCGATATTCCACCTCAATCGGGACAAAGAGGTTAGCCAAGAGTCTTCATTTTTAACAAAGAACACGGATTGAAGAAGGAAAGGAGAAAGAGGCTTTGACTTATATGCAGACCTTGCAAAATTTAGGAAATCATTTTCGTGATCATTTCATCGGTGAAGCAGAGGTTTCCCAACAAAGATTGGCGATATAACTTATGCCCTCATCGGACCAGTAGGAGAGTGGTATATTGGATAGCTTCACCCATATAGGGAACACATCACATTCGGTCTTTGAGAATGCCACACCTTCTTTCCATTTGTGCAGGACAATGCCTTTAGAGGCGAAATGCCAGGGACCGGAGGCAAGGATGTTGTCACAATCAGAGATAGAGTCAAATTTGAAAAATGTAATATCCTTTGTTATGTAAGAAGACCTCAGAAAGCCCAAGATGTCCCCATAAACGTCTAGCAATAGGTTCGACAACTTTGTATGGTAATGAGGACTGTAGAAAGTATCCTACAAGACTAGAAGCCCAAAGCTTGTTGCCTCTAGAAAGTACTTCATCAGGAGGGATGATGTAGAAGGGTTTTATCGGTAGGAAGGAGGGTGGTAAGAGAGGAGACGTGTGGATTTACCAGAAGATTTGCCCACTATATCACTCCAAGATTTGGCAGGCTCCTTAACCAAAGCAGCAGGTATTTCACCTTCCTCAAGAAGGGTGGCAGAAGGAGTAGCTGGATTATTGAAAAGAGAGGGACCCTCGACCCAATAGCGAGGAAAAGTCTTGTCCATGATGGACTTCTTTGAAAGGATAGAAACATTTCTTGAAAAAAGAGTCTTCCCCACGCAAACTCTAGGAGATAGCATTCCCCAAGAAAGAGAATTGAGGAATGATCCCCGACATCTTGTGTGCATTATCAAAACTAAACGCTTTTTTTCTTGGAAAAGAAAGTTTGCACGTCATTAGATGAAATACCATGGGCGGATAAGAAAGACATAAGGTGAAGGTTTTTCCTCTTTCAAAGATAGCCTCTTCACCATCCTTATGAGAGAAATCTTGAACGAAAAAAATCTCACAAGCATTCTCACCCAAAACAGAGCCCAATTGAACCTCCGTGTACGAGCTCAAGAGAAGGCGAGTTTTCCAGAGCTAACTTGGTTACCAGGAGGAATAAGGAGGGCATCAGATTCTCCCATTTTCTCAATGCCAAACGCAGGAGGAAGCAAAAGAGTGGCTAAGCGGCGGTTTGGAGACCCCATAAACACCAAAGTTATCCAAAGACTCACTACTAATGAGTCTAAATTTGAAAGATGATTATAACTCACCATAGGTGAGGAGAGGAAGAAGAAGAGAAGACCGGGAGCAAGAGAAGGAGAAGAAGAAGAGGGAAAGACCGGAAAAGTTAGGTGATAGCCAGAAAAATTAGGTGAGGAGAAAGGCGGGGGGAATTTTGAAAAGGTAGAGAGAAGGCAGAGGAAAAATTCTAGAGAGAAGAAAACCCATCATGATTTTGAATGAATATCGTATCTGTTATTCCATTTTTTATTATTCTGTTGGAATAATGCATACATATGGATTACTGCATGTGGCAAAATTCCATTCTTGGTTTCATATATTCTATTATACTCGGTTGGTTAAAGTTTTGGCTTCTATACTCTATGAAATTAGTGGAATATCCTTGATATTTGCGCTTCATCGATATCTTTTCATGGAAATATTCTTACGAGCATTCTTGAATTTTACTCCACAAAAGCAAATATCATGTTGACAATTTGGACGTTATTGATTTACGGATAAATTAAATTATAAATCTTTAAAATTTATCCTTGAACTTGTTTTATTGAATTCTTATATCATTGTCATCATCCTCATATTTTATTATATGTTGAAAGTCATCTGTGGCCTGTAGTGCATAGATGGACTTGGTATGATTATGACCAGGGATTATTCAGTATAATCATGACCGTAATGTTTCAAATGATGTGGTAAAAATCCTCATTGGCCGTAGTGCATTGATGGACAGTTGTTGGCATGATTATGACCATTGATGAAAACACGAATATCATTGGCCCGTAGTGCATTGATAATTTGTGGCCATGATACTAATGAATATCATTGGCCGTAGTGCAGGGATGATGTGAATTATTTATTAAGGTGAGTCTCAGTGATAAAAGTAATGAAAAACCTTTTAAATCATAGAAAATAGTAGATTTTATTCTCTACTTGACTCTTCTAATGGATTGCTTGTTCCGCTGCAGTTAAACTTGATGTTTGTTATATTTTATCAGTTTAACACTGTTGAAGGCTAATGATAATTTATTCTGCATTATCTTAGTCATAATATTTCTTACTGGGTTAGTTGAGCTAACCATTTTGCTTTCATTGTTCTCTTCAACAAATGAGAACGTTGCAGGGATTTGTCGGGGAACGGAGTGACGGTCCAGATGATAGCATTAGTAGTCTTCACTATTCTATGAAATAGTGTGATAATAAATGTATTGAGGACTTATTTTGAGTTTGAATATTGTCTAGAAGACCATATTTGTATTAAAACTCACAGCTCATGTTGTATATTTAAGGTTGTATTTGTATTCTGTACCATGTATTTGGCGACTCAGAATAGGTGATGTAAACCTATTTTGGGGGTGTCACAATTGGTATCAAAGCTTATTGATATGATCCCTGGCTAAGATGTAAGACTAGAACTAGGATGGGAGAGACGGGAAATTCCTTCGCTAGTATGACCTACCTAAGTTTATTTGGTATTTAATTGGTCGGTCATAGTATAGGGATAATATGTTACATGTCAATTAACCCTTGTTTTGTGGCAGTATCTAAAAATGACATCCGAGAATGTTGAGAATAACAATGGAGCACAGGAGACCGTTGAGTCTCCACATATTAATAATCAGGATAATGTGCATCAGGAAGGCGACAATCCTCATGCAAACAACAACACTGACCAAATGATGAATGGTGGAATGTTCAGAGTGTGTCGCCCCCAAAATAGGTATACATCACCCATCTTGAGTCGCCAAATACATGGTACAAAATTCAAATACAACTTAATAATACAACTGTCGTGTAGAATACGACAAAACATAACTGAGAGTTTTAATACGAATATTGTCTTCTAGACAGTATTCAACTCCAATGGAGTCCTCAATACATTTATTGTCGCACTATTTCATAGAATAGTGAGGACTACTAATGTTATCATCTGGACCGTCACTTTGTTCCCCGAATAGTCCCTGCTATGTTCTCATTTCCTGAAGAGAACAATGAAAGCAAAAGGGTGAGCTCAACTAGCCCAGTGAGAAATATTATGACTAAGATAATGCAGAATAATTTATCATTAGCCTTCAACAGTGTTAAACTGATAAAATATAACAAACATCAAGTTTAACTACAGCGGAACAAGCAATCCATTAGAAGAGTCAAGTAGAGAATAAAATCTACTATCTTCTATGATTTAAAAGGTTTTCATCACTTTTATCACGAGACTCGACAATAAATAATCCACATCATCCATGCACTACGGCCAAAGATATTCATTAGTATCACGACCACAAATTATCCATGCACTACGGGCCAAGGATATTCGTGTATTCATCAATGGTCATGATCATGCCAACAATTGTCCATCAATGCACTACGGGCCAATGCGGACTTTTACCACATCATTTGTAACATTACGGTCATGATTATACCAAATAATCTGGTCATAATCATACCAAGTCCATCTATGCACTACAGGCCACAAATGACTTTCAACAGATAATAAACATGAGGATGATGACAATGATATAAAAATTCAATAAAACAAGTTCAAGGATAACTTTTTGAAGATTTATAATTTAATTTATCCAGAAATCAATAATGTCCAAATTGTCAATATGATACTGCTTTGTGGAGTAAAATTTAAGAATGCTTAGAAGAATATTTCCATGAAAAGATACTGGATGAAGCGCAAATATCAAGTATATTCCAATAATTTCATGGAGTATAGAAGCCAAAACTTTAACCAACTGAGTATAATAGAATATATGAAATCGCAAATGGATTTTTGCCCGTCATGCGGTAATTCACGTAGACAGATCATTTCCACAATTTAATAAGGAATTCGAAGGATCATTCACCATGCATGCGGTAATCCACATAGACAGGTTATTCCAACTGAATAATAAATAATGGAATAACAGAAGAATTCACTAGGCGTGCGTAATCCGCACAGACAAGTTATTCCAACAGAATAATAAAGAATGGAACCAGGTCATGCGTAACCCGCACAGACAGGATATTCCAACAGAATAATAAAGAATGGAACCAGGTCATGCGTAATCCACACAGATAGGATATTCCAATAGAATAATAAAGAATGGAATAACAATAGAATTCACCAGGCATGCGATAGATCGCATAGACAGGTTATTTCAATAGAATAATAAAGAATGGAATAACAACCCTTACGAGTATTAAAAGAAAATAACTCTCTTTATGAATACGAAAGAATAATACCCCTTACCTTAGTAGGAGATTGGATACTGCAATAGTGTAGTAACAGAATACTCTTCTTTTTTCTCTCTTATTCTCTCTATACTTTCTCTCTCTATAGCTTGAATGAATTGGTGAAAAATAATGAAGAAATGAGCTTCTATTTATAGGCTTGGCAGAGTAAGGGTAAAATAGTCTTTTTATCATAATTTATGACATCATCGCTGACATCATCGATCATATTACATCATCGCTTACCTCATCGTCTGATGACATCATCGCTTACCTCATCGTCCGATGACATCATCGCTTGTATCACAGGAATTCAAATTCAATTTGTTCTCTTCCACCTCCTTTTACTTTTATGCCATGAATTTACTATAATAATGCTACCATTCAAATTATAAAAACGCACTATTATATAATCACATCATACTACTATAATGTAATATTATAATAATATATTTGAATGAATTATTTTATCGAAAAAGATAAAATACCAACTTTCAACAAATGTCACATGCTAAAAATTCCTCAGTTTAAATCCACTTCGAATAAATATTTTCCTATCATAAATATCAACAATTAATTATTCACAAATAATATTACGAAATTACAATAGTGACAACCAGGTCGTTCTTAGGAAAGAGGGGGCTTTTCGATAAGGATTTCTCCCTATTGGCGCGCAATTAGGTGACCAAATCCCTTACCTCGACAGAACTTTCTAGACATTGTCAATAATGTAAATAATAATATTATTCAAATAATATGAATTATTGATTTGATAATTTGAAATACTGTGCAATGACAATTATTGAATCAATAATATAAAATATCAACGTAGCAATTATTGAATCAATAAAATAAAGTATTGAACAGTAATTACTGTAACAATTATTGAGTAGTGACTTCTTACGTAAGCATCAATAATCCAAGATACTGTACAATACCGTGTGCTACTATGCAACCACATGTATTACTGTACTTTTACCATCGGGTATTTCAACAGCTAACGGTAAAACTTTCGCCGTTATTTTTATAAAAAGATAATTTTGTCATTTTCTAACTCCGACAATAATTCTGTTGTGGGGTCCACCAATGATTGTGTCATCGTACGAATATTCCCAGACAAAAAGAATATTTTCCGACCAAACGAATATTTTATAACAACTTGCTTACTTTGCAAAATTTATAAATATTACCCACAACTATAACATTATAACAAATTCACACCTTAATATTCAAAAATGATATTTATAGAAAATTCATCTTTATTCATAAAAGTTGGGGTCTTACACATAGGCTTTATGCAATTCATGCAACATCAGGCGAGAGTGACTCCCATCCAAAATGTAGGTGGAAACACTGGAAACTCTCGGACGGTCACCGCTAAACAGTTCAAGGAGCTGGGACCACCAGAATTTAATGGAGAGCCAAAACCACTTAAGGCGAAAGCGTGGATAAAGCATATCACCAAGATATTTGATATCTTGAGATGCTCCAAGGAGCAAAAAGTTCCCTTTGCCACCTTTATGTTGCGAGGAGAGGCAGATTACTGGTGGGAATCGGTAAAGCGTACTCAATCTGCCGCACTGAAGATGTCTTAGGAGAAGTTCCAAGAACTATTCAACGACAAGTACTTTCCCGAAAGTATTCGTCACATGAAAGAGGTAGAGTTCATCAAGTTGGAGTAGAACAATATGACTGTGTTGCAATACGAAGCTAAGTTTGTCGAGTTGTCCCGGTTTGCGTCTCACTTGGTTGATAATGAGGAGAGAATGACGCGGATGTTTATTAGAGGTTTGAAACCCGAGATACGTCAATATCTAATTTCTCATAAACTGTGTTTGTATTCAGATATTCTAAATATGGCTTAATTATTGGAGCGCGATAACGAGTCAACGCAACCAAGAGAAAGCAGCCGGCAAAATGATAATATCAGTGGTAGTAGTCATCGAAGCGGTGACAACAAACGTGGAAGGAATCAACATGCCAGAAATGGTAACCACTTCGGTGGTAATCATGGCCAAGACAATAAGAATGGACATTTCAAGAAGAGGAGATTCAACAATGATGGAAAGACGTCATCACCAACACCCATTGTTAAGGAAGGAGAACGACCACCTAGCTTATGCTTCAAATGCGGAGGGGAGGGACATATCAGTCCAAACTGCGCGATGCCATACAAAGCGTGTTATAATTATGGAAGAGAAGGTCACCTAGCCCGATTTTGTCATGCACCGAAGACAAGTCTAGTTGGAACGGTGACCACGAATCACCGTCGAGACAAGTCAAAACCGAGAATTCAAGGAGGCGTTTGTTGTGACCTCCCAGAAAGCAAGGAACCCGAACGAGGTCATCACGGGTAAACTTATCATAAACTCTAGAGAAGTCTATACCTTATTTGATAGTGGTTCTACCCATTCCTTATTTCTCCTACTTGCGCTCAACAATTAAATTTGACTCCGGAGAAATTAGACTTTGACTTAACTGTGGAAACTCCGTTGGGAGAAACCTTCATTACATCCACTATTTATAAGTCTTATTTGGTTCAAATCGGTACCCTCACATTACTTGTGGATCTTATTTCATTGAAAATATTTACATTTGATGTGATTCTAGGGATTGATTGGTTAACTACTCATCATGCAAAAATTGATTGTTCTCGTAAGGTTGTTAGCTTTCATATTCCCAACCAACCTATTATGCAAATTCAAGCAACCAAACCATTAAAATCAATCACTGTCATCTCAAGCCATAAAGCTATTCGTTTATTGAAAAATGGATGTCAAGCTTTCTTAGCTCATGTCACAGATTTAAACAAAAATACGTCAAATTTGAATGATATTTCTATTGTTAATAAATTTCATGACGTATTCTCGAAGAACTTCTGGCCTACCCCCAGAGCGTGAAATTGAATTTTGTATCGACCTTGAACCCGGTACAAAACCCATTTCCAAAGCCCCATATCGAATGGCTCCTATTGAACTTCGAGGAGTTAAAGATCCAATTACGAGGAATTGTTAAACATTGGTTTCATTCGTCCCTAGTACGTCTCCTTGGGTGCTCTTCATTCTATTCGTGAAGAAGAAAGATGGGAGTATGTGACTTTGTATTGACTACCGGGAATTGAACCATGTCACCATCAAGAATAGGTATCCGTTACCTCGTATTGATGACCTGTTTGACCAGTTGCAAAGAGCACAATTCTTTTTAAAGATCGATCTTCGTTCTTGATATCATCAATTTGAAGGTTAAAGCGAGGATATTCCAAAAGGCGCCTTCAAAACTTCTAAGACGGGCATTATAAATTCTTAGTCATGTCTTTTGGATTGACTAATGCTCATGCTGCCTTCATGGATATGATGAACCGAGTATTCAAGGAATATTTGGATCACTTTGTGGTCGTCTTTATTGATGACATCCTCATATATTCCAAAAGCCGTGAAGATCATGAGCAACACTTGTGGCTGATACTCCAAAAGCTTCGTGAAAACAAGCTTTATGCCAAGTTGAAGAAATGCGAGTTCGGGCGAGGAAGTAGCATTCCTTGGGCATGTAGTATCAAGTTATGGAATATCTCATTGGCGAAACAAAGATTGAAGTTATTCAAAGTGGGAGCAACCTAAATCGATGACCAAAATGCGTAGCTTTCACAAATTAATTTGGTTATTATCGGAGATTCGTGGAAGGTTTTCTCGAATCGCTACTCCATTAACTCGGTGATTTTCGGAAAGATATAAAATTCGGTTGGAAGCGTGGAATGTGAGAAGAGTTTTCAAGAACTCAAGAGGAGACTCATTTCAAATTTTGTTCTAACAATACCATCCGCTCAAGAAGGATTTGTCATCTCTGATGATGCATCGGGCAAAGGGTTAGGATGTGTTCACATGCAACATGGAAAGTCATAGCCTATGCCTCTCGGCAACTCAAAGAATATGAGAGGAATTATCTTACTCATGATCTAGAGTTGGCAGCTGTTGTCTTCGCACTTAAAATTTGGAGGAATTACTTGTATGGGGAGAAAGTGGAGATCTTTACGGATCATAAAAGCCTCAAATATTTCTTCACCCAAAAGGAACTCAACATGTGGCAACGACGTTGGCTTGAAGCATTAAAAGATTATGATCATACCATTCAATACCGCTTACGTAAAGTAAACGACGTAATGGTAGCGCGCATTGAGTAGAAGAAGATCATATGCGTGCACGAAAAGCGATATTGTTAACGCATAAAGGCCCATTTTATATGACTTGCAAAGGATGGAGATAGAGTTAAAGACTCTAGGGATCAACTTGATGATGGCGAATATACGAGTAGAACAGACTTTAATCGATAAAGTTAAAGCTGCTCAAGCTACAGACCTGGAATTGATGCGTATGAGGAAGAAAGTGCAATAAGATGCTATGCCGGAAGCAATAATCAATGAGGAATGAATACTTCGAGTCAACTCCAGACTTTGTGTTCCTAACGACCCTGATTTAAAGTATAAAATCATGACGGAAGCGCACAACACACCATTTGCAATCCATCCCGGGAGTACCAAAATGTATCATGATCTTCAACGTACATTTTGGTGGAGCAATATGAAGAGAGAGATCGCGGAGTTTATCTCAAGGTGTCTAACTTGTCAAACGAGTCAAGCGGAGCATCAAGTACCAAAAGGTCCATTGCAACCACTTGAAATTCTAGAATGGAAGTGGGAGCACATTACCATGGATTTCGTTACTGGTCTTCCCAAGGTTTCTCAAGGCATAGATGCGATTTGGGTCATTGTTGATAGATTGGCCAAGTCGGCTCATTTTTTACCTATACGAGAAACTTATACTCTTGAACGTCTTGCTCGTATATACATAAATGAGATTGTAAGACTGCATGGTAGGCTAGTATCCATAGTTTCTAATCGAGACCCAAGATTCACTTCACGATTTTGGGTTAGTTTGCAGAAAGCTCTGGGCACGGATTTACGATTTAGCTCGGCATATCATCTTCAGACGGACGGGCAGTCGGAGAGGACTATTCAAACTCTTGAAGATCTATTAAGACTATGTGTCCTTGACTTCAAGGGAAGTTGGGACAAGTTCTTACCATTGGTGGAGTTTTCCTACAACAACAGTTATCAAGCAAGTATTGGCATGGCTCCATTCGAGGCGTTGTATGGAAGAAAGTGTCGTTCTCGGTATCTTTGGGATGAGGTGGGTGAAGCAGCGTTGATGGGACGAGTTAAATACGTATGACTACGGAAAAGATTCAAACGATCCGACAACGTATAAAAACCTCACAAGATCGACAAAAGAGTTATCTTGATATTCATCGAAAGGGCGTAGAATTCGATATTGGAGATCATGTGTTGTTACGTGTTGCTCCATGGAAAGGAGTTACGAGATTTGGAAAGAGAGGAAAGCTCAATCCTCGATTCATTGGCCCATTTTAATCATCGTAGAGTAGGAACTATGGCTATAGACTCGCTTTTACTTGAAGTATGTCTCGTGTTCATAACATTTTTTACATATCTATGTTACGTAAATATATGAAAGACCCGCACCACATTATTGAGTTAGAACTGAACGAAATAGCAGAAGATTTAACGTATGAAGAGGTTCCTGTTAAAATCTTAGATAAAAAGGAGAATATTTTACGCTCCAAGGTTATACCTCAAGTCAAAGTTTTGTGGAGAAACCACGATGTTGAGGAAATGACCTGGGAGTTAGAATCTGAAATGAAATCAAAGTATCCTTACCTCTTTGACATACCATGTACGTACCCTAATTTCGAGGGCGAAATTTCATAAGAAGGGGAGGTTGTAAGATCCCAACTTTTATGAATAAAGATGAATTTTCTATAAATATCATTTTTGAATATTAAGGTGTGAATTTGTTATAATGTTATAGTTGTGGGTAATATTTAGAAATTTTGCAAAGTAAGCAAGTTGTTATATAATATTCGATTGGTGGGAGAATATTCGTTTTAACGAGGAATATTAAATAACAATGAAAAAATCATTGGTGGACCCTACAAATGAATTATTATCGGAGTTAGAAAATGACAAAATTATTTTTTATAAAAATACTTGGCGGAAGTTTTACTGTTAAGCTGTTGAAACACCGGTGTTAAAAAATACGATGTCGTGTGGTTGCATAGTAGTAATACGGTATTGATTATTGATGCTTACGTGAGAAGTCACTCAATTTTGTTCAATTATTACTCTGATAATTCTTTGCATAGTTTCTCACGTTATTTGATTCAATTATTGTCAATATTTATATATTATTAAATCAATAATTAAGGCGACAAAGTTATTAATATTATTATTTGCAATATTAGCGATGTCAGAAGTTACATCAAGGAGAGGTTTGGTCACCTAATTGCGGCGATAGGAGAAATCCTTATTGGAAAGCCCTCTTTCACAGGAGCGACTCAGTCGATTAATATTATGAATTATAATAATGGTGATAAATGTTGTTAAAATTATTAAGATGATTTTTATGAAGTTTTGCTTATTTTATGGACCACCCCCATTTACCCATTTTTCAAAATAATCGGTAGAAATTTCTTAAAAGGTGGGCCCACATGTGGGGGCCACATGTGGGGCCCACGAAAGAAAAATAGGGGGAATCTAGGAAGTCACGGAAGTTTATATATATATATATATATATTATATATAAATTATTATTATTATTATTATAAATATATTAAAACAAAAAACTTTTATATAAAACATAATACTTTTATAAAGTTTTATTTTATTTGATTATAAATAGAATATATTATATTTTATTATGCATAGTATTTGTATAGTGCTGCATAGTGTTTGCATAATAAAATATTTTTATATAAAATAGAATACTTTATTATAAAGTTTTGTTTTATTTGATTATAAATAGAATATATTATATTTTATTATGCATAGTGTTTGCATAGTGCCTATATAGTGTTTGCATAGTAAAATCTTTTTATATAAAACAGAATACTTTTATAAAGTTATTTGTTTTATTAGATTTTAAATAATATATATATATATATATTATAAATTTTGTTTTATTATATAATTATAAATAGAATATATTATTGCATAGTATCCTTTCCATTCTCCTATAAATAGGATGTTTAGTTAGAACTGAAAAAACACACCAGAAATTCAGAGAATTCTTCTTCTATAATCTTGAGCGTATTTCTTTAGAGTTTAAGAAAGCTTTGAGTGTAGAGAATAGTGCAAGTTTTCTTCAAGTATATCACCGCCCTACCCGTCGGAACACTCTTCTTTTTAAGGTAAAGGGTATTATTCTTTCGTATTCATGAAGAGAGCTATTTTGTTTCAATACTCGTAAGGGTTGTTATTTCATTCTTTATTATTCTGTTGGAATAACCTGTCTGTGCGGTCTATCGCATGCCTGGTGAATTCTGTTGTTATTCCATTCTTTATTATTCTGTTGGAATATCTTGTCTGTGCGGATTACGCATGACCTGGTTCCATTCTTTATTATTAATGTTGGAATATCCTGTATATGCGGGTTACACATGACCTTGTTCCATTCTTTATTATTCTGTTGGAATAACATGTGTGACGCCCCCAAAATAGGTATACATCACCTATTCTGAGTCGCCAAATACATGGTACAGAATACAAATACAACCTTAAATATACAACATGAGCTGTGAGTTTTAATACAAATATTATCTTCTAGACAGTATTCAAACTCAAAATAAGTCCTCAATACATTTATAATCACACTATTTCATAGAATAATGAGGACTACTAATGCTATCATCTGGACCGTCACTCCGTTCCCCGACTAGTCCCTGCTACGTTCTTATTTCCTGAAAAGAACAATGAAAGCAAAAGGGTGAGCTCAACTAGCCCAGTAAGAAATATTATGACTAAGATAATGCAGAATAAATTATCATTAGCCTTCAACAGTGTTAAACTGATAAAATATAACAAACATCAAGTTTAACTGCAGCGGAACAAGCAATCCATTAGAAGAGTCAAGTAGAGAATAAAATCTACTATCTTCTATGATTTAAAAGGTTTTCATCACTTTTATCACGAGACTCAAATTTTAATAAATAATCCACATCATCCCTGCACTACGACCAATGATATTCATTAGTATCACGACCATAAATTATTCATGCACTACGGGACGAGGATATTCGTGTTTTCATCAATGGTCATGATCATGCCAACAACTGTCCATCAATGCACTACGGCCAATGAGGATTTTTACCAAATCATTTGTAACATTACGGTCATGATTATACCGAATAATTTCTGGTCATAATCATACCAAGTCCATCTATGCACTACAGGCCACAGATGACTTTAAACATATTATAAACATGAGGATGATGACAATTCAATAAAACAAGTTCAAGAATAAATTTTAAAGATTTATAAGTTAATTTATCTAAACTCAATAACGTCCAAATTGTCAACATGATACTACTTTGTAGAGTAAAATTCAAGAATGCTCAGAAGAATATTTCCATGAAAAGATACTGGATGAAGCAAAAATATCAAGTATATTCCACTAATTTCATGGAGTATAGAAGCCAAAAAACTTTAACCAACTGAGTATAATAGAATATATGAAACCCATAAATGGATTTTTTTGCCGCCATGCGGTAATCCACGTGAAATGATTATTCCAACATAATAATAAAAAAATGGAACCTGGTCATGCGTAACGCATGCATGTGAAATTCCAATGTAATAATAAAGAATGGAACCGGTCATGCGTATCTAATCAAATGCAGACGAGGATATTCCAGCGAGAATAATAAAGAATGGAACCGAGGTCATGCGTAATCCGCACAGCATGGGATATTCAATGTAATAATAAAGAATGGAATAACAACAGAATTCACCAGGCACGCGATAAACTGCAGAAACAGGTTATTCTAACAGAATAATAAAGAATGGAATAACAACCCTTTAGAGTATTGAAAGAAAATAACTCTCTTCATGAATACGAAAGAATAATACCCCTTACCTTAAAAAGAATAGTATTCCGACGGGTAGGGCGGGGATATACTTGAAGAAAATTTGCACTATTTTCTATGCTCAAAGCTTTCTTAAACTCTAAAGAAATACGCTCAAAATTATAGAAGAAGAATTCTCTAAATTTCTGGTGAGATTTTGAATTCTAACTAAGCATCCTATTTATAGAAGAATGGAAAGGATACTATGCTGCACTATGCAATAAAATATAATATATTCTATTTATAATCAAATAAAACAAAACTTTATAAAAAGTATTTTGTTTTATATAAAAAGTTTTTTACTATGCAAAAACACTATCACGTGCACTATGCAAACATACTATGCATAATCAAATATAATATATTCTATTTATAATCAAATAAAACAAAACTTTATAAAAGTATTCATTTTATATAAAAAGTTTTTACTATGCAAATACTATGCATAATAAAATATAATATATTCTATTTATAATCAAATAAAACAAAACTTTATAAAAAGTATTACATTTTATATAAAATATTTTCTGCATTTTATTACATTTATAATAATAATAAAACAACATTTATCACCATTATTATAATTCACAATATTAATTCCACTGTGTCGTTCCCGTGAAAGGGGCTTTCAATAAGGATTTCTCCCTATTGGCGCAATTAGGTGACCAAACCTCTCCTCGATGAACTTCTAGACATCGTTAATATTGCAAATAATAATATTAATAACTTTGTCGTCTCAATTATTGATTTAATAATATATAAAATATTGACAATAATTGAATCAAATAACGTGAGATACTATGCAAAGAATTACTATAGCAATAATTGAATAAAATCGAGTGACTTCTCACGTAAGCATCAATAATCAATACCGAGTGTGCTACTATGCAACTACGGCAGACATCGCATTTCTTTTAACACAGGGTATTTCAACAGATTAACGGTAAAACTTCCGCCGTTATTTTCATAAAATATTTTTGTCGTTTTTCAATCCGACAATAATTCCGTTAATAGGGGTCCACCAATGATTGTCTTGGTTATTGCATTTAATATTCCTTGTTAAAACGAATATTCACGACCAATCGAATATTATATAACAACTGCATGTATTTTGAAAAATTTATAAATATTACCCACAACTATAACATTATATCAAATTCATTCCATAATATTCAAAATGATATTTATAGAAAAATCATCTTTATTCATAAAAGTTGGGGTCTTACAACCTCCCCTTCTTATGAAATTTTGCCCTCGAAATTAGGGTACGTACCTGGTATGTCGAAGAGGTAAGGATACCTTGATTTCATTTCAGATTCTAACTCCCAGGTCATTTCCTCAACATCGTGGTTCCTCCACAAAACTTTAACTTGAGGTATAACCTTGGAGCGTAGAACATGTTCCTTCTTATCCAAGATTTTAACAGGATCCTCTTCATACGTTAAATCTTCCGCTATTTCGTCCGGTTCTAACTCAATAATGTGGTTCGGGTCTTCCACATATTTACGTAACATGGATATGTGAAAAACGTATGAACACGAGACATACTTGGCGGTAAAGTGAGTTTATAGGCCACAGTTCCTACTCGATCGAGGATTAAAAATGGGCTAATGAATCGAGGATTGAGCTTTCCTCTCTTTCCAAATCTCGTAACTCCTTTCCATGGAGCAACATGTAACAACACATGATCTCCAATATCGAATTCCACGTCCTTTCGATGAAGATCAGCATAACTCTTTTGTCGATCTTGTGAGGTTTTTATACGTTGTCGGATCGTTTGAATCTTTTTCGTAGTCATACGTACCAACTCCGGTCCCAACAACGTTGCTTCACCCACCTCATCCCAAAGATATCGAGAACGAAACTTTCTTCCATACAACGCCTCAAATGGAGTCATGCCAATACTTGCTCGATAAGCTGTTGTTGTAGGAAAACTCCACCAATGGTAAGAACTTATCCCAACTTCCCTTGAAGTCAAGGACACAGAGTCTTAATAGATCTTCAAGAGTTTGAATAGTCCTCTCGGATCGCCCATCCAAATGCGAGGATGATATGTCAAACTAAATCGTAAATGCGTGCCCATAGCTTTAGTGAAACTAACCCAAAATCGTGAAGTGAATCTTGGGTCTCGATCAAAAACTATGGATACTGGCATACCATGCAGTCTTACAATCTCATTTATGTACATACGAGCAAGACGTTCAAGTGTATAAGTTTCTGGTATTGGTAAGAAATGAGCAAACTTGGTCAATCTATCAACAATGACCCAAATTGCAGCTATGCCTTGAGAAACCTTGGGAAGTGTAACGACCCCAAAATTCATACAATTTAATTCTCGACTTCGGTCGTTAATAATACATTCAACCTCTAATTTTATATCATTAAACAATAATACAACTATTGAAATTTGTGGAATAATTAAAATTTTCCATTACAAACTATTCTCATTCCCAAAACCTTCAACCTTTACATCTAAATATCTCAGAATCATTTTAATACTACAATAGTTTACATCGTAAACCAATATTACAATTCAACATTAATACATTATTAAGAACCCTAAACATGGTTCAAATAATAATAACACAACCAAAGTGTGTAAATCTTCAAGTATCACATAACTTTACCTTGAATCTTGAACCTACAAAAGTGATTATTTGCAAGGTTGAGCTCGATGACCAAAGAAAATCTAATGAGTTTTAGCGTGCATCACGAAAGCACATAATAACATGCTCAACATATGTCTTATAAACATCTACTAATATAACATACATGCTACAATTCATATAACAAGTATAAAGATTGAGTTCCTTACTCAATCAACATGCTTTAGTCAAACAACGTAGTCATAAATTGACTTTAGCATTTCATACATTCAACATATATATAACACATCATGCTCTTTGCAGTAAAGATTTAAAACGATCAAATTCACATAGCAAATAGGAACTGAAAGACTTGCCTGATTCGTAGTTTATGAACTACGACTTAACTGCTTAACGTGTATCTGCACTTCGTGTATTCCTACATAGTTATATAATCATGGATTCACATCCATTAGTCATATATTTCATACATTCTTAATATAATAGTAACGTTACATTGTTTCCTAACTAGGTTTGTAAAACCTACCTTTCAATTTCTCATCATGCTCTTAGAATAGCTAAGTATGTATAGGTATACCTTAACAACTCATACTTACATCAAAATTTATATATATCATTCACACACTTGACTCGCTATGTGTTTGACACATATTTAAAGTTCATAGATACGCGATCTACATCGTTCTTACATTTTACAAACTTTAATAAAAGTTAACAACTCTGTGTTTTATATAACCATTACATGATCTCATGCTTAAACATCATCTATGTTAAGTATATATCTTTAGACAATCATTACACATATGCTCATGAATAATGTTTTCAAAACGTTTAAGTTTCTTTTCAAAACACATACTAAGTCATGCTAATGTTTTCTATTATGAGCAAGGAAATCTTATATTTCTTGTATAATATCTTGCATTTTCATGCTAAATCACTTAGAATAACATATTCCATCGTCGGGTGCGCTATACTTGCGTATGTGCTCGCTCGACGCTCTCTGATTGCCTCCAAATACGTAACAGTCACAAAGATGACTATTTTGACCATTCCTAACGACCTCAAATTGAAACACGTAAAGCACAAAAGTTGTAGGTCTATTCGTCCTCGTTTCGGATCATCTTGAATCACCTCAATCGGAGTTTTTATGAAAACGTTATGATTAATTTCTTTCGCAGCAGTCGAGCGGTCCAAGCTCGTTATCGATGCTCCGGCGCAGTATTGCACCCTTAATTGGCCTTGGGGTAGTGCGGTGTGCCCCAAGTTGCGTGAAACAGCCCTCGTGCTCGCTCTTCGCAATTACACATACCCTTACTCCTTCTAATGATCATAACATGAGTTATACTCATCCAATTCAGTCCATTTTCGATTTTATAGATTTGTAACTCATAAAACTACAACATACCAAATACCCATCAACTAACATATACATTAACTAACCTCAATATGAATTTACAACTCATGTTCATTCTAATTGTTCATGTTTTGACAATTTAGCGAATTCGTTCACTACGAATTCATTTTTCAACCATTTCGATTCATTCAACTTTCGTTATTTTCGTAATTCAACATACTAACAACATATATCATCAATTTAATATTATATCATGACTTCCTCATAAATTTTGATTCCAAAACAAGCCTTAATGTATATATATATATATATATATATATATATATATATATATATATATATATCAATAAAACTCAATTTCTTCATTCTAAATCATGTTTTCATGGATTTGATTTCTGAAAATCATTTCTAGATAACTACTAAACGATTATAAACATCTAACAACACACACACACACACACACACACACACACACATATATATATATATATATATATATATATAACATATTTAGCAATTCATCCAACTAAATTTTCAAATTTAAAGGATAACTCAAGAACACCCAAACTAAGAAGAAACTAGGTTATTTACCTCTTAATTCTTGTTTAGCTTTGTTAGGAGATGTTAGAGAATTGTTATTTCCTTCTTGTTTTCAAGGATTTCTCTTCCAATTGCCTCCCAATTCCTCTCTAGAGTTCTCTCTTCCTCTATATTTTCTCTTCTAGCTTTAGCCTTAGGCTTTAGGAACAAAACACGTAACCTTCATATAACTGATATAAACATAATGCATATACATTATGGCCTATCAGTTACAATAATAAAGGGTCACTAGGCCATGTTTGGCTAGCACCCAAAATATCCTTTTTAATTTAAATTTTTTTTTACAATCCTTCTTATCATATGATACCATTGTCACATCCATTAACTATTTGAATTGAATTAATCTCAATTCATTAATAAATCCAATTAAACCTTACTAATAAAATTATAGCTTATATTTAGCCAATATAATTATAATTTTATTTAACAATCATTAATCCTCTAATTTAATTACTTAATTAAATTAGAAAATCACCAACACATTAACGTAATAAATATGCGTAAATTATAAAATTATTTATCATCAATTTATTTAATATCATCATAGTTAAATAAATTATTCCATAATAATTTTCATTGAATATTTATTTTAATCCATAAATATTTCAACTAAAATACTTATTTTACTTGATAAATATTTTAATTATTTACGATCTCACAATCATAACATATTAACATATACATTTATATGTAACATAAATCTCTCTCTCATATCATAATAAGAATTTTATTTATTAAATTCTTATTTTAATAATTTTCAAAAATTCGGGTTGTCACATCATTCCCTCCTTATAAGGATTCCATCCTCGGAATCACCGAAACCCTACCTTACTCAGGTTTTCATCAAATCTCTTCGTTGAATAACTTCAACACATTACCTTAATATAGGTTTTATATTTCCTACTCCCACCATTATTCATAATAAATTCTTGTAAGTTTTATTTCATAACTTTCACTTGAACTCAATTATATTTTGAGTATTATATATTATTTAACCCATTCATTTCCTTTTATAGTGATCATTATCATAAACACTCGGGATATTACATTCACTCATTCTTCTAAGAATTTCGTCCTCGAAATTTTATTTATTAATCTTCATTCATTCAATCTATCAAAATAGATTTTATGTTAATACTTTATTCATTCATTGGGTTTATAACCACTTCTTTCCACAAAGATCTTTCTATAATTATTAAACTTTTCTATTAAAAGTTTTACATTATTCTTTGATAACTCATCAACTTCTCATTTCAAAATTTCTTTTCTCACTTATTCAATATATTCACCATTCAGTGTCGCATTCTACAACTCACTTCTTTCTAAGGAATATCATCCTTACCACATTCATCTTTTAGAATAGCAAGAATCTTCCACAATTGCTCAATAATTGGGAAGTAGTATGAATAACTCAAGAATTTAAAAGATTCCAAATCATGCTGAGGGTCATAAGACCTTGAACCACGTCCACGGTTATAAGTACTCTTTCAACTTAAACCTTAATAAATCATTAGACTATAAGGACTCCGTGCTTTAGGCGTTAAGCCCTTCAGATGACGATATCTTTGTGCACCAACATTTAAACGCTATGAGTATGTCCATAGTTATAAGTAATCTTTCAACTTAAACTTTAAATGACTATAAGACTATAGGGACTCCACGCACTTAGGGTGATCAAATTCTTCGCATAAATGTATTGTGCACAAACATCTCAACGCCTCCGCGTAATCCCCTATAAAAGGGTTGTTCATCTCAGCTTTTTAACATCTGAATCCGCACCAAAACATTTTGGTTTGACATAACTTCTCAAGAAATACATGCATTTCATGAACATCTTTCAATATTCGTCTAGCTGAATCAAATAGCATAGACTTCTACAACAATTCGGACATCAATCGAAATATACATATACATATATATGTATTCTCATATCTTAAAGAAATCTCAAAACTCTTTTTATGACGTCATGATACAGCACTGTATTTACAGTCCGTTTGAGGATTCCGTCATTTGGTGATTTAATCATACTACATCATACCATAGTGGGTTGACGATCATTAGATCACATCCAACACTAAGTAATATTGCATTGATGACTCCATCGTTTTTATCATCTCTGCACCAGGTTCCGTGACACATTGATGATATAAAAATACATTTTGATATATTTCAAATCATTTTTGTCTAGCCGAAGCAATTAGCATTGTGACGCCCCCAAAATAGGTATACATCACCCATTCTGAGTTGTCAATACATGGTACAGAAACAACTACAACTTTATTATTACAACAGTAAAACTGTGAGTTTGAATACAAATATTATCTTCTAGACAATATCTATACTCAAATAAATCCTCATCACATTTATTGATATATACCTCGACTACTAAACAACTCTCTCTAGAACCTTCATTCCGTACCCCGACTCGTACTCGCTATATTCTCGCCTCCTTAGAAGAAAAATGGAACAAAAAGGAAAAGGGTGAGTTCAACTAGCCCAATAAAAAATATTATGACTAAGATAATATACAACAAATTATCGTTAGTCTTCAATAGGGAAAAATCTAATAGAATACAATAGACAACAAGTTTTAAATCAATATTCGCAGCGGAAATAATAATTCATTAGAAGAGTTAAGTAGAGAATGCAAACTACTATCTTCTATATATGAATTTAAAGTTCATCGTCTAACTTTTATCCCTGTAACATCAATCAATATATATACGGAATCAAATATTCATCTTTGCACTCTGAGCCAAAGATATTCATCGATTGGTCATGTTCATCTAAACACATGTTCATCTTTGCACTACTACCAAAGATATTCATCGAAATCATTCATCTTTGCACTACAAAGCCAAAGATATTCAATAATATCATCATTTAAGACCGAGGATGATGAAAATATTTTTAAAAAATGAATCGGTGAAATAAAATGACAAGGATTAAGGATTAAGGATTCGTACTTTGTTTTATCCATGTCCAAAAATACCAAAAAATAATCATAGTGGTGTAAAATTCAAGAATGATAAAAAACATGAATACAATCAAAGCTAGTATCCACAATAGATATTTTTAGGCGAAAAGGGAAAATTTTCATTTTTCGATGAATAGTCAGATTCGTGAATAAGTGTCGTATATCGTGAATAGTGGCGACATCGTGAATAGTAACTCCGACACCAAAAAGTTCCAAATTTGATTAAAAGTTCAGATCAATACTTTGACATAATGATATTAGAAGAAATAATATCATTTTTTTAAAAAATAATATCCCTTACCTCGGAAAGACGAAGACTTTTAAGCTGGAATATGTGATATAAGCTATAACTTGAACTTGCACAGTATAGCAATACTCAAAGTATACTCAAAATACTTACAAGAATACGCTCGATAATATAGAGAGAGAAAACTTCAATTTCTAGTGTGATTTTCAATTCTAACCTAAGCACCTATTTATAGGAAAATGCTTAGAACACCAAAGCAGAAAATTTAATAAAATATTAATATATATTTATTAAATTCTTACGCACCCAAAATCTGATTCAAACCATCAGCCACCAAGAGTGACTCACCTTGCCTAACTAAAAAAAAACGTTTTTCTTATTAAAAATATTTAAAACTTCAAAAATTAATTATTTCGGAGCTTCAGAACTTCAATAATTCACAATAAATAGCCCTTTTGTCAGAAAATTCAAATCTCGCCTTTTTTTTATAGGAAATTCAATTCTCTACAACTTTGCAGAAGAAAGTTTTTCCAAATTCCAAATAAAAATTGACTGAAATCCATAAACGGGCGATTTTACAAGCTATAATCAAATTTCAGTCAAGAAATGGGGTCCACCGACATGTTTAACATGTTTTAAACATTTATTGCAACAAAAATACTCTTTCTCCTCGTATACTCATATATCACACATTCATTGTAAAAATATCACTATTATTATATTATTAAAAATATAATAATATATTTAAATGAATTATTTTATCAGAAAAAGATAAAATTTTAATTTTCAACAATTGTCACATTAAAAATTTTCTCCATCTATATCCACATAAAATCAATATTTTCCTCATCATATAAATCAATAATTAATTATTCACGAATAATATTACAGAATCACAATATTGACAACCAAGCAGTTCCCAAGAAAGAGGGGGCTTTCCAATAAGAATTTCTCCTTAATGGCGCGCAATTAGGTGACCAAACCTCTCCTTAGACAGAACTTTCTAGACATTGCCAATAATGTTAGCCAATAATATTATTCAGATAATATGAATTATTGCTTCGATAATGAAAAATACTGTGTAGTGACAATTATTGAAACAACAGTAATATAAAATATCAACACACCAATTATTGAATCAATAAAATAAAATACTAAATAGTAATTATTGTAACAATTATTGAGTAGTGCCTTCTTACGTAAGAATCAATAATTGGTGCAATACCGTGTGCTATTGTGTTTTAACCACCGAGTATTTTAACAATATTAACGGTAACAACTACGCCGTTATTTTTAAACAACTTATTCTTGTCGTTTTCTTCCTCCAATCGCTTTCCGTTATGGGGCCCACACATGGGCAGCCTTGTGGTCGTAAATGCGAATATTCCGACAAGCGATCTGAATATTCCTCAACCAAACGAATATTCCCCGACAATAATGAATATTTTATATCCACTTGCTTATTTTGAAATATTTGCGTATTTTACCCATAACTATCCACATTAATCAAATCAACCCTTACTATTTCAAAATAATAAATAGAGAAAATTAAATTTCATTAATAATAAGTTGGGGTCTTACAAGCATAGACATACGAATAACGGTATTGTTTTTAAAACTCATTGGTTTCATCATTTGATCCTATGTTTTTCAAGAAAATAGAAGTGTAAACATCAGCACAAAGTCAATAAATTTAGAAAGTCTAGCATAACTAGTAGATTTAGAATATCCAGGTATACATCAACTTCAATCATTACTTCATTATTTAATCATTCTACCAATCTTTAGCTTCATCAATGCTCTCTATACTATAACCGTTTTCTACCTAAAATAGTTCATCAAACTTACCGCACATTAGAAATCCAGGAACTTGCCACAATAATATGAGTTTAAGAACTTGTCCTAGTCAGACCATAGGCGTCCATTCGCTGAGGGGTTCAATATATACCATATTATTATGAGTCATGAACTTACCATATGCATTAGTTTTAAGAACCGTACCTAATCCTAATAATATCTGACTAATCTTAATAGTTTCTAACTATCAAACATACACATGAGAGAAGAATCACCTTTTCGTCACATATACATTTATAGCGTGATACCAATATTTCAATGATTAACAATGTGATAAACTAAGTGCATGCACAAAACCCTCGCCCATACAAAAATTTGTACAACTTAGCCATCACATGAGTCCTCAATTGAAATCCCACCTAACTCTATCTTACTCTTAACTTGCTCTTTGCTCGATACGAATTCCTCGTATCACATCATCTATAACTCCTCGTGAGTTATCTTGTACTATTTCATAGTACACCATCTTCATAGCATTAAGCTATAATTATTCAAACATTACAGACCATCTTTCTTTTATAACTTAAACAGATCATGTCGTGATCTTATTTTATAATCATCTCCCTTAAAATTCTTTTCTTAACTCGTGATCGTTTAGTTTTACGATCCCCTTTCTTTCCTTTCATTTACGACATTATTCGTTATCTTGGCTATTGGAGTTAGGTAACTCCCATTTCTTATCTACATATCTCTTCAAGATTCTTCTTTGAATCTTCTTGTTTATATAAAAATTCTTGCTTTAAGAATTTCCAACTTCATTTATATCGTTCAACATTTCATTTAAGTTCTACATTTTCATCATACGTATCCATTTTCTATACTTGGTACACATTGAGTCTCTAACAGTTTCAATATGGTACGCTGAGTGGTTTCCCACAAACAACCAATAAACTAGGTTCCGAGTTACTAGTTCGTATTTACCTCCGCTCTATGAAGGAATTGTTTAGCCCAGATACCATACATCAACCATTAAAGAGTACAATTATACCATACTTAAATATAACCTTTTTTATTTTTAACTTTTTTATCAATCTCTTCTTATAGACATTGTCTATTTATTATCACCTTACATTCTTATTATTGGAGTTGGGTAACCCCACATTCATATTCCTTATAACTCTGTGAGATTATTCTTTGAATCCTCTCACACATGCTTTAATCCTTTCTTTATAAATTTCTTAAATTATGTCTTATTGTTCAAACTCTTCTTGAGCTTATTCTTTCATTATCTTCACCTTCCTTCTCTAAGGTTATAGCATACAGTACTCCTACCTAAGGTTTATAACCTACAACTTTGATATCAACTGTAACGACCCCAAAATTCATACAATTTAATTCTTGACTTCGGTCGCTAATAATACATTCAACCTCTAATTTTCCATCATTAACAATAATACAACCATTGAAATTTGCGGAATAATTAAAATTTTCCTTTACAAACTATTCTTATTCCCAAAACCTTCAACCTTTACATCTAAATATCTCAAAATCATTTTAATACTACAAGTTTAAATCGCAAAGCGATATTACAATTCAACATTAATACATTATTCGGAACCCTAAACATGGTTCAAATAATAATAACACAACCAAAGTGTGTAAATCTTCAAGTATCACATAACTTTACCTTGAATCTTGAAACACGCAAAAGTGGTTATTTGCAAGGTTGAGCTATGTTTGACCAAAGAAAATCTAATAGTTTTTATGCATCATGTAGCACATAATAACATGCTCAACATATGTCTTATAAATATCGGGCTAACATAACATACATGCTACAATTCATATAACAAGTATAAAGATTGAGTTCCTTACTCAATCAGCATGCTTTAGTCAAACAACGTAGTCATAAATTGACTTTAACATTTCATACATTCAACATATATATAACACATCATGCTCTTTGCAGTAAAGATTTAAAACGATCAAATTCACATAGCAAATAAGAACTGAAAGACTTGCCTGATTCGTAGTTTATGAACTACGACTTAACTGCTTAATGTGTATCTGCACTTCGTGTATTCCTACACAGTTATATAATCATGGATTCACATCCATTAGTCATATATTTCATACATTCTTAATATAATAGTAAGGTTACATTGTTTCCTAACTAGGTTTGTAAAATCTACCTTTCAATTTCTCATCATGCTCTTAGAATAGCTAAGTATGTATAGGTATACCTTAACAACTCATACTTACATCAAAATTCATATATATCATTCACACACTTGACTCGCTATGTGTTCGACACATATAAAGTTCATAGATACGCGATATACATCGTTCTTACATTTTACAAACTTTAATAAAATTTAACAACTCTATGTTTATATAACCATTACATGATCTCATGCTTAAACATCATCTATGTTAAGTATTATAGCTTTAGACAATCATTACACATATGCTCATGAATAATGTTTTCAAAACGTCTAAGTTTCTTTTCAAAACATATACTAAGTCATGCTAATGCTTTCTATTATGAGCAAGGAAATCTTATATTTCTTGTATAATATCATGCATTTTCATGTTACATCACTTAGAATAACATATTTCATCGTCAGGAGCGCTATACTTGCGTATGTACTAGCTCGACGCTCTCTGATTGCCTCCAAATACGTAATAGTCACAAAGATGACTATTTTGACCCTTCCTAACGACCTCAAATTGAAAAACATAAAGCACAAAAGTTGTAGGTCTATTCGTCCTCGTTCCGGATCATCTTGAATCACCTCAATCGGAGTTTGTATGAAAACGTTATGATTAATTTATTGCAGCAGTCGAAGCGGTCCAAACTGTTATTGATGCTCCCTGGAAATTGCTGCAAGTCATGAAACAGGCCCTCATGCTCTGCTCTTCGCGATTACACAGACCCTTACTCCTTCCAATGATCATAACATGAGTTATACTCATCCAATTCAGTCCGTTTTCGATTTTATAGGTTTGTAACTCATATAAGTACAACATACCAAATACCCATCAACTAACATAAACATTAACTAACCTTAATATGAATTTACAACTCATGTTCATTCTAATTGTTCATGTTTTGACAATTTAGCGAATTCGTTCACTACGAATTCGTTTCTCAACCATTTCGATTCATTCAACTTTCGTTATTTTCGTAATTCAATATACTAACAACATATATCATCAATTTAATATTATATCATGACTTCCTCATAAATTTTGATTCCAAAACAAGTCCTAATGTATATATATCAATAAAACTCAATTTCTTCATTCTAAATCATGTTTTCATGGATTTGATTTCTGAAAATCATTTCTAGATAACAACTAAAGCGACTATAAACATCTAACAACACACACACACACACACACACACACACACACACACACACACACACACACACACATATATATATATATATATATATATAGGAGATGATCTGTGTGAAGCGTTAGATATTAACACTATTTCAACTACTTATTAATCTAGTAGTCAATATTAGAGTTAATGGTGAGATGAATGCCCGATAGCTAGAGGAGTAGTGACCGACAATAAATATTAAAATCCTTTCTCTTTTGGCAAGCTAGAGGAGTAGCGGCCCGATCAAAACGTCGACGTTTTTGGTAGCCGCTACTCCCTCTAATTTCCAGCAAGAGAGGATTTTTTAATTAACCCGAACCCGGTGACTAGAGGAGTAGGGGCCAACAAATTTTTTTTGGCTTAATTACATTATCCTGATTATCCTCCACATACTACTTATTAATCGATAAATAAAATAATAAAAATTATAAGAAAAACTATAAGGATAATCAATAATTATCTTTATACTTATCCTTATACTTATTAACATATTATCCATATACATACTACTTATTAATCGGTAAATAAAATAATAAAAATTATAAGTATAATAAGTAATTATCCTTATACTTATTAATAAAATAAATATGTATAAGGATAATTAATAATTATCTTCTTCGATTTTAATTATAAATAGGAAATAGTGATTGAATTTATATTATATTTCTACTCAAATATATAAACTCAATCACTATTTCCTATTTATAATTAAAAATCATAAAACGATAATCGATAAATATTATTATACATACTTATTTTGTTAATAAGTATAAGGATAAGTTATATTATTATACATACTTATTTTGTTATTAAGTATAAGGATAAGTTTAAAGATAATTCTTGATTATCTTTATAATTATCCTTATAATTTTTTATTATTTTATTTTACTGATTAATAAGTAATATGTATATGGATAATATGTTAATAAGTATAAGGATAAGTATAAAGATAATTATTGATTATCCTTATAGTTATTCTTATAATTTTTTATAATTTTATTTATTGATTAATAAATAGTATGTGGGAGGATAATCAGGATAATGTAATTAAGCCAAAAAAAATTTGTTGGCCCTACTCCTCTAGCTAATGGAGGTCAATAATTAAATCCTCTCATTGGCGCATTAGAGGGAGTAGCGGCCATCAAAACATCGACGCTTTTTTTGGTGGCCGCTACTCTCTAGCTACCAAAGAGAGAGGATTTTAATATTTATTGTCGCATCACATTCTCTAGCTACCGGGCATTCATCTCAAATTTATTAACTCTAATATTGACTGACTAGATTAGCGTTAGTTGAAATAGTGTTAATATCTAACGCTTTTATATATATATATATATATATATATATATATATATATATATATAACATATCTAGCAATTCATCCAAATAAATTTTCAAATTTAAAGGATAACTCAAGAACACCCAAACTAAGAAGAAACTAGGTTATTTACCTCTTAATTCTTGTTTAGCTTTGTTAGGAGATGTTAGAGAATTGTTATTTCCTTCTTGTTTTCAAGGATTTCTCTTCCAGTTGCCTCCCAATTCCTCTCTAGAGTTCTCTCTTCCTCTGTATTTTCTCTTCTAGCTTTAGCCTTAGGCTTTAGGAACAAAACACGTGTAGTCATATATAAGCGATATAAACATAATGCGTATACATTATGGCCTATCAGTTACAATAACAAAGGGTCACTAGGCCATGTTTGGCTAGCACCCAAAATATCCTTTTTAATTTAATTTTTTTTACAATATTTCTTATCATATGATACCCTTGTCACATCCATTAACTATTTGAATTGAATTAATCTCAATTCATTAATAAATCCAATTAAACCTTACTAATAAAATTATAGCTTCTATTTAGCCAATATAATTATAATTTTATTTAACAATCATTAATACTCTAATTTAATTACTTAATTAAATTAGAAAATCACCAACACATTAACGTAATAAATATAGAAATTATAAAATTATTTATCATCAATTTATTTAATATCATCATAGTTAAATAAATTATTCCATAATAATTTTCATTGAATATTTATTTTAATCCATAAATATTTCAACTAAAATACATATTTTACTTGATAAATATTTTAATTATTTACGATCTCATAATCATAACATATTAACATATACATTTATATGTAACATAAATTTCTCTCTCATATCAAAATAAGAATTTTATTTATTAAATTCTTATTTTAATAAATTTCAAAAATTCGGGTTGTCACAGGAAGACCAGTAACGAAATCCAGGGTAATGTGCTCCCACTTCCATTCTGGAATTTCAAGTGGTTGCAATGGACCTTTTGGTACTTGATGCTCCACCTTGACTCGTTGACATGTTAGACACCTTAAGATAAACTCCGCGATCTCTCTCTTCATATTGCTCCACCAAAATGTATGTCGAAGATCATGATACATTTTGGTACTCCCAAGATGGATTGCAAACGGTGTGTTGTGCGCCTCCATCATGATTTTATACTTTAAATCAGGGTCGTTAGGAACACAAAGTCTGGAGTTGACTCGAAGTATTCATTCCTCATCGATTCTTGCTTCCGGCATAGCATCTTATTGCACTTTCTTCCTCATACACATCAGTTCCAGGTCTGTAGCTTGAGCAACTTTAACTTTATCGATTAAAGTCAGTTCTACTCATATATTCGCCATCATCACGTTGATCCCTAGACTCTTTAACTCTATCTCCATCCTTTGCAAGTCATATAAAATGGGCCTTTGCGTTAACAATATCGCACTCGTACCCGCATATGATCTTCTACTCAATGCGTCAACTACTACGTTCACTTTACCAGGACGGTATTGAATGGTATGATCATAATCTTTTAACAGTTCAAGCCAACGTCGTTGCCACATGTTGAGTTCCTTTTGGGTGAAGAAATATTTGAGGCTTTTATGATCCGTAAAGATCTCCACTTTCTCCCCATACAAGTAATTCCTCCAAATTTTAAGTGCGAAGACAACAGCTGCCAACTCTAGATCATGAGTAAGATAATTCCTCTCATATTCTTTGAGTTGCCAAGAGGCATAGGCTATGACTTTCCATGTTGCATGTGAACACATCCTAACCCTTTGCCCGATGCATCACTGTAGATGACAAATCCCTCCGAGCCAGATGGTATTGTTAGAACAGGTGCTGAAATGAGTCTCCTTTTGAGTTCTTGAAAACTCTTCCTCACATTCCACGATCCAACCGAATTTTATATCTTTCCGAGTCAGCTGAGTTAATGGAGTAGCGATTCGAGAAAACCCTTCCATGAATCTCCGATAATAACCAGCTAATTTGTGAAAGCTACGTACTTCGGTCACTGATTTAGGTTGCTCCCAGCTTTGAATAACTTCAATCTTTGTCGGGCCAACAGATATTCCATAACTTGATACTACATGCCCAAGGAATGCTACTTCCTCAAGCCATAACTCGCATTTCTTCAACTTGGCATAAAGCTTATTTTCACGAAGCTTTTGGAGTATCAGCCTCAAGTGTTGCTCATGATCTTCACGGCTTTTGGAATATATGAGGATGTCATCAATAAAGACGACCACAAAGTGATCCAAATATTCCTTGAATACTCGGTTCATCATATCCATGAAGGCAGCAAGAGCATTAGTCAATCCAAAAGACATGACTAAGAATTCATAATGCCCGTACCGAGTTTTGAAGGCAGTCTTTAGAATATCCTCAGTTTTAACCTTCAGCTGATGATATCAAGAACGAAGATCGATCTTTAAAAAGAATTGTGCTCTTTGCAACTGGTCAAACAGGTCATCAATGCGAGGTAACGGATACCTATTCTTGATGGTGACATAGTTCTATTCTCGGTAGTCAATACAAAGTCGCATACTCCCATCTTTCTTCTTCACGAATAGAACAGGAGCACCCCAAGGAGACGTACTAGGACGAATGAAACCAATGTTTAACAATTCCTGTAATTGGATCTTTAACTCCTGAAATTCAATAGGAGCCATTCGATATTGGGCTTTAGAAATGGATTTTTGTACCGGGTTCAAGGTCGATACAAAATTCAATTTCACGCTCTGGGGGTAGGCCAGGAAGTTCTTCAGGGAATACGTCAGGAAATTTATTAACAATAGAAATATCATTCAAATCTGACATATTTTTGTTTAAATCTGTGACATGAGCTAAGAAAGCTTGACGTCCATTTTTCAATAAATTAGCTTTATAGCTTGAGATGACAGTGATTGATTTTAATGATTTGTTTGCTTGAATTAGCATAATAGGTTGGTTAGGAATATGAAAGCTAACAACCTTATGAAAACAATCAATTTTTGCATGATGAGTAGTTAACCAATCAATCCCTAGAATCACATCAAATGCAAGTATTTTCAATGAAATAAGATCGACAGGTAATGTGAGGGTACCGATTTGAACCAAACAAGACTTATAAACAGTGGATGTAATGAAGGTTTCTCCCAACGGAGTTTCCACAGATAAGTCAAAGTCTAATTTCTCTGGAGTCAAATTTAATCGTTGAGCGCAAGTAGGAGAAATAAAAGAATGGGTAGAACCGGTATCAAATAAGGTATAGACTTCGCTAGAGTTTATGATAAGCTTACCCGTGATGACCTCATTCGGGTTCCTTGCTTTCTAGGAGGTCACAACAAAAGCTCTCCCTTGACTACTGGTTTTGACTTGAATGGGACGGTATTTTGTGTCACCGTTCCAACTGGACTTGTCTTCGGTGCTTGACAAAATCGGGCTAGGTGACCTTTTCTTCCATAATTATAACACGCTTTGGATAACATCGCGCAGTTTGGACTGATATGTCCCTCCCCTCCGCATTTGAAGTATATGATAGGTGGTTGTTCTCCTTCCTTAACAAAGGGTGCTGGTGATGACGTCATTCCATCATTATTGAATCTCCTCTTTTTGAAATGTCCATTCTTATTGTCTTGGCCATGATTACCACCAAAGTGGTTACCATTTTCGGCATGTTGATTCCCTCCACGTTTGTTGTCACCTTGATCGATGATCGCTACCACCGATATTATCATTTTGCTTTACCGCTTTTCTTGGTTGCGTTGACTCGTTATCGCGCTCCAATAATTGAGCCATATTTACAACATCTGAATACAAACATAGTTTATGAGAAATTAGATATTGACGTATCTCGTGTTTCAAACCTCTTAGAAACATCTGCGTCATTCTCTCCTCATTATCAACCAAGTGAGACGCAAACCGGGATAACTCGGCAAACTTAGCTTCGTCTGTGCGACACGGTCATATTGTTCGCTCCAACTTGTGAACTCTACCTCTTTCATGTGACGAATACTTTCGGGAAAGTACTTGTCGTTGAATAGTTCTTGGAACTTCTCCCAAGAAGACATCTTGATGCGGCGGAGTTGAGTCACGCTTTTACCGATTCCCACCAATGTCGCCTCTCCTCGTAATATAAAGGTGGCAAAGGGAACCTTTTGCTCCTCAGAGTATCCCAAGACATCAAATATCTTGGTGATCTGCTTTATCCACGCTTATGTCTTAAGTGGTTTTGGCTCTCCAATAAACTCCGGTGGTCCCAGCTCCTTAAACGTTTTAGCGGTGACCGTCCGAGAGTTTCCAGTGTTTCCACCTACATTTTGGATAGGAGCCGCTCTCGCCTGATGTTGCATGAATTGCATAAAGCCTCTGAACATTCCATCATTCATCATTTGGTCAGTGTTGTTGTTTGCATGAGGATTGTCGCCTTCCTGATACACATTATCCTGATTATTGATATGTGGAAACTCAGTGGTCTCCTGTGCTCCATTACTATTCTCAATATTCTCGGATGTCATTTTCAGATACTGCGACAAAACAAGGGTTAATTGACATGCAACATATTATCCTTATACTCTGACCGACTAATTAAATACCAAATAAACTTAGGTAGGTCATACTAGCGAATGAATTCCCTGTCTATGTGACACCCCCAAATCCTGGTACTTCATTACCTCAAGATTTGGTGTTCACGTAATCAAAACATTCATATCTAACTACCCAATCATAATAAATTGAATAATAAAAACCTGCCCATACAGGATTACTTTAATAAAAAAATTATCTCCCAGGTTCTCTAACCTTTAATACAATCGTTCAAGTGTGGAAATAAAATTATTACATCACATCATTATTAAATGTCTATCATCATAACGATAAAGCAAAATTACAAGCCTTCATCACTTGTACATTTTTTTCTTTCCTTTGCTAGTTGTAGGTTTATCTACCTTCTCAACCATAGTTGCAATAAATGTATAAAGATGCAAGAGTGAGCAAACAAAGCTCACTTGAAATAAGAATAAATATTTTTACATCATTTGCCAAATAATAGGCTCAATAGAACTAAATGATATGTTCTATTATCATTTCAACATTTGCCAATTCATAAGCTTAATAGAACTGAATGATTTATTCTATTAACATTCTTAAATATACTACTGAGGGTCAAATGACCATGAACCATGTCCACAGTTATAAGTAATCTTTCAACTTTAACTTTAACAGTCATATGACTATAAGGACTCCACGTACTTAGGGGGATCAATCCTTCGTACAATGAATTGTACACAACCATTTCAATGCTAAGCGTAAACCCCTAAACATAGGGTTGTTCATCTTAGTATTTAGAGTACAAGTCCGTACCAAAGAAATTTTGGTTTGGATAAGCTTTCAAGGGTAATTGAAGTTTAATGATCATCAACTAGGGAACTAGTTGAATCAACAATGCTTGATAATACAATAGTTGTTTAATAACAACATAACTTAGAATATTTGAGAATCATAAATGAACTGATTCTACATATCAAACTCATGCTTGAAACAACTATAGAGCATAAGCATTCAATAAAATGAATAAAATGGTTAACCTTTGCTTCTACAGTAAAATAAGCTAAGGTTCAAGTGTTATAACATTAGAAATGAAATTCCTGATCTTTAAGAAACTTTCTTAACTGTAAACAAGTTAGAATGAATCAATCAATTGAGAATTTCCAATAACGTTACAGTTTGAGTTTGCTCAAATGGATTTTAGGAACAATTTACTTAATCAGTAACAGTTAAGATAAAAAGCTTGCTCAATCAAAAGCATGAAATTATAATAATAGAATTAACTCAACGAAAGTGTAGAGTTAGAAAACTTGCACAATGTAATAAATGAACTACCTCAACGAAAGTGTAGAGTTAGAAAACTTGCCTCGAGCGTAAGCTAAATTATTAAAACTCACGTTCACCTATACACAGTATTAAACCACAACATCTTTTAGACATACTAATATTCACTTTTCAATATAAAACGCATTACTAGCTAAACTTGTTATTTAAGCACAAGTCTTAAGCTACCATTTACATTTCAGAATTCCCAAGTGTTAATCATCACAACACTTAACTAACGTTCATTGTATAAACTAGGTTATCACGTAACGCATTTTTGATTTACTAATCATTTTTGAAACTTTGAATTCATAACACATACTCCCTCCTATTTAGATTAAATGTCATTTTAGAGTTAAGCACACTTATTAAGAAATAACACAAAATATCTTTTGTGTCCCTAATTAATTATTTCTCTCTCCTCAATTGTCTCTTCTCATTCTCTAGAATTGTCCCTAATTAATTATTTCTCTCTCCACAATTGCATTTACTAAGCATATTAAATAGATGGGTAAATTAGGAAAATATAGTGCAATGTTGCATAGAGATTCCAAAACTACACTTAAATGGAATAAAATTAAACTCCCTAAAACATCATTTAATCTGAATAGGAGGGAGTATAACACAACTTTGTATTAGCCTTGTTGTTACATGTTGGACACATTACCATAACTTTTAGCTAAGCCACAAACAACGACCAAAGTCTGCAGAATTAGCGAGACTTGATTAATCTGAAATGGGCACTCACGCAGGTCATGAAGTTTTATCTTGGGAGGTTGCATGATGTACGCTACAAGCAAGGCTGGCAGCGATGGCGCATAGGACTCATTCTTGCGTAACGTAACTTTGGCACTTTTCTTAAGCCAACTAACACGAATTTCACGTACAAAACAGTGATAATGACACGTAAAATAAATATACAACTATCATAAACATGATTGCTCACATTTACAACCAATTAAAATAATTTAACACCAACTAAAACTATTTTAATTTCTCAAAATTCATGTTTTTCATAAAAACTCAATTTTCTTGACATTCATCCTAAAAATCATCACTGTGATTTCAAAACATGGCCAAATCATCTTATTCAAATTATGTTATGTTCGTATCTCATTGAACTAACATATACAATCGTCAATTTACAGTTTCACATTCTAATTGGCCACTAAAATTTATACTTACATAGCCACACATGAAAACATATATGCACTGACATTATTTCTACTACTGCCAAACGAATTTAGCATACAAATTCTCGTTTAAGCACAACCTCTAATCATCATAAACTCATAACATCACAAGTAACCCATTGTATATAAACAATTCAACAAATTTGAAATTCACAGAGTATATAGTTTTTTCCGTGAAACACATATATGCATATATATACAATACTAAAGTTATGTAAAAATACCTTTAATTTGCTTGAAATCCTTGTTATCACCACTGATAATCACTATGAAATCCTCAGGTTTCCTCTCCACTCTCTCTCAATTCTCTCAAGCTTTGCAAACTAGAATGTGTATAGTAAACAAAAGCTAAGCCAATTAGCAGAAGGCGTATTCTAAAACTGATAAACCCTTAATAATATTACTAATTGCAATTTCAGTTACTAACTAACGTATATAATATAATTATATTATATTTATTATTTTATTTAATTTATTTAATTTAAAAATCTAGAAATTCCAAAAGCCATAAGGCTTTGTTAGGCAAAACCCTTTAATTTTTAAAGAATTTATATAATAAGCCTTGTTTGGCAAAAACTAAATTAAACTACTTTAATTTATTTTAATAACTCCTTATAATATAGTTATTTGTCACACTATATTTAATCAAGCTTTCATATTTATTTTAATTAATGCAAATTACAATTAATTAAATAAATCTTTTAATCACATAACACAATACAAATAATTAATCATTTAAATTGAAATATCAATATCATAATCATTTCTTTAATTCATCAATTATTTATTTAATAAATAGTTAACTAAACAAAATTAAATCAATTGAACAAATATTTATTCCACGATAATCACATCCATTAAATTTTTATATAAATAAATAAATAATTTTTCAACGATAATCACATCCATTAAATATTTATATAAATCAATAAATATTTAATATTACATTTAAAATTCTAGAATGTTACATTATTCCCTCCTTAAAAGGATTCTGTCCTCAGAATCACAATTCAAACAATCAAATCGTCACATTATTCCTTACTTACAAAGATTATGTCCCCAGAATCGAAGACATAGATTAAACAAATAACTCAGGGTAACTTTTCATCATTTCAGCTTCGAGTTCCCACGTTGCCTCTTCGACATTGTGGTTTCTCCATATCACCTTCACAGAAGGTATCACTTTATTTCTGAGCACTTGTTCTTTCATGTCGACTATCTGGATAGGAACTTCTTCATAAGATAAATCTTTATCGAATTGCAATGGTTCGTACTCGATCACATGCTTGTAATCGGGTTTATAAGGTCGTAACACCGAAATGTGAAAAATATTGTGAATGTTTTCCAATTCTGGAGGTAGGGCTACCTCATAAGCCACTTCCCCACTCTTCGTAGTATTTCAAACGGTCCAATAAATCTTGGGCTGAGCTTTCCTTTCTTGCCAAAACGAATCTTCACCTTCCAAGGAGAAACTTTTAGGAAAACAAAATTTCTTACTTCAAATTCGCGATTCTGCCTGTGTTGATCTGAATACTTTTTCTGTTTGTCTTTGGCTGCTACCAATCTTGTCCTGATGAGTTTGACAACTATAGTAGTTTGTTGTACCAGTTCTGGTCCTAACAGTTGGCGTTCACCGACTTCATCCCAAAGACAGATGGAGTTCGCACTTTCACCGCATAATGCCTCGTAAGGTGGCATCTATGTCTTTCGGCGTGGTAAGCTTGTTGTTGTAGGCAAATTCTACCAACGACAGCTTCCTTTGAAATCCATGATGCATGCTCTCAGCATATCTTCCAACGTTTGGATAGTTCGTTCGCTTTGCTCATCGGTTTGCGGATGGTATGTTGTACTCATTCGCAACTGTGTTCCTATACATTCTTGTAGTCTCTATCTGACACAATTGACACTGGAACTCCATGTCTTGACATGATCTATTTAACGTACAGTTTCGCTAGCTGATCAAGATTAAATCTAATCTTTATTGGCAAAAAGTGTGCAGATTTTGTTAGTCTGTCCACTATCACCCATATCACATCGTATCCTTTTTGAGTCATTGGAAGTCCTACCACAAAATCCATTGTGATATGCTCCCACTTCCATTCTGGTATTTCCAACGGTTGAAGTAACCCGCTTGGTCGTTGATGTTCAGCTTTCACCTTCTGACACGTCAAGCATTTTGCAACATATTCTGCAACGTCTCTTTTCATATTCGGCCACCAAAAATGTCGCCGCAAATCTTGATACATCTTTGTACTTCCTGGATGAATCGAATATCGTGTGTTGTGTGCTTCGGTCAAGATTTTGTCTTTAAGCTCTAGCACTACTGGAACCCAAATTCTTTCTTCGAATCGTAGTAGTCCTTCGGTATCGATCTTGTATTTTACATCACTACCGTCAATTACTTTCTCTTTGATTTTTTCGCATTCTTTATCTTGTAGTTGAGCATTCTTCACTTTGTCCACCAAATTTGGACTGGCATCTATCTGAAATAGTCGTTCATCGTATTCCTTTCGAAATTTGATTTCCAACTCTAGCTTTGCCATTGCTGAAATAAGCTCCTCCTGAGTAGTTATCATCATCAACTTCTCTCGACCTTTCTTGCTCAAAGCATCTGTAACCACATTCGCTTTGCCCAGATGATAAAAGATCTCATAATCGTAATCCTTTATCAATTCCATCCATCTCCTTCGATGCATATTCAGGTCCTTCTGTGTGAAAATATACTTCAGACTTTTATGGTCTGTGTAGATTTCACATTTCTCTCCATAGAGATAGTGTCTCCATATCTTGAGAGAAAATACTACTGCAACCAATTCCAAATCATGAGTCAGATAACCTTTCTCATAATCCTTCAGTTGTCTTGATGCATACGCAATAACTTTGTCGTTCTGCATAAGAACACATCACAATCCCTTATGTGAGGCATCACTATACACCACAAAATTTCTTGTGCTATCTGGTAATGACAACACAGGTGCCATGCTTAATTTCTTCTTCAAATCCTGGAAACTTTCTTCACATTTCTCCGTCCAAACAAATTTCACAGCTTTCCTTGTCAAATTTGTTAATGGAGTGGCTATCTTAGAAAAATCTTGAATAAATCGTCTGTAATAACCGGCTAGTCCCAAGAAACTCCTCACTTCCGACGGTGTTCTTGGTTGTTCCCAATTGATTAAAGCTTCCACTTTTGATGGATCCACGAAAATCCCATCTTTGTCAATCACGTGCCCAAGAAATTGCACACGGTCTAGCCAAAATTTTCACTAAGAGAATTTCGCGTACAATTTTTCCTTTCTTAGTGTTTCCAATGTCAAATGTAAGTGTTCCACGTGTACTTCTTGAGTTTTGGAAAACACCAGAATGTCGTCGATGAATACCACTACAAACTTGTCTAAGAATGGTTTAAACACCCTATTCATCAAATCCATGAATACAACAGGTGCATTGGTTAAACCAAAAGACATCACCAGAAACTCGTAATGTCCATACAGAGTTCTAAATGCCGTTCGAGGTATATCCTCCTTCCTCACTTTCAACTGGTGATACCCACTTCTCAAATCTATTTTCGAGAAGTATTTAGCACCCTTCAACTGATCAAACAAGTCATCTATTCTTGGTAATGGATATTTGTTTTTAATAGTGACTTTGTTTAATTCTCTATAATCAATCCAAAGACGCATTGACCCATCCTTCTTCTTCACGAATAACACTGGCGCTCCCCACGGTGATACGCTTGGTTGAATATACTTATTGTCTAACAATTCTTGCAACTGTACCATCAGTTCCTTCATTTTAACTAGAGCCATTCTGTACGAGGCCTTCGATATCGGTGTTGTTGTCCAGACCAAGACTAAGTCGATTCTGAACTCAATTTCTCTGTCAAAGGAAGTCCCGGCAAATCCTCTGAAACACATCCTCAAATTCCCTCACCACTGGTATCTCTTCCAGTTTCACATTCTTCTTCTGAGTATCAACTATGTAAGCTAAATAGCCCACACAGCCTTAACTCGACAATTTATTGGCCTGCATAATTGTCAGACATTTCATTTGTCTAGGCGACTTGCTACCATAAAATACTACCTTTGACGGAGTCATAAGGTTTACACACTTCTTTTGGCAATCAATTACCGCTCCATATTTGAAAAGCCAATCCATTCCTAAAATAACATCAAACTCTCCCAGTCTAATCGGAATCAAATCTACCATCAAGATATTCTTCTTAATGTTCACCCTACAGTTCTTTTATATGAATCTAACAGGGATTATCTCTTTATTCGCAATTTCTATGTTCAAAGGGAAATTCAGTTCTTCTCTAGGAAATTCTAACCTCTTAGCAAATTCATCAGAGATAAACGAGCAAGTAGCACTCGAATCAAATAATACATAAGCATCAATATCATTGATTAGGATAATACCTGACACCACATCTTTTGATTGCACATCATCTTGCACAGTCATGTTGAAGGTTCTAGCTGTGGGTTTGTTTGATGTTGTACCTCCATTGCTTCTGGTTGTCACTCCATCCTTCTTCTTAGGGCATTCACGAGCAAAATGATCCTTGGATCCGCACGTGAAGCACACATTCTTCTTAGGTTGAGTGCAATTTGGGACGATGTGACCCTCCTGGCCACAATTGAAGCATACTCGTTTCCCCATCAAGCATGCACCCTTGTGAAACTTCCCGCATGTAGCACAGGCTTCAAACTTCTTGTTTTTTGGTTACCTGCTTTGGTTTCAAAGACCCACGTTTCCATTCCACTTCCTCTTCAAGTTGTTCTTTGTTGTTGTTGTTTCCACCACTACCACCTCCATTCTTAATTTCCACCCTCTTCTTCTTCTTCTTTTGTTCTGATTGAACTTTGTCCTGTCTCGCCTCCACCTTGGTGAGTATTGGTTTCTCCATCACCACACCTGTGAAAGTCTTCAATTGAAAGGAAACCTTCTTTGTCTACAACTGGGCTTCAGGTCCTGTTCAAATCTCTCTTCGCCTTGCGTTCGTCGTCTTGACTTGATAAGGCGCAAACCTCGCCAACTCGTTGAATTTAGCGGCATACTCGAGATCATTATCGTTCCACCGCTTGGTTCAGAACCGAACTTCCGGTGACCCTTGAACTCTCGGGAAAGTAGGTCTCAAGAATATCTCCTTAAACCTATCCTGTGTCATCATCCCTGGTCCTTCTCGAGTTTTATTGGCCTGCCACCAATAACTAGCCTCTGCTTTCAACATGAATGTTGTGAAAGCAGTCTTTTGATCATCCCCTACCCTAGCAACATCGAACACCTTTTCTATCTCCATAATCCAAGTCTGTGCCTCGACTGGATTCACGGACCCTCGAAATTTAGGTGGTCCAACCGCCTTGAACTCCTTAAACGTTGTTACTTGGTTTTGTGGTTGATTCTGTAACGCTCCTGTCAGTAACGTCACTAATTGTTGAACTAGGTTAGAATCAACATTGTCGTTATTGTTGGTTCCTTCGGTGGTTCTCTGTCGTGGTGGTTAACGTCTGGGAGGCTTTTTCTGTTTTAAAAAAAATACACTCATTAGGTTATTATTCAACTCTTTTAAGTAATTTCTACTTAACTTGCCTCCATAAAAGAAATAACGATGTCAAGTAACACTTTGAATAAAATAACAACTTTTATTTATTCATAACCTCTTTGAAAATATAAAACAATAGCATCACTGCTATTTACATTACTTTCCTGAACTACAAAAGTTTCAGGACAACACCAATGTCATATCCCATAGGTTACATAACACTTGGGATTTACAATTTATTTAACATTTATTATTCGCATAACAACTACGATGTTCTACTAAGATACTGCTTAGCCTTACTACGTTCTTCCTCCATAATCTGGAACATTGTTCTGCGATCTAATACGTACGATGGCAGCGTCTCGAACTGAATCGGATAACTCATGACCCGATCTTGAGCTCGATTAACCACAGTGTTGAATACTTTATTCATATCTTCCATCTTCATTCTCTTTGCATGTGCGTCTTTCACTGCTATCCCGACTCGTTGAAACATTTTCTCATATGCGTCCTCGGCTCTTGCCCTCTTCGTAGCTTCTTCCCTTAGTTTATTCTTCAATTCAGCGACCTCCTCGATCAGTTGTTCTTTCTCTCCTTCAGTCTGTTCTAGCTTTTCCTTGACATTAGTCAGTCGTTCCTCACAATCTTTGATCTCATCATCTTTCTGTGTCATTCCAGTCTGTTGTTCAGCTACTATCTCTTCAAATCCTCGACTGTATCCTGAAGTTCCACGTTATGGTCGTAGACTTCATCGTACATTCGAGCAGCTATCAAGGTTAGTAGAGTCTCCTCCTCCTCGTCCTCGTCATCCTCATCCTCCTGTGGCAACTCAATGGGATCCTCCTCATCCGTCTCCACATCATCATCCTCATCTTCAACCACTGTGACCAACAGGGCTGACTCCCGTGGTAGTAGTTGTTCCCAACTAACATGAATGTCGCGAGGCTCCTCCTCTGTAGGCACCTGAGGTCTATCCTCCCTAGCCTGACTGGATTCTCCGACATTAGTCATCCTGACAACCAAAATTTTAAGTTTCAATTATTAATCATTACTACTCGACACTCACGAGCACATAAGTATGACCACATAATCACATAAGTGTTTTATTATCTCTTCCTTAAAACTCGATAAGAGTTAATCACCACTATCTTTTCAAAGGTTACTTCCTAAGGCTTTTCCCCACCTAAGGTTCATAACCTAAGGCTTTGATACCAACTTGTGACACCCCCAAATCCCGGTACTTCATTACCTAAAGATTTGGTGTTCACGTAATCAAAACATTCATATCTAACTACCCAATCATAATAAATTGAATAATAAAAACCTGCCCATACAGGATTACTTTAATAAAAACATTATCTCCCAGCTTCTCTAACCTTTAATACAATCGTTCAAGTGTGGAAATAAAATTATTACATCACATCATTATTAAATGTCTATCATCATAACGATAAAGCAAAATTGCAAGCCTTCATCACTTGTACATTTTTCCCTTTCCTTTGCTAGTTGCAGGTTTATCTACCTTCTCAACCATAGCTGTAATAAATGTATAAATATGCAAGAGTGAGCAAACAAAGCTCACTGGAAATAAGAATAAATATCTTTACATCATTTGCCTAATAATAGGCTCAATAGAACTGAATGATATGTTCTATTATCATTTCAACATTTGCCAATTCATAGGCTCAATAGAACTGAATGATTTGTTCTATTAACATTCTTAAATATACTACTGAGGGTCAAATGACCATGAACCATGTCCACAGTTATAAGTAATCTTTCAACTTTAACTTTAACAGTCATATGACTATAATAACTCCACGTACTTAGGGGGATCAATCCTTCGTACAATGTATTGCAACTTTTATGAATAAAGATGAATTTTCTATAAATATCATTTTTGAATATTATGGAATGAATTTGATATAATGTTATAGTTGTGGGTAATATTTATAAATTTTTGCATTTAAAAAATCTCATCAAAAGTTGTTATATAATATTAGTTGGTTGGGGAATATTCGTTTTAACGAGGGAAGGGAATATTACGTACTTATACACGGCACAATCATTGGTGGACCCCTAGCGGAATTATTGTCGGATTGAAAAGCGACAAAAATACTTTATGAAAATAACGGCGGAAGTTTTCACAGATTAGCTGTTGAAACACACGGTGTAAAAAAATGCGATGTCTGTAGCGTTGTTACATGCACGGTATTGATTATTGATTATTGATTACGTGAGAAGTCACTCGTTTTTTTGTTCAATTATTATTACGATAATTCTTTGCATAGTATCTCACGTTATTTGATTCAATTATTGTCAATATTTTATAATCAATAATTGAGATGACAAAGTTATTAATATTATTATTTGCAATATTAACGATGTCTAGAAGTTACATCGAGGAGAGGTTTGGTCACCTAATTGCGCATGATGGGAGAAATCCTTATTGGAAAGCCCCCTCTTTCACAGGAGCGACACAGTCGATTAATATTGTGAATTATAATAATGATGATGAGTTTTGTTTTATTAGTATTATTAATGTAATAAAAGCGGAAAATTTTTTTATATAAAGCAGAATACTTTTATAAAGTTATTCATTTTATTAGACTAATAGTAAAAATTTTATATAAAAGCAGAATACTTTTTTTAGACAATTTTAATTTTATATTTTATTATTATATAATTATAATATATTATATTTTATTATGCATAGTGTTTGCATATGTATTTAATGCATAGTGTTTGCATAGTAAAATCTTTTTATATAAAAGCAGAATACTTTTATAAAGTTATTCGTTTTATTAGATTATAAATAGAATATATTATATTTTATTGTAAACCAATCTGGGCCGTAGTCGTTTAAAGTAAATCAATACGGGCCATAGTTCATGAATTAATTCTTATCTGAGTCCATTCTTCTATAAATAGAAGCTCATTCCTTCATTTATTTCTACGAATTCTTTGAAACTCTAGAGAGAGAAACTATAGAGAGTTCTTCTTCTATAATCTTGGCGTATTTCTTTAGAGTTTAAGAAAGCTTTGAAGCGTAGTGCAAGTTTTCTTTGAGTATATCCTCGCCCTACCGGTCAAAATACTCTTCTTTTTTACGGTAGGGATATTATTTATTTGTACTCGTTGAGGGGTATTCCTTCTTTTCTTATTGGTGAAATTCTTTTGTTATTCCATTCTTTATTATTACATTGGAATAACTTTTGTATCTGTGGGATACCCTATACTTGGTGAAATTCTTACATTATTCCATTATTTTATTATTACTGTTGGAACATCACATTTATGCATTTGTTTTGACATGACTGGTTTATGATTGTTTATTATTACATTGGAACATCATCATGCATGCGTTTCGCATGACTGACTGATTCCATTATTTATTATTACATTGGAATATCACATATGAATGCGTTTCGCATGACTGGTTCCATTATTTATTATTACATTGGAATATCATGCCGGTGCGTTTCGCATGACTGGTTCCATTATTTATTATTACATTGGAATAACTTTATGCATGCGATCTATCGCATGCTGGTGATTTCTTTTGTTATTCCATTCTTTATTATACTCGGTTGGTTAAAGTTTTGACTTCTATACTCCATGAAATTAGTGGAATATCCTTGATATTTGCGCTTCATCGATATCTTTTCATGGAAATATTCTTACGAGCATTCTTGAGTGTTACTCTACAAAAAAGTATCATGTTGACAATTTGGACATTATTAGTTCTGGATAAATTAATTCTTGAACTTGTTTTATTGAATTCTTATATCATTGTCATCATCCTCATGTTTATATTATGTTGAAAGTCATATGTGGCTTTTGTAGTGCATAGATGGACTTGGTATGATTATGACCGAGGGATTATTGGTGTAATCATGGTAGTAATGTTACAAATGATGTGAAAAAAGTCCTCATTGACCCGTAGTGCATTGATGGGCGAGTTGTTGGCATGATCATGACCATTGATGAAATACGAATATCCTTGGGCGTGGTGCATGGATAATTTGTGGTTGTGATACTAATGAATATCCTTGGTGGTAGTAGTGCGGGGATGATGTGGATTATTTATTAAAATTTGAGTCTCGGTGATAAAAGTCATGAAAAACCTTTTAAATCATAGAAGATAGTAGATTTTATTCTCTACTTGACTCTTTTAATGGATTGCTTGTTTCATTATGATTAAACTTGATGTTTGTTATATTTTATCGGTTTAACCTTTGTTGAAGGCTAATGATAATTTATTACGCATTATCTTAGTCATAATATTTCTTCTTGGGCTAGTTGAGCTCACCCTTTTGCTTTCATTGTTCTCTTGAGGAAATGAGAGCGTGGCGAGGGGACTAGTCGGGGAGAGTGGTGATGGTCGGATAATAGCATTAGTAGTCCTCACTATTCTATGAAATAGTGTGATAATAAATGTAATGAGGACCCCATTGAGTTTGTATATTGTCTAGATGACAATATTTGTATTAAAACTCACGACATATGTTTTAGTCGTATTTTACCACATTTGTTGTATAATTAAGTTGTATTTGAATTTTGTACCATGTATTTGGCGACTCAGAATAGGTGATGTATACGAATTTTGGGGCGTCACGGTTAGTATCAAAGCTTAGGGATATGATCCTGGCTAAGATGTGAGAATAGAACTAGGAGGGGGAGGAGGGGGAATTCCTTCGCTAGTATGACCTACCTAAGTTTATTTGGTATTTAATTGGTCGGTTGAGAATATAGGGATAATATGTTACATGTCAATTAACCTTTGTTTTGTGGCGATGTCTGAAAATGACATCGAGAATGTTGAGAATAGCAATGGAGCACAGGTGAGTAGTTGATTCACCACATATCAATAATCGAGGATAATGTGCATCGGGAGGCGACAATCCTCATCATACACAACAACACTTGACCAAATGATGAATGATGGAATGTTCGGAGGCTTTATGCAATTCATGCAACAATGATGCGGTGAGGCGGCTCTGTCCAAAATGTAGGTGGAAACACTTTGGAAACTCTCGGACGGTCACCAGCTAAGCAGTTCAAGGCTGGGACCAGGAGTTTATTGGAGAAGCCAAAACCACTTAAAAGGCGGAAGCATGGATAAAAGCAGATCACCAAGATATTTGATGTCTTGGGATGCTCTCAGGAGCAAAAGGTTCCCTTGCCGCCTTTATGTTGAGGAAGGCGATTCTTGGTGGGAATCGGTAAAGCGTACTCGAACCTTGCCTTTGAAGATGTCTTGGGAGAAGTTCAAGAACTATTCAACGACAAGTACTTTCGAAAGTATTCGTCACATAAAAGAGGTAGAGTTCATCAAGTTGAGCAGAAGAATAATATGGCCAGTGTCGCGATCTGAAGCTAAGTTTGTCGAGTTGTCTCGGTTTGCGTCCCACTTGGTGGATAATGAAGAGAGAATAGCGGATGTTTTTAAGAGGTTTAAAAGCGGGAATCGTCGACATCTTATTTCTCATAAAGCTGTGTTTGTATTAGGATGTTGTAAATAGGGCTCGATTAGTAGAAGCGCGATACTTGAGTCAGCATATGAAAAAAAAGCGGTAGGCAAAATGATAATACCGTGTGAAGCGATCATCGAGCGGTGACAACAAGCGTGGAGGAATCAACAGGCGAAGTGGTAACCACTTGGTGGTAATCGAGGCCAAAACAATAAGAATGGACATTTCAAGAAGAGGAGATTCAACAATGATGGAAAGGCGTCGATTTTGACACCGTTGTTAAGGAAAGAGAGAGCGACCACTATCATATGCTTCAAATGCGGAGGGGAGGACACATCGGTCAAAGCTGCGCGATGCCGTCAAAGCATGTTATAATTATGGAAGAGAGAAGGTCACTTAGCCGATTTTGTCGTTCACAGAAGACAAGTTGAGCTAGGATGGAGGCACCAAAAAGTAGTCGAGAAAAAGTCAAAAGCCGGTAGTCTGAGGGAGGCGTTTGTTGTGACCTCCGAAAGCAAGGAACGAATGAGGTCATCACGGGTAAGCTTATCATAAACTCTAGCGAAGTCTATACTTTATTTGATCGGTTCTACCCATTCTTTTTTTTTCTCTACTACTTGCGCTCAGCGATTAAATTTGACTCAGGAGAAATTAGACTTTGACTTATCTGTGGAAACTCCGTTGGGAGAAACTTTCATTACATCCTTTGTTTATAAGTCTTGTTTGGTTCAAATCGGTACCCTCACATTACTGTCGATCTTATTTCATTGAAAATACTTGCATTTGATGTGATTCTAGGGATTGATTGGTTAACTACTCATCATGCTAAAATTGATTTTTTTCGTAAGGTTGTTAGCTTTCATATTCCTAATCAACCTATTATGCGAATTCAAGCGACCAAACCATTAAAATCAATCACGGTCATCTCAAGCCATAAAGCTATTCGTTTATTGAAAAAGCGGATGTCAAGCTTTCTTAGCTCATATCACGGATCTAAACAAAAAATCGTCGAGTTTTGAATGATATTTCTATTGTTAATAAATTCACTGGCGTATTCACTGAAGAACTTCTGGCCTACCCCGAGGCGTGAAATTGAATTTTGTATCGACCTTGAACGGTACAAAACCCATTTCAAAGCCCATATCGAATGGCTCTATTGAACTTGAGGAGTTAAAGACCCAATTGCGAGAATTGTTAGACATTGGTTTCATTAAGTCTAGTCGTCTCCTTGGGGTGCTCTATTCTATTCGTGAAGAAGAAAGATGGGAGTATGCGACTTTGTATTGATTATCGGGAGTTGAATCATGTCACCATCAAAAAATAGGTACCCATTGCCGCGTATTGATGACTGTTTGACCCGGTTGCAAGGAGCCAAATTCTTTTCAAAGATTGATCTTAGATTTAGGATATCACCCGATTGAAGATTAGAGCAGATGACATTCAAAGGCGGCTTCGAGAACTCGATGCGGGCATTATGAATTCCTAGTCATGTCCTTTGGATTGACTAATGCTCTGCTTTGCCTTCATGGATATGATGAGCCAAGTATTCAAGGAATATTTGGATCACTTTGTGGTCGTCTTTATTGATGACATCCTTATTTATTCAAAAGCCGTGAAGTGAAGATCATGAGCAACACTTGGTGACACTCCAAAAGCCGTGAATACAAGCTTTATGCCGAGTTGAAGAAATGTGAGTTACGGCTTGAGGAAGTAGCATTCCTTGGGCACGTAGTATCAAGTCATGGAATATCATTGATTGCGGCAAAGATTGAAGCAATTCAAAATTTGGGAGCAACCTAAATCGATGGCCGAAATCGTAGCTTTCTCGGTTTAATTTGGTTATTATCGGAGATTCGTGGAAGGATTTTCTCGAATAGCTACTCCATTAACTTCGGTGACTCGGAAAGATACAAAGTTGGTTGGGGCGAAGAATGTGAGAAGAGTTTTCAAGAACTCGAGAGGAGACTCATTTGGCATTTTTGTTACGACAATACCATCGGCTCGGAGGATTTGTCATCTCTGATGATGCTTGGGCAAAGGGTTGGGATGTGTTCTCATGCAACATGGGAAAGTCATAGCCTATGCCTCAAGACAACTCAAAGAATATGAGAGGAATTATCCTACTCATGACCTAGAGTTAGCATTTGTTGTCTTCGCACTTAAAATTTGGAGGCATTACTTGTATGGGGAGAAGGTGGAGATCTTTACGGATCATAAAAGCCTCAAATATTTCTTCACTCAAAAGGAACTCGACATGCGACAACGGCGTTGGCTTGAGCTATTGAAAGATTATGATCATACCATCAATACCATCACTGGAAAAGCGAGCGTGGTGGTGGCGCATTGAGTAGAAGATCATATGCAAAATGAGTGCGATATTGTCAACACAAAGGCCCATTTTGTGTGACTTGCAAAGGATGGAGATAGAGTTAAAGACTCGGGGACCCATGTGATGATGGCGAATATCTGAGTAGAGCAGACTTTAATTGATAAAGTTAAAATTTGCTCAAGCTCTGGACACTGGAGCGATCGTATGAGGAAGAAAGTGCAAGAAGGTGCTATATATCTTAGGAAGCAAGAATCGATGAAGAAGGAATACTTGAGTCGACTCGGACTTTGTGTTCTAACGACCACGATTTAAAGTATAAAATCATGATGGGCGCACAACACACCGTTTGCAATCCATCACAGGAGTACCAAAATGTATCATGATATTAATCATACATTTTGGTGGAGCAATATGAAGAGAGAGATAGCGTTGTTTATCTCGAGGTGTCTAACTTGTCAGCGAGTTAAGCGGAGCATCAAGTACCAAAAGGTCCATTGCAACCACTTGAAATTCGAGAATGGAAGTGGGAGCACATTACCATGGATTTAGATTCTGGTCTTCTAAGGTTTCTCAAGGTATAGATGCGATTTGGGTCATTGTTGATAGATTGACCAAGTCTGCTCATTTCTTACCAAATCTGAGAAACTTATACACTTGAGCGTCTTGCTCGTATGTACATAAAGCGAGATTGTAAGATTGCATGGTATGCGGTATCCATAGTTTACGATCGAGACCCAAGATTCACTTCACGATTTTGGGTTAGTTTGCGAAAAAGCTATGGAGCGCAGATTCTGATTTAGCTCGGCATATCATCCTCGAGACGGATGAGGCGATCGGAGAGGACTATTCAAACTCTTGAAGATTTATTAAGACTACTGTGTCCTTGACTTCAAGGGAAGTTGGGATAAGTTCTTACCATTGGTGGAGTTTTCTACAACAACGAGTTATCAAGCAAGTATTGGCATGGCTCCATTTGAGGCGTTGTATGGAAAAAGTGTCGTTTCTCGGTATCTTTGGGATGAGGTGGGTGAAGCAGCGTTGTTGGGCCCGGAGTTGATGCGTATGACTACGAAAAAGATTCAAAGCGATCAAACAGCGTATAAAAACTCTCACAAGATCGACAAAGAGTTATCTTGATCTTCATCGAAAGGGCGTGGAATTCGATATAGGAGATCATGTGTTATTACGTGTTGCTCCATGGAAAGGAGTTACGAGATTTGGAAAGAGAGGAAAGCTCGATCCTCGATTCATTGGCCCATTTTAATCCTCGATCGAGTAGGGCTGTGGCCTATAGACTCACTTTCTGCTGAAGTATGTCTCGTGTTCAGCGTTTTTCACATATCCATATTACGTAAATATGTGGAAGACCGAACCACATTATTGAGTTAGAAGCCGGACGAAATAGCGGAAGATTTGGCGTATGAAGAGGTTCTGTTCAAATCTTGGATAAGAAGGAACATATTCTACGCTCGAGGTTATACCTCAAGTCGAAGTTTTGTGGAGAAACCACGATGTTGAGGAAATGACTTGGGAGTTAGAATCGAAATGAAATCAAGGTATCCTTACCTCTTGACATACCAGTCGTACCCTAATTTTGAGGTGAAATTTCATAAGAAGGGAGGTTGTAAGACCCTGACTTTTATGAATAAAGATGAATTTTCTATAAATATCATTTTTGAATATTATGGAATGAATTTGATATAATGTTATAGTTGTGGGTAATATTTATAAATTTTGCAAAATGCATGAGTTGTTATATAATATTCGATTGGTGGGGAATATTCGTTTTAACGAGGGAATATTAAATACAATGGCACAATCATTGGTGGACCCCTAGCGGAATTATTGTCGGATTGAGAAAGCGACAAAAATACTTTATGAAAATAACGGCGGAAGTTTTACAGATTAGCTTGTTGAAACACCGGTGTTAAAAAATGCGATGTCTGGCGTAGTTGCATAGTAGCACGGTATTGATTATTGATGCTTACGTGAGAAGTCACTCGGTTTTGTTCAATTATTATTTACGATAATTAATTTGCATAGTATCTCACGTTATTTGATTCAATTATTGTCAATATTTTATAATCAATAATTGAGATGACAAAGTTATTAATATTATTATTTGCAATATTAGCGATGTCTAGAAGTTACATCGAGGAGAGGTTTGGTCACTACTAATTGCGCATGATGGGAGAAATCCTTATTGAAAGCCCCCCCCTCTTTCAGGAGGAGCGACACAGTCGATTAATATTGTGAATTATAATAATGATGATGAGTTTTGTTTTATTAGTATTATTAATGTAATAAAAGCAGAAAAGCTTTTTATATAAAAGCAGAATACTTTTATAAAGTTATTACGTTTTATTAGACTAATAATAAAATTTTTTTATATAAAGCAGAATACTTTTATAAAGTTATCTATTTTATTAGACAATAATTAGAATATATTATATTTTATTATTATAGTGTTTGCATAGTAGTGCTGCATAGTGTTTGCATAGTAAAAAATCTTTTATATAAAAGCAGAATACTTTTATAAAGTTATTCGTTTTATTAGATTATAAATAGAATATATTATATTTTATTGTAAACCAATACGGATATTATAGTTTTAAAAGTAAATCAATTTGGATAGTTCATGAATTAATTACTATCACGGTCCATTCTTCTATAAATAGAAGCTCATTCCTTCATTATTTCTTACGAATTCTTTGAAACTCTAGAGAGAGAAACTATAGAGAGTTCTTCTTCTATAATCTTTGGCGTATTTCTTTAGAGTTTAAGAAAGCTTTAAGCGTAGTGCAAGTTTTCTTTGAGTATATCCTCGCCCTACCGATCAAAAATACTCTTCTTTTTACGGTAAGGGATATTATTTGTTGTACTCGTTAGAGGGTATTCCTTCTTTCTTATTGGTGAAATTCTTTTGTTATTCCATTCTTTATTATTACATTGGAATAACTTTTATATCTGTCAGGATACCTATACTTGGTGAAATTCTTTACATTATTCCATTATTTATTATTACATTGGAATAACTTATACATGGAACTATACTTGGTGAAATTCTTATGTTATTCCATTATTTATTATTACATTGGAACATCACATTGCGGAATTGGACACATTCGTTGTTTATTATACGTTGGAACATTTCGTGCATGACTTTGGTTCCATTATTTATTATTACATTGAATATCACATGCCGCATGCGTTTTCGCATGACACAGTTCCATTATTTATTATTACTGTTGGAATATCAATATGCGTGCGTGCGTTTACGCATGACTGGTTCCATTATTTATTATTACATTGGAATAACACATGCATGTGGTCTATCGCATGCTGGTGATTTCTTTTGTTATTCCATTCTTTATTATACTCGGTTGGTTAAAGTTTTGACTTCTATACTCCATGAAATTAGTGGAATATCCTTGATATTTGTGCTTCATCGATATCTTTTCATGGAAATATTCTTACGAGCATTCTTGAGTGTTACTCTCAAAAAAAGTATCATGTTGACAATTTGGACATTATTAGTTCTGGATAAATTAATTCTTGAACTTGTTTTATTGAATTCTTATATCATTGTCATCATCCTCATGTTTATATTATGTTGAAAGTCATCGTGGTGGCTTTTGTGGTGCATAGATGGACTTGGTATGATTATGACCGAGGATTATTCGGTGTAATCATGGTAGTAATGTTACAAATGATGTGGAAAAAGTCCTCATTGACCCGTAGTGCATTGATGGGCCGGTTGTTGGCATGATCATGACCATTGATGAATATACGAATATCCTTGGTTGTGGTGCATGGATAATTTGTGGTTGTGATCTTAATGAATATCCTTGGTAGTAGTCTTGGGGATGATGTGGATTATTTATTAAAATTTGAGTCTCGGTGATAAAAGTCATGAAAAACCTTTTAAATCATAGAAGATAGTAGATTTTATTCTCTACTTGACTCTTTTAATGGATTGCTTGTTCATTTCTGAGTTAAACTTGATGTTTGTTATATTTTATCGGTTTTAACTTTGTTGAAGGCTAATGATAATTTATTACGCATTATCTTAGTCATAATATTTCTTCTTGGGCTAGTTGAGCTCACCCTTTTGCTTTCATTGTTCTCTTGAGGAAATGAGAGCGTGGCGAGGGGACTAGTCGGGGAAGAGTGATGGTCGAGATAATAGCATTAGTAGTCCTCTTTATTCTATGAAATAGTGTGATAATAAATGTAATGAGGACCCCATTGAGTTTGTATATTGTCTAGATGACAATATTTGTATTAAAACTCACGACATATGTTTAGTAAGTATTTTACATGACATTGTTGTATAATTAAGTTGTATTTGAATTTTTTGTACCATGTATTTGGCGACTCGATGAATAGGTGATGTATACCTAAACTTGTTATTTAAGCACAAATCTTAAGCTACCATTTACATTTGAGAATTCCAAGTGTTAATCATCACAACACTTAACTAACGTTCATTGTAATAAACTAGGTTATCACGTAACGCGTTTTTGATTTACTAATCATTTTTGAAACTTTGAATTCATAACACATATAACACAACTTTGTATTAGCCTTGTTGTTACATGTTGAACACATTAGCATAACCTTTAGCTAAGCCACAAACAACGACCAAAGTTTGTATGGAACTTCAGTGTCTGAAATGGGCACTTCATACGGCGGTGAGTTTTGTTTCATCTTTATTGGAAGGGATAGATCGTTTGTTGATCATATCATCTCGGTTGCAAAATATGAACTCGACACTTTTCTTAAACCAACTAACACGAATTTCACCTACCAAACAGTGATAATGACACGTAAAATAAATATACAACTATCATAAACATGATTGCTCGCATTTACAACCAATTAGAATAATTTAACACCAACTAAAACTATTTTAATATCTCAAAATTCATGTTTTTCATAAAAACTCAATTTTCTTGACATTCATCCTAAAAATCATCACTGTGATTTCAAAACATGGCTAAATCATCTTATTCAAATTACGTTATATTCGTATCTCATTGAACTAACATATACAAGCGTCAATTTACAATTTCATATACTAATTGGTACTAAAATTGATACTTATTAGCCACACATGAAAACATATATACTAACAACATTATTTCTCATGTCAAATGAATTTAGTAGATACAAATTCTCGTTTATACCTGTTGATATAGGTTTTATACATACTTATCTTGTATGTATTACTTGAATTATTTGCTTAATCTCATGTTTCTTAGTTACTTTTCATGCATTTTGTGTTCATTTTGTAGATTTTATGCTTGGGAGTTGAAATCGCAAAGAATTGGTATGAAATCGCAAAGAAAAACAATCTGGACATCGTTTGGACTTTCATGTTCATTTCATGTTCTTAGCTTGGAACTTGGATTAAATTGTAGAGCTTCTTCTTAGCTTTCCGGAACATCTTGAATCATTCCAATCGGAGTTCGGATCCAAGAGTTATGATATTTGTACCAACGGACGTCGAATGTCACTGTTTTGGGTGGCCATTTGCATAGTAGTCACTTCCAGCCCAATTTCGACCATCATCGGTTCGTTATTTCTAAAATATCAAAGAATGAAAGTTGTAGAGCTCATCCATATCTTCGATTTGATAGGTCGTAGACCTCGTAAATCTTCCTGAATCAAAAGTTATGGCTGTTTTCCCAAAGGTCGTCAGAGCAAAAATGTTTTCTTCACAAAACCGCCTCCGTGGTTGGCATGCAAGGCATAAAACAGGCCCCTAGCCTGCCGAGGCGGGCCCTTTTCAAGCCTAGACCCCCTTCGGGGTGGGGGTATGCCCAGAAAATGCGAATTTTTGTCAAAGTTGAGTCCGGGAAGGATTGTTTCGATCCGATTGACTCAAGGACTTCCAAGAGGACTTAAAGATATATGAAGAGACTTATAAAAGGATGAGAATCACAAGGATTAGGGGAGATGAGATTAAAGAAAGGATTCCATTAGATTATATTAGAGTAAATTAGATCAAAACACTAGTTCTTGTTAGATTTGGAGATTGAAGCAACTTGGAGACCATTGAAGATTCAAAGTAGGAGCAAGGAAGGAGCGTCAAATCTACAGACAATAGATTTTATCTTCTTATCTTCTTCTATCTTCGTCTTTTAATGATTATTCAATTGTGGATTCTTAATTTTAATTCAATAATCATGAACTAATTCTTTGTTTGAGATTACAATGGATCTTATTGTGTAGTTTATTTTAATATGCTTGTTATCAATTATTATGTTCTATTGTGAGGATTGTCTATTGTGATTTGGACTTAATTACTTAATTTCCTAGCTAACCATTACCGTGATAATCTATATGAACTCGAGAGATGAAGTATTGATTTAGATCTTATCATGATAGCATGTGTTTGTGATTTCTGCTTAGATGGAATTCATGATTCGTGTTTAGGATAGAGATATGCCTTTACGCCATATGTAATCTTATAGAGAACTTGTGCTTTAAATCCTTTTTAATTGTAATTCACATAGAGATATAGTGGATTAGTTAATTAGGGTGTCTTGCTTAATTCTATCATCTGTGGATTTAAGTGAGTATGGGTATTATGCATCGAGAGGTGGTTTTATCTGCTTTAGTGTTCTTGATTAACAAATCAAGATAAAAAATAATTGATGAGAAGTGTGTTAACTTAAATGAAGCAATAAGTGAAGTTGTCATCTTAAATCTCCGTAATCTTAATTTAACTAGTGGTAATTAGAATTAGTTTACTTATAAATTGAAATTCATTTGTTTAAATAAGATTGAGTTGGTTATGGGTTAGTACTTGGTGATTTTTATTAAATAATTCCTCGTGGGAACGATACTCTACTTTCACTTTATTACTTGTTGACCACGTATACTTGCGTGTTGTGCGTAATTAGATTTTACCCAACAAGTTTTTGGCGTCGTTGCCGGGGAATTAGTTTAATATTTTTTTTTGCCAATATTAGCTTCAATCAAATTAGTCTTAATTTAAATATTTTTTTCTTTTTATTTAATTCTCCCCTTATTTCTCTTTCTTTTTCAGGTACCATGGATGGATGCAATTATCAAAGGCCATATTCGAGTATGACTCAACCAAGGGGAGCGGGGATTGATGGACTCTATGTATTTTCTACATTATCAGCACAACTTGAGACACTTTCGAGGAGGTTGGACGTTATTGCAGCCCAACGTAATCGAAGGATAGCGATTACTTGCAATTATTATCTTTGGTAATCACCCGAAAGTAATCAATGTACCGTTAGTTTTGGGGCGGGACAACACGGTGGTGATTACCTCAACGATTATACATATGCTAATTATCATAAAGTTTGGGGGTATCACCCGAATTCATCATGGAACAATACTTATGAAGACCAATACTACGCTCCAAATCCAACATTCACACCGGAATTTTCATGTCCACCTCCATTGCCACAAAAAGAAAAGCCAAATCTGAGGGATGTAATATTGAAGGGCATAGCAAACCTAGAGGAGATGAGGATTAGCCAAGAGTTGTCAACCCAAAATTTTAATAATCGGATGGAACAACTCGTCACTACCCTCAACTAATGGTCCTCAATACATGGCTTCCCGAGATCGAGACAAATAATTCAAGGTTGTAGGAATTGTTGTCCAAGTTCGTAGCATCAAGTGAGGAGAGGAGGATTAATCAAGAGCGATCAATTCAGAATCAAGAGAAATCAATTCAAAATATGCAGAACCAGATGGATCAAATGCTCAAAGCCTTGAACAATTGTCCTCAAAATAATTGGTGTTATAATGAGGATTCTGAGGTTGATGAAGTGCCTGAGCCAAATCTACAACTGGATGAGACACGAGATGTTGAAAAAAAGGAGACAAGTGGGGATAATGAAAATAAGGTCGGTGAAGAACTAACTATGAGTACCAACGAGGATGAGTCGATGTTATTAGTGCCCCAAGTTCCTTCTCCGCCAAAGATCAAGGGTCCAGTTCGATTTGCAAAACCGTGCCTGCTTGGTAGTCATGTCATCGGCAAGGCTCTTTATGACATGAGAGCTAGTACAAAAGAGGAGAAGATAGAAGAAGAGCCCGTTGTTCTTGCCAAGCCTCAAAGCCCCAATCGAATCATAGGCTCAACGGACGGAAAAGCACCTAGTTATTCAACATTCTCAATTGGGCACATATTTAAACAAAGCATGCTAGGTGACTTTAATTCGATAGCCATCACAAATGGGAACCTACCAAAAGCTACATTATTTCCGATGGATGGAGTGTTCCTCAACTATCGAAGAGGAATTGGATAGCGTTGACCAGACAAGTCAGGCTGAAAGACTATAATTCAAGCGCTAACTAGGAGGCAACCCATGAATTTTTCTATTTATTTGCTTTACTAGTTTATTTAGTAGATAGGAATTAATTTGTTTATTAAGTTCTCTTACTAATCCAAGTGATATTCTAATCCATGTTGTCTCTCTTCAGTGTAGGTATAGGAGGTTCAATGGACAGGCAAAAGATTATGAAAAAGTTATTCAAGTCAAATTCAAGTGTGGTGCCCAATTTGTTTCATGCACCTAATCTATTTTCCAAACTTAGCGAACAAGGAGGAGGATTGCTATATTTTCAGGGAAGTCCTCTACTTTACTTTTTTCTATTTCAGCCATTGAGGACAATGTCTAGTTTAAGTTTGGTGGCATTTTAGTGTCGTATTGCATATAGTTAGTTATTTACATTGTAGTTCATATAGTTACATTTAGTTTTTGCATTCACTTTCTTTAAAAAAAATCAAAAATCAAAAATAATAGTTAGTTACTATGTTCATCTTGCATGAGTCCAGCTGTTTGATAGTTTAAGTTTATTTTGGCCAATGATGAGATTGGAATTGGGTGAGACAAGTATAATCTTGACCATTAGAGCTTTGATGTGATTTCTTGTTATGAATTGAGTCTTTTTCTGTTTGAAACTGGTATAATAAGGATAGCACAGTAAAAATAACTTGTTGAATGATTGAGTTTAAATTGATACATAATGGGATTCTAAAGGATAATGCTAGTTTAAATAAGAGAATGACAAAGTTAGGCAGTGAAGGCGAAGAATTAGGCAAGAACTTAAGTTTTGGGGAAAAAGTGGGGTATATAAGCTTCTAAAAAAAATATTGAGTTGAATAAATTGAGTCTTGTGGTGGGTCGAGAAGAAGCATGAAATGCACTCCTCATAAACATAGGCGTGAGATGGAGCGTAAAATGCACTCACTATCCAAAAAAAGAAGAAATAAAACGGGAAATAAGAGCAAAAAGCCCCCGTAGATGAAAAATAAAGCATAAGTATCCCATGTTGACCCTCGATATTGGTAATTATTTGATTTTAATTGGATCTAGCTTGTTTTTGGATTTCTTGAGTTTACACTGCATGATGCCTTCGAAGAGACTTGTTATGTGTTAAAATTGATTTTATATCAGTTAAATTGTTGTGGAGCACACACGCACTATATTAGTGATAACAGTCTAAGATTTGATGATTGATTGAGAAGTTATTGATTGGTTTTGATATGATGTATTATCATGTTTACTTGATTTCCCTAAGGCCAGTTGAATAGACTTGTTTATGTCATTACTGCTGAATTCGAAGGCATGTAGATTAGTTGCATTGCATTGCATTATTGTTTTGTGTTTTTGCTTGAGGACAAACAAAGGTTTAAGTTTGGGGGTATTTGATAAGTAGGTTTTATACCTACTAACCCGGTATCTATTACTTGAATTATTTGCTTAATCTCATATTTCTTAGTTACTTTTCATGCATTTTGTGTTCATTTTGTAGATTATATGTTTGGGAGTTGAAATCGCAAAAAAAAACCGGACATCGTTTGGGCTTTCATGTTCATTTCATGTTCTTGGCTTGGAACTTGGATTACATTGTAGAGCTTCTTCTTAGCTTTTCGAAACATCTTGAATCATTCCAATCAGAGTTCGGATGCAAGAGTTATGATCTTTGTACCAACGGACGTCGAACGTCACTGTTTTGGGTGGCCATTTGCATAGTAGTCACTTCCAGCCCAATTTCGACCATCATCGGTTCGTTATTTCTAAAATATCAAAGAATGAAAGTTGTAGAGCTCATCCATATCTTCGATTTGATAGGTGGAAGGCCTCGTAAATCTTCCTGGATCAAAAGTTATTTCTGTTTTCCTAAAGGACGTCAGAGCAGAAACGTTTCCTTCACAAAACCGCCTCCGTGGTTGGCATGCAAGGCACAAAACAGGCCCCTAGCCCACCGGGGCGGGCCCTTTTCAAGCCTAGACCCCCGCCGGGGTGCGGTTATGCCCAGAAACTGGGAATTTTTGTCAAAGTTGAGTCCGGGAAGGATTGTTTCGATCCGATTTACTCAAGGACTTTCAAGAGGACTTCCAAGAGGACTTAAAGACATATGAATAGACTTATAAAAGGAGGAGAATCACAAGGATTAGAGGATATGAGATTAGAGAAAGGATTCCATTAGATTAGATTAGAGTAAATTAGATCAAAACACTAGTTCTTGTTAGATTGGGAGATTGAAACAACTTGGAGACCATTGAAGATTCAAAGTAGGAGCAAGGAGGGAGCGTTAAATCTACAGACAATAGATTTTATCTTCTTATCTTCTTCTATCTTCGTCTTTTAATGATTATTCAATTGTGGATTCTTAGTTTTAATTCAATAATCATGAACTAATTCTTTGTTTGAGATTACAATGGATCTTATTGTGTAGTTTATTTAAATATGCTTGTTATCAATTATTATGTTCTATTGTGAGGATTGTCTATTGTGATTTGGACTTAATTGCTTAATTGCCTAGCTAACAATTACCGTGATAATCTATATGAACTCGAGAGATGAAGTATTGATTTAGATCTTATCATGATAGCATGTGTTTGTGATTTTTGCATAGATGGAATTCATGATTCGTGTTTAGGATAGAGATATGCCTTTACGCCATATGTAATCTTATAGAGAACTTGTGCTTTAAATCCTTTTTAATTGTAATTCACATAGAGATATAATGGATTAGTTAATTAAGGTGTCTTGCTTAATTCTATCATCTGTGGATTTAAGTGAGTATGGGTATTATGCATCGAGAGGTGGTTTTATCTGCTTTAGTGTTCTTGATTAACAATTCAAGATAGAAAATAATTGATGAGAAGTGTGTTTACTTAAATGAAGCAATAAGTGAAGTTGTGATCTTAAATCTCCGTAATCTTAATTTAACTAGTGGTAATTAGAATTAGTTTACTTATAAATTGAAATTCATTTGTTTAAATAAGATTGAGTTGGTTACGGGTTAGTACTTGGTGATTTTTATTAAACAATTCCTCGTGGGAACGATACTCTACTTTCACTTTATTACTTGTTGACCACGTATACTTGCGTGTTGTGCGTAATTAGATTTTACCCAACAAGTTTTTGGCGCCATTGCCGGGGAATTAGTTTAATATTTTTTTTTGTCAATATTAGCTTCAATCAAATTAGTCTTAATTTAAACATTTTTTTCTTTTTATTTAATTCTCTCCTTATTTCTCTTTCTTTTTTAGGTACCATGGATGGATGCAATTATCAAAGGCCATATTCGAGTATGACTCAACCAAGGGGAGCGGGGATTGATGGACTTAATGTATTTTTTGCATTATCAGCATAACTTGAGACACTTTCGAGGAGGTTGGACGTTATTGCAGCCCAACGTAATCGAAGGATAGCAGTTACTTGCAATTATTGTGCTGACAATCACCCGAGTAATCAATGTACCGTTAGTTTTGGGCCGGGACAACACGGTGGTGATTACCTCAACGATTATACATATACTAATTATCATCAAGTTTGGGGGTATCACCCGAATTCATCATGGAGCAATACTTATGAAGACCAATACTACGCCCAAATCCAACAACACACACCGAATTTTCATGTCCACCTCCATTGCCACAAAAAAGAAAAGCCAAATCTGAGGGATGTAATATTGAAGGGCATAGCAAACCTATAGGAGATGAGGATTAGCCAAGAGTTGTCAACCCAAAATTTTAATAATCGGATGGAACAACTCGTCAGTACCTCAACTAATGGTCCTCAATATATGGCTTCCGAGACTGAGACAGATAATTCAAGGTTGGGAGGAATTGTTGTCCAAGTTCGTAGCATCAAGTGAGGATAGGAGGATTAATCAAGAGCGATCAATTCAGAATCAAGAGAAATCAATTCAAAATATGCAGAACCAGATGGATCAAATGCTCAAAGCCTTGAACAACTGTCCTCAAAACAATTGGTGTTATGATGAGGATTCTGAGGTTGATGAAGTGCCCGAGCCAAATCTACAACTAGATGAGACACTAGATGTTGAAAAAAAGGAGACAAGTGGGGATAATGAAAATAAGGTCGGTGAAGAACTAACTATGAGTACCAACGAGGATGAGTCGATGTTATTAGTGCCCCAAATTGCCTTCTCCGCCAAAGTTCAAGGGTCCAAATTTAGATTTGCAAAATCGTGTCCGCTTGGTAGTCATGTCGTCGGCAAGGCTCTTTATGACATGAGAGCTAGTGCAAATGTAAAGCCATGGTGGGATAAGGAGGAGAAGATAGAAGAAGAGCCCGTTGTTCTTGCCAAGCCTCAAAGCCCCAATCAATCATAGGCTCAATGGAGTAAAAGCACCTAGTTATTCAACATTCTCAATTGGGCACATATTTAAACAAATCATGCTAGGTGACTTTAATTCGATAGCCATCACAAATGGGAACCTACCAAAAGCTACATTATTTCTGATGGATGGAGGGTTCCTCAACTATCGAAGAGGAATTGGATAGCGTTGACCAGACAAGTCAGGCTGAAAGACTATAATTCAAGCGCTAACTAGGAGGCAACCCATGAATTTTTCTATTTATTTGCTTTACTAGTTTATTTAGTAGATAGGAATTAATTTGCTTATTAAGTTCTCTTACTAATCCAAGTGCTATTCTAATCCATGTTGTCTCTCTTCAGTGTAGGTATAGGAGGTTTAATGGACAAGCAAAAGATTATGAAAAAGTTATTCAAGTCAAATTCAAGTGTGGTGCCCAATTTGTTCCATGCACCTAATCTATTTTCCAAACTTAGCGGACAAGGAGGAGGATTGCTATATTTTCAGGGAAGTCCTCTACTTTACTTTTTTCTATTTCAGCCATTGAGGACAATGTCTAGTTTAAGTTTGGTGGCATTTTAGTGTCGTATTGCATATAGTTAGTTATTTACATTGTAGTTCATATAGTTACATTTAGTTTTCGCATTCATTTTCTTTAAAAAAAATCAAAAAATCAAAAATAATAGTTAGTTACTATGTTCATCTTGCATGAGTCCAGCTGTTTGATAGTTTAAGTTTATTTTGGCCAATGATGAGATTGGAATTGGGTAGACAAGTATAGTACTGACCATTAGAGCTTTGATGTGATTTCTTGTTATGAATTGAGTCTTTTTCTATTTGAAACTGGTATAATAAAGATAGCACAGTAAAAATAACTTGTTGAATGATTGAGTTTAAATTGATACATAATGGGATTCTAAAGGATAATGCTAGTTTAAATAAGAGAATGGAAAAGTTAGGCAGTGAAGGCGAAGAATTAGGCAAGAACCTAAGTTTGGGGAAAAAAGGGGTATATAATAAAAAAGAAAAAAAATATTGAGTTGAATAAATTGAGTCCTGTGGTGGGTCGAGAAGAAACGTGAAATGCACTCCTCATAAACACAGGCGTGAGATGGAGCGTAAAATACACTCACTATCCAAAAAAAAAGAAGAAATAAAACGGGAAATAAGAGCAAAAAGCCCCTGTAGATGAAAAATAAAGCATAAGTATTCCATGTTGACCCTCAATATTGGTAATTGTTTGATTTTAATTGGATCTAGCTTGTTTTTGGATTTCTTGAGTTTACACTGTATGATGCCTTCGAAGAGACTTGTTATGTGTTAAAATTGATTTTATATCAGTTAACATTGTTGTAGAGCACACACGCACTATATTAGTGATAACAGTCTAAGATTTGATGATTGATTGAGAAGTTATTGATTGGTTTTGATATGATGTATTATCATGTTTACTTGATTTCCCTAAGGCCAGTTGAATAGACTTGTTTCTGTCATACTGCTGGATTCGAAGCCATGTAGATTAGTTGTATTGCATTGCATTATTGTTTTGTGTTTTTGCTTGAGGACAAACAAAGGTTTAAGTTTGGGGGTATTTGATAAGTAGGTTTTATACCTACTTATCTGGTATCTATTACCTGAATTATTTGCTTAATCTCATATTTCTTAGTTACTTTCCAGGCATTTTGTGTTCATTTTGTAGATTATATGCTTAGGAGTTGAAATCGCAAAGAATTGGTATGAAATCGCAAAGAAAAGCAATCCGGACATCGTTTGGGCTTTCATGTTCATTTCATGTTCTTGGCTTGGAACTTGAATTACATTGTAGAGCTTCTTCTTAGCTTTTCGGAACATCTTGAATCATTCTAATCGGAGTTCAGATGCAAGAGTTATGATCTTTGTACCAACGGACGTCGAACGTCACTGTTTTGGGTGGCCATTTGCATAGCAGTCACTTCCTGCCCAATTTCGACCTTCATCCGTTCGTTATTTCTAAAATCTCAAAGAATGAAAGTTGTAGAGCTCGTCGATATCTTCGATTTGATAGGTGGCAAGCCTCGTAAAAATCTTCCCGGATCAAAAGTTATGGCTGTTTTCCCAAAGGACGTCAGAGCAGAAATGTTTCCTTCACAAAACCGCCTCCGTGGTTGGCATGCAAGGCACAAAACAGGCCCCTAGCCCGCCGGGGCGGGCCCTTTTCAAGCCAAGACCCCCGCCGGGGTGGGGGTATGCCCAGAAAATGCGATTTTTTGTCAAAGTTGAGTCCAGGAAGGATTGTTTCGATCCGATTTAGTCAAGGACTTCCAAGAGGACTTCCAAGAGGAATTAAAGACATATGAATAGACTTATAAAAGGAGGAGAATCACAAGGATTAGGGGAGATGAGATTAGAGAAAGGATTCCATTAGATTAAATTAGAGTAAATTAGATCAAAACACTAATTCTTGTTAGATTTGGAGATTGAAGTAACTTGGAGACCATTGAAGATTCAAAGTAGGAGCAAGGAGGGAGCGTCAAATCTACAGACAATAGATTTTATCTTCTTATCTTCTTCTATCTTCGTCTTTTAATGATTATTCAATTGTGGATTCTTAGTTTTAATTCAATAATCATGAACTAATTCTTTGTTTGAGATTACAATGGATCTTATTGTGTAGTTTATTTAAATATTGTTGTTATCAATTATTATGTTCTATTGTGAGGATTGTCTATTGTGATTTGGACTTAATTGCTTAATTGCCTAGCTAACAATTACCGTGATAATCTATATGAACTCGAAACATGAAGTATTGATTTAGATCTTATCATGATAGCATGTGTTATGATTTCTGCTTAGATTGAATTCATGATTCGTGTTTAGGATAGAGATATGCCTTTACGCCATATGTAATCTTATAGAGAACTTGTGCTTTAAATCCTTTTTAATTGTAATTCACATAGAGATATAGTGGATTAGTTAATTAGGGTGTCTTGCTTAATTCTATCATATGTGGATTTAAGTGAGTATGGGTATTATGCATCGAGAGGTGATTTTATCTGCTTTAGTGTTCTTGATTAACAATTCAAGATAGAAAATAATTGATGAGAAGTGTGTTAAGTTAAATGAAGCAATAAGTGAAGTTGTGATCTTAAATATCCATAATCTTAATTTAACTAGTGGTAATTAGAATTAGTTTACTTATAAATTGAAATTCATTTGTTTAAATAAGATTGAGTTGGTTACGGGTTAGTACTTGATGATTTTTATTAAACAATTTCTTGTGGGAACGATACTCTACTTTCACTTTATTACTTGTTGACCACGTATACTTGTGTGTTGTGCGTAATTAGATTTTACCCAACAAATTTTTATACCTACTTATCCGGTATCTATTACGTAAATTATTTGCTTAATCTCATGTTTCTTAGTTACTATTCATGCATTTTGTGTTCATTTTGTAGATTATATGCTTGGGAGTTGAAATTGTAAAGAATTGGTATGAAATTGCAAAGAAAAGCATCCAGACATCGTTTGGGCTTTCATGTTCATTTTATGTTCTTGGCTTGGAACTTGGATTACATTGTAGAGCTTCTTCTTAGCTTTCTGAAACATCTTGAATCATTCCAATCGGAGTTCGAATGCAAGAGTTATGATATTTGTACCAACGGACGACGAACGTCACTGTTTTGGGTGGCCATTTGCATAGCATTCACTTCCAGCCAAATTTAGACCTTCATCTGTTCATTATTTCTAAAATCTCAAAGAATGAAAGTTGTGGAGCTCGTCGATATCTTCGATTTTATAGGTGGCAGGCCTCGTAACTCTTTTCGAATCAAAGGTTATGGCCATTTTCCCAAAGGACGTCAGAGCAGAAACGTTTCCTTCACAAAACCGCCTCCGGGGTTAGCATGCAAGGCACAAAACAGGCCCCTAGCCTGGTCAAGGGGTCCTTTGTTTAGACCTAGACCCCGAGGCTGGGTATGCCAGAAAAATGCGAATTTTGGTCAAAGTTGAGTCCGGGAAGGATTGTTTCGATCCGATTGACTCAAGGACTTCTAAGAGGACTTAAAGACATATGAAGAGACTTATAAAAGGAGGAGAATCACAAGGATTAGGGGAGATGAGATTAAAGAAAGGATTCCATTAGATTATATTAGAGTAAATTAGATCAAAACACTAGTTCTTGTTAGATTTGGAGATTGAAGCAACTTGGAGACCATTGAAGATTTAAAATAGGAGCAAGGAAGGAGCGTCAAATCTACAGACAATAGATTTTATCTTCTTATCTTCTTCTATCTTCGTCTTTTAATGATTATTCAATTGTGGATTCTTAGTTTTAATTCAATAATCATGAACTAATTCTTTGTTTGAGATTACAATGGATCTTATTGTGTAGTTTATTTAAATATGCTTGTTATCAATTATTATGTTCTATTGTGAGAATTGTCTATTGTGACTTGGACTTAATTGCTTAATTGCCTAGCTAACAATTACCGTGATAATCTATATGAACTCGAGAGATGAAGTATTGATTTAGATCTTATCATGATAGCATGTGTTTGTGATTTCTGCTTAGATGAAATTCATGATTCGTGTTTAGGATAGAGATATGCCTTTACGCCATATGTAATCTTATAGAGAACTTGTGCTTTAAATCCTTTTTAATTGTAATTCACATAGAGATATAATGGATTAGTTAATTAGGTGTCTTGCTTAATTTCTATCATCCGTGGATTTAAGTGAGTATGGGTATTATGCATCGAGAGGTGGTTTTATACGCTTTAGTGTTCTTGATTAACAATTCAAGATAGAAAATAATTGATGAAAAGTGTTGTAACGCCCCCAAATTCAGGTACTTGAAACCCGAACTCAGTGCTTTACGATACCATTTCTATGAACGGAATAATACTAATAATAATAACAATAATATAAATATCAAACTTATCTTACATTTATCTTACTACTTATATATATATATATATATATATATATATATATATATATATATATATATATATATCAACGTGTGTTTAACTATAATGATTATTCAAGTGGGAACACTTGTATAACCACTTGAATAACCACTTGAATAACTATATATATATATATATATATATATATATATATATATATATTAGTTATATAATATAATATCATTTGATAAACAATGATCAAATATAATATATACGACAATAGGTTAATAATCTAGTACAATAATAATATAATTCTCAATCTTCTTACTCATGTCCATCAGATAAAGGAAATGCAAAGGTAGGATACTTATGCGTCTCTGGCCGCTTACGGTTTATGCAAACATAGTTTTATCTTTTATACCGAAACCTATCATTAATAAGATCATTTGATCGATTAGAATAACTTACTATAACACGTAAAGACTTCGCTTATTGCGATCCAACACATAACCTAATCACATTGTCACATATGTTTAACAACCATTGAATCACAAATAAACACATATCTAATCAAATTATCTAAGTCCAGATTAATTTACGAAACATGCTTGATTGTAATTAACGGCTTTTATTGGGTAATTATCGAGTCTAAGACTCTATCCTCGTAGTTTAATATCGGTAAGTATTTCATTATATTATTTTTAAATAATTTATAATAATTTTTAAACATTTATTATAATAAATTATGAATTTTCAAACAAGGAATTATAATTAAATAATTTAAATATTAAATAATTCTATTATCATTAATATTAATCTATTAATGAAACCATTGCCAAAAGGTTAAAGTTATTTATAATAACTTAAAATACTTTTAAAACATTTTATCACCCTTAAATGATTTTTAAAACAATTGAAATCATTTTAAATAATTACCCTTAATATTTAATTATTAATGTATTATTTATCAAAATATTAAAAGTCCTTATTTATGACTTAAAATATTTTTAATTCATTTATATCCTTTTAAATGATTTTTACATTAATAAAACCATTTTTAAACTATTTATTCAATATAATTATTAAATAAACTTAATATCATTAATATTAAATTAATATCATTAATATTAAATTATTAATGAAATTATTCTTTAAATATTAAAAGTTAAATTTTATAACTTAAATTATCTTTAAACACTTTATTTTCATTTAAAATGATTTTTATAAAATTAAAATCATTTTAACTCATTTATTTAATATAATTATTAAATAACCTTAATATCATTAATAATAATTAATTAATAAAATTTACCTTTAAATATTGAAAGTTATATTTTATAACTTTAAATACTTTTAAATACCTTATTAATATTTAAAATGATTTTAATATAATAAAATCATTTTTAATTTATTTATTTAATTCATTTATTAAATAACTTAATTATCATTAATATTAATTTATTAATGAATTTCATCACAAAATATTAAAAGTCATTAAAAATAACTTAAAATATTTTCTTATATCATTATATAATTTTAAATGATTTTTCAAGTATTTAAATCGCTTTTTAACTAATTCATTTAATATAATAATTAAATAAATTAAATACTTTTAATATTTCAAAATATTAAATATTTATGAAATATATTAAAAATAATTAAAAACTAATTTTTGGATTTTAAAATAATTTTCAATAATTTATTATGTATTTTTAATAATTTAAAACTATTTTTTCTATTTATTTAATAAAAACAATTAATTTTAGTAATTAAGCTGTCATAGTAAAATTCCTATAGCGATTTAAACTATCATTATAGGTGTTCTTGAGTCGTTTCGCTAACCTGTAAAAATCATGTCGTTGAACGAGGTACTACTTTGACCAGGTATTACTTTTAATCTATGTGGTTTCTGGGCGAGATAAAACATTTCTCTTGTAGTGATTATGCAATACTACAATTAAGACCAACAAACTAGGCCATACAACAACACAACAAGAAGATATGTCCCTTCAAACTCTCTGTCAGAGCTTTCTGGGTTTTCTGGGTTACCCAGAAACCCAGTTAGCTTCGAGGGTCAAATTTAAGGCTCAATTTGCTTTAGGTTCTGGTCATGAACAGGTTGTTTTTATGGTTCAAGATTATAGTCTACATGACAAGGTACAATAACATATTATCATATCATAATAACAACAATACAAATGAACGATCAAGGCTGGTCAAACCTTGTCGACGTCATTTTCTAAATTTTTCGGAAATTCGTAAACGGTTTTGCCATGATTGGGATGGTCTACTTTGACCAACCACTGCAATCGACTTAATTGATATTTAGGATATTTTAATTCATAAACGTGTAGTATATATAACATATTACGATTCTATTACAACAACAACAACAACAAAACAACAACAAAAATCGCAAGATCAAGGCTGGGAAAATCTTTTTTCAGATGACGGCTAAAGGATTTCGGGTTACCCAGAAATCACTTGGTCGTATGGCTCACAACCGACTTTGACCAAGAATAACTTTCAATCCATGCATTATTTGGTCCTGATTCAAGCTTCAGAACAAAGACTTCATGACATACTACAAGTATCAACCTTCAAAACACAAAAACACATAACCATCACAGATCTATGAGGACTGGCGTTTGACTGTCAGACTCAAAAATAAAATTTTCCAGATTTACAAAAACACTAGATCTGAGCTTGTAGATGTTATGGATCTAACATCTATCAACCCAGATCACTTAAATAGACTCCACACAACATATTTAAACAATAAAAGCTAATATCTAACATGGAATCAAAGTCAGATTTTTCCAAATAGGCCGGGTTTATACCTTTCTTAAGCTATGCTTGAATCTGACCTTCTAATCTGATAATGGTAATCGTGGGGCTTTGTTTGGGAGCTGATATACTACTATATTTCATGGGTTTGAGCATGAGAGAGGTAGGTTGGGTGTTTGAACAAAAATGGACAAAATGTGGCTTTCTCTCTCTCTTGAATCTATATATTGCAAAGATGCAATGTATGTTGCTGAGATTGTTGGAAAAATGACTGATGGGAGTTGTTGTTAGTCACATGGAGTGGTTCACCAACTCCAATTTTTGTAATATACACAAGTAAGCTTAATAAATAAATAAAAATTGTACATAAGGGCATTTTGGACATTGGGCTTGATAATTTAATGGCATACTTGTAACTTGACAAACCCTTAGGGTTTGACCCTTAGGGTTTAACCCTAAGGTTTGGCACAAATTTTTTTGTAGGATTTCCAATTTGAACAAAAAATGAAATTCTTAGTTTCAAAAAAAATACTAATTATAGTTTCTTAATTAATTTAGGTTTTTAATTACTTAGTACATTGCTAATTAGGTTTAAGATACACTAATTAGCATTAAACTTCCCAATTTAGATATTAGGGTTTACCATAAACAAATTAAGGTTTATACAAAAATAAAATTTTAGTTTCTAAAAATTATAATTAGGGTTTTCTTAATTAGTCTAGGTTTTCTAATATTTAGAAATTAAACATTAAGTTTAACAATTTAATAATTATAATTAAACTTACTAATTTAGCAATTAGAGCAAATAATTAGCAATTAGCATTAGTCATATAACAATTAGGGTTACTAATTATTAATAAGGATTTTTAATTATAAAATTAAGGTTTTCTAATTTCATGATTAGGGTTCTTCAATTAGTAATTAGGGTTTATAATTACTAATTAGGGTTTCTAAATTTAGAAATTAGGTTTCCGAATTTAGTAATTAGGGTTCTCAATTAATTAGGATTTCTAAGTATAATTAGGGTTTTACCTAATTACTTTAAATTCTAATAATACATATCGTATACCACATAACATAATCACTAGTATGTGATTTTAAAGTCTCATTTGACTTCAAAACTATGGTTTGTCAGTAAAATTAGGGTTTTTTTGATTATAATAAAATTGCTCCCGGATTAACCTTACACATAAGCGTACATATTTATAACACTAACCAATAATAATATAATATTATTATTCTCATTCCTTGATAAAAATCCAAAATTAGGGTCTGGATTCCATATCCGATTTATCCGCATATATATACCTTTATTAATTATGTTAAAATAATTAACTTAATTAATATAAATTAAATTCATATAATAAAATAAAATAAAATAATTATTATAATAATTTAATAACCATTTCATATATTATTTAAATAATATAAAATCATATTTTCATGAAAAATAATTAATAAAAACATTTCTATTATAAAATTAATTATTATTAGAATATAGTTTATAATAGTCAATAATTCTAAAATAAAATGATTTAAAATTATTCATGTAATAAATATATTTTTATTTATCACATAAATACATACTCCTTATCTTGTACAAATCCTCATCTTTAAAATAATAATAAATAAATAAAAAATTATACGCAAAATTTCTGATTTAATTATATAGAAAAATATCGGGTTATTACACTCACCCTCCCTTATAAAGATTTCGTCCCCGGAATCACCGTTTTAAAACCTATACATACAAGGGTACATAGCATACACAATCATTGCAAGTAGATCTCGATCAAAATTGATCAAACTGATCTTTAACTATTCAACATAAAGCTTATCTATCTGCTTATACGGAAAATTGATTTCTAATAGAACTCAATTTCCTCCTTCAAAATAATTTATAAAATAATTTACTATATATAAGAAAATAATATATAAGAAAATAAAATTTATTCGAATAATACCTAGAGTTGTATCCCCGGCTGCTACAGTTTCTTGAATGGTCATGTTGAAGACGGTTGCGGTTGATTTCATTGGTTTGATTGTTGATGTTGGTCCCGTCGTCGCTAATGTCATGCTGCCTTTCCTTGTTTGCGCATTCCTTGCCTCTTTTCTCCTTCTTGGACAGTCTTCCACCTTATACTCCATTGATCCACACTTAAAACACCTACTGTAAAATCTTAGATTGGGACAGTTGGGAGAGATATGTCCCTTCTGCCCACACTTATAACACACAGACTTGCCCTTTATCTCCTTTCCTTTTATCATATAGGTGACAAAACTATCTTTTGCCCCTACGTTATCCTAGCTATCACAAATGTTGCTAAAGGGTCAGTTGATCCTCTAAATCCTGGAGGTCTGAATGCCTTGAAGTCTTTGACCTTCGTCGATCGATTATCTGGCTGATCTTCCCGCGACTGGTATTCCGTTCTGCATAGCTTGATCGTCCATATTCGCAAAATTCTGTATCGGGTCTGGTTGTCCTCCAACTTTGCTGATAGGTTCTTCTATCGTTGGGTTTCGTTTTCGTCTTGGCGGCATTATTATAAATTATTCTTTATTAACTTACATTCTAAGCCTTATCGTATACGCTTAACATATAACGCGAAATTTTCTATTCAAATAGCCATGTACTCAAAATATTAAATTTTTTTAAAAAAACTGGGTTTACTATTTTAACCAGTGTTCAAATAAATATCTACTATCTTTATACCAACTTATTTTATTAATCCATTATAGATTCATATTCATAACACTTGACATACCTTAGCGCATATTGCTTTAATCATCTGCTATCCCTTTGTGACTCAAAAGTCGGAATCGCTGCCACAACTTATATAAAATTTGAAAAATATTACCTTATACAAACATACCTATCATATACATGACATAGAATCATACATATTCACGTAATACTAATACTACTTATCTTCTTAGACCTTCACTAAGGATCAATTGCTTAGTATTCTATATATTTCCATTATCCTCGATAATCCATTCACACCTACTATACCTAGTTCGTCCAACTTACCACACATTATGAGTTTAAGAACTCATCACAAACATATGAGTTTAAGAACTCGACATTGACCACGTATTCTTTAACTATATTATACCTATCAGTTATACTATCGTTTCTGGGTTCGGTACTATACTTTCCAAAATAACCACCTCATTGAGGTAGCTTTCAATGTGAGCCTTTATTTCAGCTATTGGCTTTGACTTCGGCTCAGTTATGGAGGTGGGCTCCTTCTTTACAATCTAAGGGTATTCTAATTCTATATGACATCTACACACTAAGTTATCTTGATTATCAACTAATATATACACATAGCCAATAATAGTTTTATAAAAGTTATCTTTTATTTGATTTGACGATGAACTAATTCAATTCATCTCCTTTTTAAACTCTATATGAGTTAATTGTATTTTCAACGTTTCCCTCTGTTCCAAGGTTATAGCCTAAGGTCTAGCCCACCTAAGGTTTTTAACCCTAAAGCTCTGATACCATGTTATAACGCCCCCAAATTCAGGTACTTAAAATCCAAACTCGGTGCTTTACGATACCATTTCTATGAGCAGAATAATACTAATAATAATAACAATAATATAAAAAACTTATCTTACATTTATCAGAGTCTAATCCCAAGTGCGCAACCTTTACTACAATATATTACATGATAGATAATAAATATCATGGTCTATATATTGTCTAACTATTACAAAAGATACTATTAAACATGTTCTGATTGCTTTCCTTTTTACTTGTTCTTGTCTGAACCTACGGGTTGATCATGCCTAGCTGAAAACATTTAAATTTAAAGCAAGAATGAGCATTTGGGTGCCCAGCAAGTACTGACAATTATAAATATAATTAGCTGAAATAAATGTTTTTTTTGTACATCACTTCTACAACGAATTTATAGTTGTGAAGTAAACTGAACCGATAATAATAGCATAACAATTCTATCTCAAATTTTTGAAACTACGTATTGACTATATATGGTAGTCGACATACTATGAACATTATTTTAAATTTTCGATAAGGTTAGACAGAACTTCATATGCAAACTGTCATAACTTACGGGCACGAGGGGTGTACATCCCATGGACCCTGTATTGATCAATACTGCATTGCAAGAACGATATGATCGTTCAATCTGTCCGTCTTGGGCGATAAAAGTTTTCCCGTGATCGGGATGATCATACTTAGTCTGGAACCCAAACCAAAATAATTTGATTGGATACAAAAAGGTTTTTATCATATTCAACGATATTTCTGAATCTGTGTCTAGCTGGGTCAAATAGCTTAGACGGCTATATATATATCAACATGTGTTTAACTATAATGATTATCCAAGTGGGAACACTTGTATAACCATATTTTGAAATTAACGAACAGAATATATATATGAGTTATAAAATATAATATCATGTTGATAAACAATGATCAAATATAATATATACGACAATAGGGTTAATAATCTAGTACAATAATAATATAATTCTGAATCTTCTTACTCATGTCCATTGCATAAAGGAAATGCAAAGGTAGGATACTTGCCTGGTCTGCTGCTTACAGTTATGCAACTTAGTTTTATCTTTTATACCGAAACATATCATTAATAAGATCATTTGATCGATTAGAATAACATACTATAACACATAAGATCGCTTATTGCAACAAGATCGCTTTATTATTAACCAACACATAATCTAATCACATTGTCACATATGTTTAGCAACCATTGAATCACAAATACACACATATCTAATCAAATTATCTAAGTCCAGATTAATTTTCAAATATGCCGATTGTACAAGCGGCTTTATCGGATAATTATCGAGTCTAAGACTCTATCCTGTAGTTTAATATCGGTAAGTATCGGTCATATTATTTTTAAATGACTTATAATAATTTTTAAACATTTATTATAATAAATTATGATTTTTCAAACACCGGAATCATAATTAAATGATTTAAATATTAAATAATTCTATTATCATTAATATTTAATTAATATTAATCTATTAATGAAACCATTGCTAAAAGGTTAAAGTTATTTATAATAACTTAAAATACTTTTTAAAACAATTGAAATCATTTTTAAATAATTACCCTTAATATTTAATTATTAATGTATTATTTATCAAAATATTAAAAGTCCTTATTTATGACTTAAAATATTTTTAATTCATTTATATCCTTTTAAATAATTTTTACATTAATAAAACCATTTTTAAACTATTTATTCAATATAATTATTAAATAAACTTAATATCATTAATATTAAATTATTAATGAAATTATTCTTTAAATATTAAAAGTTAAATTTTATAACTTAAATTATCTTTAAACACTTTATTTTCATTTAAAATGATTTTTATAATATTAAAATCATTTTTAAACTAATTTATTTAATATAATTATTAAATAACCTTAATATCATTAATAATAATTAATTAATAAAATTTACCTTTAAATATTGAAAGTTATATTTATAACTTTAAAATACTTTAAAATACCTTATTAATATTTAAAATGATTTTTAATATAATAAAATCATTTTTAATTTATTTATTTAATTTATTTATTAAATAACTTAATTATCATTAATATTAATTTATTAATGAATTTCATCACAAAATATTGAAAAGTCATTAAAATAACTTAAAATATTTTCTTATATCATTATATAATTTTAAATGATTTTTCAAGTATTTAAATCATTTTTAACTAATTCATTTAATATAATAATTAAATAAATTAAATACTTTTAATATTTCAAAAATATTAAATATTTATGAAATATATTAAAAATAATTAAAAACTAATTTTCAGATTTTAAAATAATTTTTAATAATTTATTATGTATTTTTAATAATTTAAAAACTATTTTTTTCTATTTATTTAATAAAAATAATTAATTTAGTAATTAACTATCGCTATAGGTGTTCTTGAGCTGTTCTTGGCTAACCCAGAAAATCATGTCAATGAACGAGGGTACTACTTTGACCCGGGATTACTTTTAATCTATGAGGTTTCTGGGCGAGATAAAACATTTCTCTTGTAGTGATTATGCTTCTACAATTAAGACCAACAAACTAGGTCATACAACAAGAAGATCTGTCCCTTCAAACTCCCTGTCAGAGCTTTCTAGGTTTTCTGGGTTACCCAGAAACCCAGTTAGCTTCAAGGGTCCAATTTAAGGCTCAATTTGCTTTAGGTTCTGGTCATGAACAAGTTGTTTTTATGGTTCAAGATTATAGTCTACATGACAAGGTATAATAACGTATTATCATATCATAATAACAACAATACAAATGAACGATCAAGGCTGCTCAAACCTTGTCAGACGCTGCGTTCTAAATTTTCTGGTAATTCCAGAAACCAATTTTCGTGATTGGATGGTCTACTTTGACCACCATTGCAATCGACTTAATTGATATTTAGGATATTTTAATTCATAAACGTGTAATATATATAACATATTACGATTCTATTACAACAACAACAACAAAACAACAAAAATCAGCAAGATCAAGGCTCAGGAAAATCTTTTCAGACACGGCTAAAGGATTTCTGGGTTACCCAGAAATCACTTGGTCATGGTCGGTCAACCGACTTTGACCAAGAATAACTTTCAATCCATGCATTATTTGGTCCTGATTCAAGCTTCAGAACAAAGACTTCATGACATACTACAAGTATCAACCTTCAAAACACAAAAACACATAACCATCACAGAGATATGAGGACTGACATTTGACTGTCAGACTTAAAAATAAAATTTTCCAGATTTGCAAAAACACTAGATCTGAGCTTATAGATGTTATGGATCTAACATCTATCAACCCAGATCACTTAAATAGACTCCATACAACATATTTAAACATTAAAAGCTAATATCTAACATGGGATCAAAGTCAAATTTTTCCAAATAGGGTTTATACCTTTCTTAAGCTATGTTTGAATCTGACCTTCTAATCTGATAATGGTAATCATGGGGCTTCGTTTGGGAGCTGATATACTACTATATTTCATGGGTTTGAGCTTGAGAGAGGTAGGTTGGGTGTTTGAACAAAAATAGACAAAATGTGGCTTTCTCTCTCTCTTGAATCTATATATATTGCAAAGATGCAATGTATGTTGCTGAGATTGCTGGAAAAATGACCGATGGGAGTTGTTGTTAGTCACATGGAGTGGTTCACCAACTCCAATTTTGGTAATATACACAAGTAAGCTTAGTAAATAAATAAAAATTGTACATAAGGGCATTTTGGACATTGGGCTTGATAATTTAATGGCATACTTGTAACTTGACAAAACCTTAGGTTTTGACCCTTAGGGTTTAACCCTAAGGTTTGGCACAAAATTTTTGTAAGATTTCCAATTTGAACAAAAAATGAAATTCTTAGTTTCAAATTTTTTTTACTAATTATAGTTTCTTAATTAATTTAGGTTTTTAATTACTTAGTACATTGCTAATTAGGTTTAAGATACACTAATTAGCATTAAACTTCCCAATTTAGAGATTAGGGTTTACCATAAACAAATTAGGGTTTATACAAAAATAAAATTTTAGTTTCTAAAAATTATAATTAGGGTTTTCTTAATTAGTCTAGGTTTTCTAATATATAGAAATTAAACATTAGGTTTAACAGTTTAATAATTATAATTAAACTTACTAATTTAGCAATTAGAGCAAATAATTAGCAATTAGCATTAATTAGTCATATAACAATTAGGGTTACTAATTATTAATAAGGATTTTTAATTATAAAATTAAGGTTTTCTAATTTCATGATTAGGGTTTACAATTAGTAATTAGGGTTTATAATTACAAATTAGGGTTTCTAAATTTAGAAATTAGGTTTCCGAATTTAGTAATTAGGGTTCTCAATTAATTAGGATTTCTAATTAATTAGGTTTTCTAAGTATAATTAGGGTTTTACCTAATTACTTTAAATTCTAATAATACATATCATATACCACTTAACATAATCACTAGACAGATTTTAAAGTCTCATTTGACTTCAAAACTATGGTTTGTCGGTAAAATTAGGGTTTTTATGATTATATAAAAACCGCTTCCTGATTAACCTTACACACATAGCATACATATTTATAATACTAACAAATAATAATATAATATTATTATTCTCATTCCTTGATAAAAATCTAAAATTAGGGTTTGGATTTCATATCCGATTTATCCGACATATATACCTTTATTAATTAAGTTAAAATAATTAACTTAATTAATATAAATTAAATTCATATAATAAAATAAAATAATTATTATAATAATTCTAATAACCATTTCATATATTATTTAAATAATATAAAATCATATTTTCTTGGAAAATAATTAATAAAATATTTCTATTATAAAATTAATTATTATTAGAATATAGTTTATAATAATCAATAATTCTAATATAAAATGATTTAAAATTATTCATGTAATAAATATATTTTATTTATCACATAAATACATACTCCTTATCTTGTACAAATCCTCATCTTTAAAATAATAATAATAAAAAAAAATTATACGCAAAATTTCTGAGTTAATTATATAGAAAAATATCGGATTATTACAAGTGTGTTAACTTAAATGAAGCAATAAGTGAAGTTGTGATCTTAAATCTCTGTAATCTTAATTTAACTAGTGGTAATTAGAATTAGTTTACTTATAAATTGAAATTCATTTGTTTAAATAAGATTGAGTTGGTTACGGGTTAGTACTTGGTGATTTTTATTAAACAATTCCTCGTGGGAATGATAATCTACTTTCACTTTATTACTTGTTGACCACGTATACTTGCGTGTTGTGCGTAATTAGATTTTACCCAAAAAGAAAACTTGTTGGGTAAAATCTATATACGCAATTCACGCAAGTATACGTGGTCAACAAGTAATATAGTAATGAATAAAGTATCGTTCCCACGAAGACAAATTAGCAAGAAATTAACTTCACAATTATCAATTTTTCTATTAATCCTAATTCTATCAAACTCTTCAATTCAATGGTTTAAAATTATAAAAACTAAATTAATAAATAAATAAATTATCACAAAACAATCACAAATATCAAAATCTGGAATTTCAAACAATTAATGGAGAATTAAACTTATGATTTCACCCGAAGTTTCACTCTAATTTTCAAACCTTTATTCCAATTCAACTCAATATCTCAGTTTATTAATCAAGAACACGAATGTAATACTAGCCACCTCTCGATGCACTAATACCGTATTAACTCAAATCCACAAATTAGATATAAACAAGTTAAACACATAAATCAACCAACTCACTATATCTCTATGTGAACTGAAATTAACGAAGGTTTAAGCTTAAGTTCTCTCCCCGATTACATGCGATGTCAAGCATATCTCTACCTTAACAATAATCAAGAATCTGCTATTCACAGAATTCATGACACATGCTATATTAAATAAGTCTAGATTTGAATATCCTCTCTCGATTCCATACAAATCCACAAAGAATTATTGATCAAGCAATTCATAAATTCACACTCGAATTAACATAGATAAACTGAAAATATTTTATTGAACTGGAAATCAAACTTATAAAATCATTGTTTCACCCAAGGATCCATCACAAGCCTAATAAGCAAATTAGTTCATAACGACTGAATTAAAAACTGAATAATCTAAAGAAAACATCCTTGCAATTACAAATACAAAACTAAGATGAAGAATAATGCGAAACCACCCTTCACATAGCCTTAATCTGCAACCGTCACGAAATTCTCTTCCAATCACTCCTCCAAAGCTTGAAAATCAAAATCTGGAAATTATCTCTGTAATATGCTTTGTGTCGTGATCCATTTGTTGTTTTGAACGTAATATATATATATATATATATATATATATATATATATATCCCCTTCTGTTCTGGCCGAAATCCCTTGCTTCCTAGAGTCCATGCGCAAAACTAAGTCTCCAAACCATATGGCAACAAAGTTCAATAAGCAGCAAGAGACTACAAGATTCGACTTCATTTCCGTGAAACGGGGTACAAGGCATAACACGCCGCCTTCGGGTCTAAGTACCGCTAACGAAATTTTGCTACTTCATGCATTTTCCAACTTTGCTCCAAAAGACCTCCTTTCTTCACCACTCGCCTCCATGACCACCCTACACATAAAAGAACATGAAACGAGTGAAAACGAACATAAAACAAGAAAATAACAACGAATTTAAGCTTGAAATGACATCGATTCGTGTATATGAAATACATTTATCAAAATCCCCCAAACTTAAACCGTGCTAGTCCTCGAGCACAAAACAAACCACATGCTATGCAATGCAATGCAATGAGATGAAATAAATATAATCTAAGTGCTTACGAATCCAACAATATCACAGAATCAAGATTATCCCATCTACCGGAGAAAAAAACAAACAACTCTACAATATGAATCACCAAAACTAATCCACAGTTTCGTATTAATTCTCAAATCTTGAACAATTATCACTGGTATAGTGTGCGTGTGTGTTCAACATCTATGATAACTGATACGGACTCAAATTCAATACATAAGCAATTTCTTAGAAGGAATCATACATTGCAAATTTAAAAATTTCAAAAATAGGCACAATCCAACTAAAACTAAGCAATACCGAATTCAAGGGTTCATGCAGGATACTTATACTTCTTTTTTTTTTCTCTCTCACGGGGGCTTTTTGCTCTTTTCCCGTTATTATTTCCTTTTTTTAGATAGATGGTTGGTGAGTGCATTTTACACTCCATCTCACGCTTGTGTTTATGGGGAGTATTTCTCCTTAACCCACCACAAGACTCAACATGTTTCATTTTTTTTTTAATTTTTTTTCAAAGCTTATATACCCCACATATACTCCCCCAAACTTAGGTTCATGCCTAATTTTAGCCTTTACTGTCTATCCTTGTCGTTTTCTCATTTACCCTAGCATTATCCTTTAGAAACTATTTATGTATCAATTTGAACTGACCGGTCAACAAAGATGTTATTAACGTGCTAACCTTTTTATAACAGTTTCAAACACGTGCAAGATTTGATTCATAACAGAAATTATATCACAATTCTAATAATCAATACTGTATTGGTTAACTTATTCTCAATCTCATCATTGACCCACAAATAACATGAACTGCAACACTGTTGGACATATGCAAACACAATATTTAAATAATTTTTTTCTCTTTTTTTTTAATAGATAAAATATGATAATAACAGAAATTAAAACAATGCAATATCAAAAATAACCTAGACTACTATGCAATAACCTAAGCTACTATGCAAACTAGAATGCAAACAAAAATAACCCTGCTACTACATATGCATGCAAACAAGAATTTAAATCCCCCAAACTTAAGTAACACAATGCCCTCATTGGATAAAAATCAAAATTAAGTGCATGAGGACTTCCCTGCAATCGCCTAAGTATGGAGAGGTGGTTGTTGCTCTTCTTCATCAGAATCACTTGGTGGAAATGTCGGCATTGGTCCGAGTTGCTGATATGGAAAATGAGCCACCGGGTTGAAACTTTGAAGGGATGTGTTGAGTGAGGCGAAAGATGCGTTCATAGCATCAAACATGTGATCTTGCCGCATTGCCAATCGCCGCATTTCCTAACGTGCTGCTTTGTTGTGCGCAGTCATCTAATTTTGGAACTCAAGGAACTGAGGACTTGATAGTGCCTCGGTCTGCGGTACCTTCTCAGTTCCTTGATCTCCCATAGCCTCATCATCATCCTCCGATGCCTCTGTAGCATCAACTTCGTCTTCCAAAGTCGATGAAAAAATAAAGCCCAGACCTCGTGGATGTGACTCGCCTCTTGCCCATACAGAATACCGCACTATCATTTTAGAATCAAGCAAAGCGAGCGGCATTTGTGTGGGCTCATCGTCGGACCATCTCACCCCTGCATTGCGACACAACCCACATATAAGTGATGGGTGTGGCAAGCTGCCCAAAAAATTTCCACATAAACACCGGCGGATGGAGAAACAGATAATAGCCCCGACGTCAATAATGAAATCTTGCACAATTGCGCATAATGCAAGAACGCCTTCTCTTTGGTGACGTCCGAGGTGTGTTGGGACGGAAGCAATTTAGCGCATAAGAATGCGTACCATATTTTTCCATACAGGATAAGGTCCTTGCTATGGAACACTGTACCTCCCTTCCGACCTTTCATCCAAGATGTTCCCGGCTTTGTCATCCTTGTGATTATTTCATCGTAGTCCGGATCAAAATCACGTAGCTGAGCATATTGGCATTGGTGAGGTACCAGCAGCTGATAATAAGTGTTTATTGCATCTGCACTGAACGGAACCAAGCGACCCCGCACATACGCATTGAATGGGGCTTTTGTCCTGAGCGTTGGCGTAAAATTCCTTGACAATGTTAACCACAACGGGTTCCGGATTTTCGATGAATTTGATCCACCCCTTTTGATAGATTTGAGGCATCATCTCCCCATCATTTGCCTCGGGGGCCAATCCCCACTCCGGTGTAAGGGCTTTGGATAGCATGTACTCATACCGGTCGGCGGCGGCGGCACTCATAAATTTCGGGCGATCATAGGTTCGTGTCGGTGGTGCGGATCTTGAACTCTCTCCCCTTTGGCGTTTAGATGTTGATTGTGATGCCATGGTTTCTCTCTATTGCTTAACTTGCATTAGTTTTCCCCCAAACTTGGTTGAAACACAGTGACGAACACTTAGTGTGCACAAATGGTTATCTCCCACACTTATGAAATTGGCCCTCCAAAATGGTGAATGAAACTTGCTAACTTGAGAATAGTGATATGCTTGCCTCTCAAATTGTTACAACTATCCTCTATGAAGCCCCTAATTCCAAATTTGATGAGTGTAATTGAAGAGTGGTGTGATGAATATGGGATGAGATGTGATAATATATAGAGGTGGTGTGAGGGTGTTTATTGGTGGATTGAAGAGGTGGGGAGAGGTAGTGGAGCGTTGGAGTTCGTGGGGGTAGTGGGTGGTGGGTAGTGGTTATTAGGAGTCTTAATTGAGGGATAAGTTATGGGAGTTGTGGAGTCTATATATGTAACTGCCGATTTTTGACATGCCCAAGTTCCAGGACCCCCGCCCCGGCGGGGGGTACAAAGCTAATATAACCCGCCCCGGCTCTGGATTTGTGGCTTCAAATTCTGCAGATCAAAATTTGCCTTTTTTTCTTCTTTTCTTGCCTGTTATTGCTATTACTCACTTTTGACTCCTCATGCAACCATAAACATGCAAGATGTTAGATTATTGATGATTTGGAGTATGATTGCGAGATTCAACAAAACTTTTACTCTATAATACCTACCTAATACTTAATAAAAACTACATTCTAAAAATTATAAATGAAACTACGAAAAATAACAAAATATTGGGTTGCCTCCCAATTAGCGCTTGATTTTAAGTCGTTTAGCCTGACTACTCCTTGTTTTACTGTGTATCGGTGAGGGTAATGTTGACGACATCCCAATTTGAATTGCCACCCCAGTAATGCTTTATTCGTTGACCATTGACCTTGAACGTCTCTAATGGATTACGACTGTAGAGTTCAACGGCGCCATGAGAAAATATCCGCTTTATAGTGAATGGTCCCGACCATCTTGACTTAAGCTTTCCTGGGAACAATCGCAGCCGTGAGTTGAACAAGAGGACTGATTGACCCGGCTCAAATGTTCGATGCACAATTTTCTTGTCGTGCCATCTTTTTACCTTTTCTTTGTATAATTTGGAGTTCTCATAGGCGTGAAGGCGGAATTCGTCGAGCTCATTCAGTTGAAGTAGTCTTTTTTCCCCTACAGTTGCTTGATCAAAATTGAGTTTTTGAATTGCCCAATAAGCCTTGTGTTGTAGTTCGACCGGTAAGTGACATGCCTTCCCGTACAGTAGTTGATATGGTGACATCCCGATTGGTGTTTTGTACGCAGTCCGGTATGCCCATAATGCATCGTCCAACCGAAGTGACCAATCCTTACGACTCGGATTTATAACTTTCTCCAATATTTTCTTTACTTCCCGGTTTGAGACCTCAGCCTGCCCATTTGTTTGAGGGTGATACGTTGTCGCTACCTTGTGGTTGACCCCATACCGTGTCAAAAGAGCTGTGAATGCCTTATTGCAGAAGTGACTACCTTCGTCACTAATTATGGCTCTTGGCGTGCCAAACCTCGTGAAAATGTTTTTCTGTAGGAATTTGAGGACCACCTTGGCATCGTTGGATGGTAGTGCTGTAGCTTCAACCCACTTCGAAACGTAATCCACTGCAAGTAGAATATACTGATTATTTAAAGATGAAAGGAATGGCCCCATGAAATGATGCCCCATACATCAAAGATTTCCACTTCAAGAATTGTTTGTAGGGGCATCTCAATTCCGTTTTGAGATGTTTCCCACCCTTTAACACCTATCGCATTGTTTGACAAAATGGTGGGCATCTTTGAATAATGTGGGCCAATAAAACCCGGCTTGCAACACCTTTGCTGTTGTCCGTTCGCTGTCGTAATGCCCGCCATATGCAGATGAATGACACTCATGCATAATGTTCTTCACTTGACTATAGGGGACGCACCGTCTAATCATTTTGTCGACGCATTGTTTGAACAAATACGGTTCGTCCCACATGTACCACTTTACATCATGAAGAAACTTCTTTTTCTGTTGTCTTGTGAGGTCAGGTGGAAGAATATTACTCATAAGAAAATTTGCATAATCCGCATACAAGGAAATTCTACAGAAATCCCAAACAACTGCTCATCTGGGAATGACTCGTTAATTTCATATATGTCTTCTTTCGCTTTCCCTTGGTTTTCCAGCCTAGACAAGTGATCGGCTACTTGATTCTCCGTCCCCTTTCTATCTTTAATTTCTAAGTCAAACTCTTGAAGTAGGAGAATCCATCGGATAAGGCGTGGCTTAGCATCTTTTTTTGCTATTAGGTATCGAATCGCCGAATGGTCCGTGTAGACTATCACCTTAGTCCCTATCAAGTATGCCCGAAATTTGTCAAACGCATACACCACTGTAAGCAATTCCATTTCCGTGGTTGTATAATTCAATTGAGTGTCTGTGAGTGTTTTGCTTGCATAGTATATTGCGTGAAACACCTTGGTTAGCCCAAAACAGCCCCAACCACATAGTTGATGAGTAGGTTTTTAATCTATAATTTATGTTTGTTTAGCTTGATATATTGTTAGTTTTTGGTAATTTCATATTACTTTTGATAGGTTGTTCGCTTTTTGCAGGATAATCCATGGGCCTATCAAAATGTTATAATTGGAAGGAGAATTCGAGCAATTTTAGAGTTTCTGACTACCTAGCTGCGTATTGTACCAGGTCAAGATAGGGAAATAAGCGAAGGCTGCCGAATGAACGAGATCACCTCTGGACGCTAGCTGCGTGGTAGCGCATATATTGGTATACAATTCAGAAGGCTGGAAGCTACTACAAGGCTGGATTTGTGTTGGGCGAATTTTGCTGATTGGCAAGAAGTTGGGCTATGTTGGGAACTAATAATTTTTTTATGTTATGTGTCAAGATTAGGATTGTGGGATGGTTGTTAGATTATTTTGTGCGAGTCTTTGACTTTTGAGTTGTTGATTTTGAAAAGGTTTCATGTCTCCACTTGATTTCTTATGAGGAGAGTTAGAGTTGGATTAGGAGAGTGGTGTGGAGCTAAATTGAGATTACTTCTATGTTAAGTGTGGAAGAAGAGAGAGTATCGAGACAGACAACGATTATCGAGATTTTGAAGAACAAGAGCTTGGAGGAAAGAAAGAAGGAGATTAATTCCACGAAGATTACAGAATCGAAGGCCGAGAAGGGTGGTGTATTACTATTCTCCTTAATTTCCTATATTCTGTAATTGGGATGATGTGTTCTTCTATTATTTCAGTTTTTAATTCATTTGTTATGAACTAATTCGCTTATTAGACTTGTGATGGATCTTTGAGTGAAATGATGATTCTATAACTTTGATTTCCAATTCAATAAAATATTTCCAGTTTATCTATGTTAATTCGAGCGTGAATTTATGAGTTGCTTGATCACCAATTCCTTGTGGATTTGAATGGAATCGAGAGAGGATATTCAAATCTAGACCTAGTTAATATAGCATGTGTCATGAATTTTGTCAATAGCAGATTTTTGATTATTGTTAAGGTAGAGATATGCTTGACATCACATGCAATCGGATAGAGAACTTAAGCTTAAACCTTCTTTAATTGCAGTTCACATAGAGATATAGTGAGTTGGTTGATTTAGGTGTTTAACTTGTTTCTATCTTAATTGTGGATTTAAGTTAATATGGTATTAGTGCATCGAGAGGTGGCTAGTATTACATTCGTGTTCTTGATTAATAAACTTGGATATTGAATTGAGTTGGAATAAAGGGTTGAAAATCGTAATGAAATTAGGTGGTGAAATCATAAGTCTAATTCTCCATTAATTGTTTGAAATTCCGGATTTTGATATTAGTGATTGTTTTGTGATGGTTTATGCATTTATTAATTTAGTTTCTATAATTTTAAACCATTGATTTGAATAGTTTAATAGAATTAGGATTAATAGGAAACTGATAATTGTGAAGTTAAAATTCTTGCTAATTTGTCTTCGTGGGAACGATATCGTATTCACTACTATATTACTTGTTGACCACGCACACTTGCGTGTTTTTCATGCAGATCGATTTTACCCAACAAGTTTTTCAACTGTTGCCGGGGATAATTTAGCCTATATTTTAATATTTTTTACAATATTAGTTTAATTAGTCCAGTTTTACTTAAACACTTTTTGTTTTTGTTATTCCCATTTCAGGTTTTGACATTTGTTTATGCAAACACGATCCAAAAATCCATACGTGCTTCCTTTTGAGGACTACATTGAAAGAAGATTTCAGAGGTTAAGTAAGTGGATCGAGGAAACAAAGAAACTAATTCAAAACTCGATAAGGAAGAAGCAATGGTTGCCAAGACCGTAAAGCGTTGAGGGATTTTGCAACACCTAAGGTGATCGATCTGCAATGAGCATCACTAGGCCTGCAATAGCTGCAAATACTTTTGAAATCAAGCCCAGGACCATTCAGATGATGCATAATTCAGTTCAGTTTGGGGGAATGGAAAATGACGATCCGAACAAGCATTTAATCAGTTTTCTGGAAATGTGCGACACCTTCAAGTACAATGGGGTGTTGGATGAGGCAGTGAGACTTCGCTTGTTCCCGTTCACTTTACTGGACAAGGCGAAGAGTTGGTTACATTCTCTGCCATCGGGGTCGATAACTACGTGGGAAGACTTGGCTCATAAATATTTTGCCAAATTTTTTCCACCGGCGAAAACTGCTAAAATGAGGAATAACATAACGATGTTTGAAAGTAAAACTGGGAGTCACTATATGAGGCATGGGAGCGTTATAAGGAATTACTTAGAAAGTGCCCACATCATGGATTGCCCAAGTGGTCGTTGAATGAACACCTTTTATAATGGACTAAATGGGAATGTTAGAACCCAAGATTGATGCAAATACAGCGGAGCATTCATGGCTAAGAGTTACGAGGAAGCCTACAATTTGATCGAAACCATGGCGGCAAATAACTACCAAATGGCCCACAAAGAAGAATGACACAGCAAAGGCAAATTGGTATGTTTGAAGTAGATGGGGTGACAAGCCTATACAAGCATGTGATTTTTGACCTTATCCAAGAAGTTTGATACTATGAATGAGAAGGTTGATACTATGATGGGGGCTCAAGTTCAAAGAAAGTTGCGGTAGTATGTGAATTGTAAAAGGGTGATCATCATACGATCAATGCATAATTAGCCCAAAGATCCGCTCAGTTCATATAGGTAACTACAATAATTCCGCAAAAATACGTATCAAAACACCTACAAACTGTGGAATAGAACCACCCAAACCTCTCATGGAGCAATAACCAAAGAAACTCAAGCTCCACCACCATCATATCCCCCCGGTTTTCAGAGTCACCAACAACCGGCTCAACATCAAGAAAGGAAATCAGATTTCGAGAAAATGGTGTCGAAGTTCATAACTAGCAGTGAGGCAACAATTAAAAATCAAGCAACGACATTAAAAAAATCAAGAGATGATAATGAAATCACAAGAGATGGCTATCAAGAATTTAGAAAATCAGATAGGACAGATGGCGTTAGCGTTGAATAATAGACTGCAAGGAACATTACCTAAATACATCGAGAGAAACCAAGGGTAGTCATGAGCAATGTCAAGCAGTTATGTTGAGAAGTGGAAAACATCTCGGGGGTAATAATGCAGAAAATTCAGCGACACTGGAGGAAAAAGTTGATGACAGTAACGTGGTGGAAGGTAACAAGGACGAGGAAATAAAGTTAAACAATAAGCCAATTGTTTATCCTCCACCACCGTTTCAGCAAAGGTTGCAAAAATAGAAGTCAGATAAGCAGTTCGTAAAGTTTTTAGACGTGTTCAAGAAACTCCAGATTAACATTCCATTCGCAGAGGCCCTAGAGCAAATGCCGAGTTATGCGAAGTTTATGAAAGGAATTCTGTCGAGGAAAAAGAAATGGGAAGAATTTGAAACAGTAGCACTAACAGAGGAGTATAGTGCGGTATTACAGAAGAAGCTACCACCAAAACTCAAAGACCCGGGGAGCTTTACTATCCCATGCACGATCGAGAAAATGTCGTTTAACAAATATTTATGTGATTTGGGGGCAAGAATAAACCTGATGCCATTGTCAGTATACTCCGAATTGGGTTTGTCTGCGCCAAAGCCTACAAATATTTCATTGCAGTTGGAGGATAGGTCAGTCATATATCCGAGAGGCATTGTAGAGGACATTCTGGTTAAGGTGGATAAGTTTATATTCCCTGCGGACTTTATCATTCTGGATTTTGATGAGGATAAGAACATCTCGATTATCCTAGGGAGACCTTTCTTGGCCACGGGAAGGACACTCATAGACGTGCAAAAAGGAGAACTTACTATGAGAGTCCAAGATCAAGAAATAAAATTTAATGTGTTCAAGGCCATGAAATACCCTATGGATGAGGAAGAATGTTTTCGGATGGATTTAATTGAGCAAATCACCAGCGAAGATATGAGCAAGAGTTTGGTCAACGATCCGTTAGAAACAACCTTATTGGGGGATGAGGAAAAAGACGACCCAGAATTTGTGGACCTATTACAGATGCTAGACTCATTACCACGAGTTAGCCGATTCAGAGCACCGTTTGAACCTCTGCACACTGAGGAGATAGCTGCAGAAAAATTGAAACCATCATTGGAGGAGCCACCAGCATTGGAACTTAAGCCACTCCCTAAACATCTCAGGTATGCTTACTTGGGCAATTCAAATTCTTTACTCGTAATTATTTCACGACTTAACGAATTGCAGGAAGAAAAGTTATTGAGGGTGCTTAGGGATCACAAATCAGCAATTGGATGGACGATTGCGGATATAAAGGGAATTAGTCCGTCATTCTACATGCACAAGATTCTGATGGAGGATGATGCAAGACCATCGGCGATACATCAACGTCGACTTAACCCAATTATGAAGGAAGTGGTCAAGAATGAAATTCTAAAATTATTGGATGTCGGTATCATATATCCAATTTCCGACAGTAAATGGGTTAGTCTGGTTCATTGTGTGCCAAAAAAGGGGGGAATGACGGTGACAAAGAATGAGGACAATGAGTTAATTCCAACAAGAACAGTGACAGGATGGAGGGTGTGCATCGACTATAGGAGGTTGAATAAGGTAACCCGAAAAGATCATTTCCCGCTACCATTTATCGATCAGATGTTAGACAGATTAGCGAGACATGAGTTTTACTGTTTATTGGATGGATACTCGGGCTATAACCAGATCGCCATCGCTCCTGCGGATCAAGAAAAGACAACATTCCCATGCCCTTACGGCACATTTGCATTCAGGAGGATGTCATTCGGGCTATGCAACGCACCAGCAACTTTTCAACGGTGTATGATGGCCATTTTTTCAAATATGGTGGAGATGAATGTTGAAGTCTTCATGGACGACTTCTCGGTCTATGGAGACAACTTTGATATTTGCCTAGGGAATCTGGTCATGGTTTTGCAGCGATGTAAGGATATAAACCTCATACTCAATTGGGAAAAATGCCACTTCATGGTTGAAGAAGACATAATTTTGGGCCATAAGGTGTCTGGGCTCAAGGATTGAGGTGGACAAAGCAAAGTCGATACGATCGAGAAACCGCTTCCACCGAGCTCGCTTAAGGGTATTAGAAGTTTTTTCGGGGCATGTTGGGTTCTACAGAGGTTCATAAAAGACTTCTAAGATTGCAAAACCTCTATGCGCCTTTTTAGAGAAGGATGCTACTTTCAGCTTTACTGCGGAATGCAAGTTAGCGTTTGATCTATTGAAGAAGAAATTAACTACAGCCCCCGTGATAGTCGCACCGGATTGGAAAATGCCATTCGAGCTTATGTGTGATGCGAGCGACTATGCGGTTGGGGCTGTTTTGGGCCAAAGACGAGACAAGGTGTTTCACGCCATATACTATGCAAGCAAAACACTCACAGAGACTCAAATGAATTACACTACTACGGAAAAGGAATTGCTTGCAGTAGTGTATGCGTTCGACAAATTCCGGGCATACTTGATCGGGACTATGGTGATAGTCTACACGGACCATTCGGCGATTCGATACCTAATAGCGAAAAAAGATGTTAAGCCACGCCTTATCCGATAAATTATCCTACTTCAAGAGTTTGACTTAGAAATTAAAGATAGAAAGGGGACGGAGAATCAATTTGCCGACCATTTATCAAGACTGGAAAATCTGGAGAAAAAGGATGAAGATAGATGCGCAATCAATGAGTCATTCCGGATGAGCAACTATTCTATTAAATGCGTAACTTCCTCGTAAATCGCATAATTATCTGGTGAGCAACATGCTTCCCCCTGATCTTACGAGACAATAGAAAAAGAAGTTTCTCCATGACGTCAAGTGGTACATGTGGGATGAGCCTTATCTATTCAAACAATGCGCCGACAAGATGATTAGAAGGTGTATCCCCTACAGTGAAGTTCACAACATATTGTAGGAATGCCATTCATCGGCTTATGGGGGACATTATGGGAGTGAGCACACCGCGGAAAAAGTGCTTCAAGCCGGGTTTTATTGGACGACATTGTTTAAAGACGCCCACCAATTTGTGAAAACATGTGATAGATGCCAAAGGGTGGGCAACATCTCTAAACGGAATGAGATGCCCCTACAAACAATTCTTGAAGTGGAAATCTTTGATGTATGGGGCATCGATTTCATGGGGCCTTCCCTTCGTCTTTGAGCAATCAGTATATTCTACTCGCGGTGGACTACGTCTCGAAATGGGTCAAGTCGCAGAAGACTACCATCTAACGATGCCAAGGTGGTCCTCAAATTCCTACGTAAAAACATTTTCACGAGGTTTGGCACGCTTAAGAGCAATAATCGGTGACAAAGGTAGTCACTTCGCAATAGGTCTTTTACTGCTCTTTTGGCTAAGTATGGGGTTAACCACAAGGTGGCTACAGCGTATCACCCTCAAACAAATGGACAGGCTGAGGTATCGAACAGAGAAGTTAAGAAGATATTAGAAAAGTCATAACCGAAGTCGAGAGATTGGTCACTTTGGTTGGATGACGACATGGACGTATCGGACCGCTTATAAGACGCCTAATAGGTATGTCACCATACCAACCATCAGACGGAAAGGTCTGTCACCTACCAAATGAAAGCTACAAAGACAAGGCCCATCGGGCCATTCAAAACTAAACTTCGATCAAGCAAATTGTAGGGGAAAAGAGGTTACTACAACTAAACGAGCTCGATGAATTTCGACTTGTGCATACAAGAACGCTTAAACTATACAAGGAGAATGTCAAGAAATGGCACGACAAGAAAATTATGCATGTAACTTTTGAACCGGGCAATCGATATTATTGTTCAACTCGCTTGCGGTTGTTCCCAGAAGCTTAAGTCAAGATGGTCGACCATACACCATCAAAACCGTGTTTCCACATGGCGCAGTCGAACTCTACAGCCGAAATCCATTGGAGACATTCAAAGTCAATGGTCAACGGATAAAGCATTATTGGGGCGGAGATGCAAACTAGGATGCTGACAACATTACCCTAGCCGATGCTTAGTGACACGAGAGTCATCGTCGGGCTTACGACGTTAAAACTAGCGCTACTTGGGAGGCAACCCATGTTCTACACTTTTTCTTTTTGTTCTACCTTTTCTTTTTATAGGTAATTTATTTGCGTCGAATTTTTACGTCCATTATGATTAATTCGCAGGACAAAGAAGGAAGGAATTAATTTCTGCCATCACAACATGAGCCACGCTCTAATAATATATAAAAAGCGGCATGACGCGCTTATAAGACTAGATAATCATGCCATGCAACGTCAATGCGATTGATTCGCCGTCAACATAGCGTTAGGCTTATTATTATCACGGGCGAGCCAAATCTACTATATCTCTTGACCCACTAGCGCGGACCGCACCTCCAAAGACTAATATACAAGTTACTGGGCGACTTCGACTCGTCGAGACCTCCTCGATCCACTAATACCGATCGCGCTTATCTCCACCTATATCACAGCCAGCGGTCGCTACCGCATTTAAATCCCAGACGCCAAATTGAATGAAAAACTGTGACCTTGCCTCTCCTTCACCAAATCAAACTCTTTCACCTCTCCTTCACCAAATAGAATTCTTCCACTTCTCTCCCACCACTTCAAATTCCAACCCTCATTAACTTCAACAATCATGACAACACCTCATAAATCCTTCTCCACTTCAACTTCTACTCAATTGATACCCACTCACCTTCCATCTCCCATTTTCCAATTCACGTTGGATTTCTTCTCCTATATAAACTCCACCTATAATCACCCAAGTCATATCAACTATACACTACAAGCCAATCCTACATCCATTCCATACCTTACACCAAAAATCAATCACTTGGGGAGACATACTCAAACCGGGGAATTCCATTAGTGCAAGGACTCATATCTCGCTTCTTGCCTGATCTTCTTCTCCATTCTGAATAGCAAGTAAGTAGAACAATTTGGGTATTGGGGTTTGTTTTCATAATTTGGCTAGCAAGATTACACTAAGTACCCTATTTTGGGGGGAAACTCAGCTCACCCACCAACTGTTCGATAAAACGCCTGAACAAAACCTTGAACCTATTCATTCAACAAACTACCATGTCTTCCAACAAAAGACAACATCCATCCTCCTCCACTGCTAGGCCACAATATGACCACACTAGGTTTGTTAGTGAGAGGGCCGCTGACCAATTCAAGTCAACTATTGACAAGAAAATATTGGTTCTCGAACGTGGGTTGAAACCGAATGCTAATTTGGATGGCGACATGGCTTTGCAAATTGTGGAGCGGAATTGGTTTCAGTTGGTTGAACAACCACTTCCAGCGGCAATCAACATAGTGAAAGAGTTTTATGCAAATGCAATGGAGCATGTAAATCACGTAGTCATGGTTCGGGGGAAACCGGTGGCATTTCACGCCGATGCTATCAACGAGTATTTCGGGTTAGAGGCACCAGACAAAGACAGATATGAAGATAACTTGCCCGAGTTAGACGAGTTAATTGTTAGACTATGCAAACCGGGTACTCAATGGGTCATTCAAACCGGAATAAATGAAAAGATAAGTTTCCTACACTCTTCGCTTAGTTGATATGGAAAAGCGTGGTATGCGTTTTTATATGCCCGATTAATGCCTACGCGCCATCAAACTGAGGTCACTAAGGCACGAGCTCGGCTATTGTATGGGATTGTACATCACCATTTCCATATGGACAACTCAATTTCTTTCTATAATGTCGATGTGGGGGAATGTATTCAAGAGTCCATTGATCGGGTGTTACGCGGGAGCACTACTGGAGGTTTGTTGCATGGATTCTTAATCACCGACTTGTGCCAAAAAAGCGGAGGCAAAGGGAAACCAACGAACCTATCCAACACCCCATGGCAATTATCGATCATGCAATAATTGAGAAGTATAAAGCTTGGGAAGGGGGAAGATCACATCCACGCGGTGAAGGCTATATTATGATCCGACAACCCTCTCCCCCAGTGACAGCGGAACCAACACAGGAGACAACACCGAGGACTTCTAGGAATCAATTTCTATGGTTGGCTCAACGTCAAGATTTAATGCATCAGTACAATGCAAATGCATTCAAGACGCTTCTTCGGCGCGCTTTTCCGCCGCAATCCATCTCGCACCTCCAGCTTGTCATGCCCATTCCTCCCAATTTGCTCGCATATCTTCTAGAGGATTTACGATTTAATGAGCAAAGAACTCGCTTTATGTGGAAGGCCTCATACTTTTCTTTTGCATTATTTTGGCGTAATGAGGTCATTACTTGTTTTAAGTTTGGGGGATCTGTTTCATGTTTTTTTTAGTCATCTATAATTGTCATCTGGCTAAAAAAAAATAAAAAAAAATAAAATAAAAGTATTATCTTGTGCATATAGTTGCATGAATCCAATTATTAGATTGTATATGTGATTATTGGCCAATGATGAAACTGAAATGATGTAGACAAGTATATTACTAAGTATAAGAATCTTGATGCAGTTTCTATTATGATGTGGATCTTGTTCTGATTGAAACTAGTATAATAAGGATAGCATGTTAATAACATCTGTATTGATGGATGAGTTCAAATTGTTACATAAAGATTTTCTAAAGGATAGTGCTAGTATAAACGGAAAAAAAATGACAAAGATAGCATGAACCTAAGTTTGGGGGAAGATTGGGGTATATAAGCTCTATGTTAAAAAAAATATATTGGAAATTAGTTGAGTCTTGTGGTGGGTTGAGAAGAAATACTCCCCATAAACACAAGCGTGAGATAGAGCGTAAAACGCACTCACCAACCATTTATCTTAAAGAAATGAAATACAGAAAAAGACAGAAAAATAAGGGTAAAGAGCCCCCGTCAAAGAAAAAAGAAAAAAAATGGTGCAAAAGGAAGTGAGCATGAATACCCTTTTCGGAACCTGAACCTTGCTAATTGTTTGAGCTGAGCTAGAACTGGTTTGTTTTTGAAATTTTTGAGTTTATGCTGTATGATTCCTGATAAGAAACTGGTTATGTGACTGAATTTGATTCGATATCAGTTAGCATGGGTGTTGCACACACACACACACACACTGTATTAGTGATAACAGGGTAAGATGTACGGATTGATAGTGAGTGTGGATTGATTTTGATATGAAGTGTGACATGTTTACTAGTTTTTCTGAGGCTATTTGAGCAAATCATCTTTACTGTCTTAATTATGGATTCATACTTTAGTTGTTAGTACATTGCATTGCATGTTGCTTGAGGACAAGCAATGTTCAAGTTTGGGGGAATTTGATAAGTAGGTTTTTAATCTACGATTTATGTTTGTTTAGCTTGATATATTGTTAGTTTTTGGTAATTTCATGTTACTTTTGATAGGTTGTTCGCTTGTTGCAGGATAATCCATGGGCCTATCAAAATGTTATAATTGGAAGGAGAATTCGAGCAATTTTAGAGTTTCTGACTACCTAGTGCTTGGTACAGGTCAAGATAGGAAATAGTCTGGGGCGCTACTGAACGAGATCACCTCCTAGGATGCTAGCTGGGTAGCTATTGTTGGTATGCAATTAAAGTAGCGGGCACGCATTTGCGCTAGGATTTGTGTTGGTTGAATTTTGCTGATTGGCGAGAAGTTGGGCTATGTTGGGAACTAATAATTTTTTTATGTAATGTGTCAAGATTAGGATTGTGGGATGGTGGTTAGATTATTTTGTGGGAGTCTTTGACTTTTGAGTTGTTGATTTTGAAAAGGTTTCATGTCTCCACTTGATTTCTTATGAGGAGAGTTAGAGTTGGATTAGGAGAGTGGTGTGGAGCTAAATTGAGATTACTTCTATGTTAAGTGTGGAAGAAGAGAGAGTATCGGGACAGACGAAGATTATCGAGATTTTGAAGAACAAGAGCTTGAGGAAAGAAAGAAGGAGATTAATTCCACGAAGATTACAGAATCGAAGGCCGAGAAGGGTGGTGTATTACTATTCTCCTTAATTTCCTATATTCTGTAATTGGGATGATGTGTTCTTCTATTAATTTAGTTTTTAATTCATTTGTTATGAACTAATTCGCTTATTAGACTTGTGATGGATCTTTGAGTGAAATGATTATTCTATAACTTTGATTTCCAATTCAATAAAATATTTCCAGTTTATCTATGTTAATTCGAGCGTGAATTTATGAGTTACTTAATCACCAATTCCTTGTGGATTTGAATGGAATCGAGAGAGGATATTCAAATCTAGACCTAGTTAATATAGCATGTGTCATGAATTTTGTCAATAGCAGATTTTTGATTATTGTTAAGGTAGAGATATGCTTGACATCACATGTAATCGGATAGAAAACTTAAGCTTAAACCTTCTTTAATTGCAGTTCACATAGAGATATAGTGAGTTGGTTGATTTAGGTGTTTAACTTGTTTCTATCTTAATTGTGGATTTAAGTTAATATGGTATTAGTGCATCGAGAGGTGGCTAGTATTACATTCGTGTTCTTGATTAATAAAACTTGGATATTGAATTGAGTTGGAATAAAAGGGTTGAAAATCAGAATGAAATTCAGGGTGAAATCATAAGTCTAATTCTCCATTAATTGTTTGAAATTCCGGATTTTGATATTAGTGATTGTTTTGTGATAGTTTATGCATTTATTAATTTAGTTTCTATAATTTCAAACCATTGATTTGAATAGTTTAATAGAATTAGGATTAATAGGAAACTGATAATTGTGAAGTTAAAATTCTTGCTAATTTGTCTTCGTGGGAACAATACTGTATTCACTACTATATTACTTGTTGACCACGTACACTTGCATGTTTTGCGCGTATCGATTTTACCCAACAATAGTCGCTCGCATCACACATTAGCTCGAATGGCATTTTCCAATCTGGTGCGACTATCACGGGGGTTGTAGTTAATTTCTTCTTTAATGATTCAAACGCTGATCTACATTCCTCAGTAAAACTGAAAGTAGCATCCTTCTCTAAAAGACTGCATAGAGGTTTTGCAATTTTAGAGAAGTCCTTTATGAACCTCCTGTAGAACACAGCATGTCCCAGAAAACTTCTAATACCCTTGACTGAGCTCGGTGGAGGCAGTTTCTCGATTGTTTCCAACTTTGCTTTGTCCACCTCCAATCCTTGAGCCGACACCTTTTGGGCCAAAATTATACCTTCTTCAACCATGAAGTGGCATTTTTCCCAATTGAGTATGAGGTTTGTATCCTTACATCGTTGCAATACCATGACCAGATTCCCAAGGCAAGTATCAAAGTTGTCTCCATAGACCGAAAAATCGTCCATGAAGACTTCAACATTTTTCTCCACCATATCTGAAAAAATGGCCATCATACACCGTTGGAAGGTCGCAGGTGCATTGCATAACCCGAATGACATCCTTCTGAATGCAAATGTGTCGTAAGGGCACGTAAATGTTGTCTTTTCTTGATCCTCAAGAGTGATGGCGATCTGGTTATAGCCCGAGTATCCATCCAATAAACAGTAGTAATCATGTCCTGCTAATCTGTCTAACATTTGATCGATAAAGGGTAGCGGGAAGTGATCTTTTTCAAGTTGCCTTATTTAACCTCCTATAATCGATGCACACCCTCCAACCGTCACATCGTTTTTGTTGGAATTAACTCGTTATCCTCATTTCGTATACCATTATTCCCCCCTTTTCGCGCACACACAATGAACCAGACTAACCCCACTTCATCGTCGAAAATCGGATATATGATATCGGCATCCAATAATTTCAGAATTTCCTTCTTTACTACTTCCTTCATAATAGGTTTAAGTCGACGTTGATGCTCCACCGACGGTCTTGCATCATCTTCCATCAGAATCTTGTGCATGCAAAATGAAGGGCTAATTCCCTTTATATCCGTAATTGTCCAACCAATCGCTGATTTGTGTTCCCTAAGCACCCTCAGCAATTTTTCTTCCTGCAATTCGTTAAGTGCAGTAGAAATAATCACAGGTAAAGAATTTGAATTGCCTAAGTACACATACCTGAGATGTTTAGGGAATGGCTTAAGTTCCAATGTTGATGGCTCCTCCAATGACGGTTTCAGTTTTCTTGCGGCTATCTCCTCAGTGTGCAAAGGTTTAAACGATGCTCTGAATCGGCTAACTCGTGGCAATGAGTCTAACATCTGTAAGTAGTCCACAAATTCCGGATCGTCATTCTCTTCATCCCCCAATAAAGTCGTTTCTAATGGATCATTGACCAAACTCTTACTCATATCTTCACCGATGATTTGCTCGATTAAATCCATCCGAAAACATTCTTCCTCATCCGTAGGAAATTTCATGGCCTTGAACACATTAAATTTGATTTTTTGATCTTGGACTCTCATAGTAAGTTCTCCTTTTTGCACGTCTATGAGTGTCCTTCCCGTGGCCAAGAAAGGTCTCCCTAAGATAATCGGGATGTTCTTATCCTCCTCGAAATCCAGAATGATAAAGTCCGCTAGGAATATAAACTTATACACTTTAACCAAAATGTCCTCTACTATGCCTCTCGGGTATGTGACTGACATATCCGCCAACTGCAATGAAATATTCGTAGGCTTTGGCGCGGGAAAACCCAATTCTGTGTATACTGACAATGGCATAAGGTTCACACTCGCCCCCAAATCACATAACCATTTATTAAATGACATTTTCCCGATCGTGAATGGGATAATAAAGCTCCCCGGGTCCTTAAGTTTTGGTGGTAACTTCCTCAGTAATAACCGCACTACACCTCTCCGTTAGTGCCACTGTTTCAAAATCTTCCCATTTCTTTTCCTATTGTAATTCCTTTCATGAACTTCGCATAACTCGGCATTTGCTCTAGGGCTTCTGCGAATGGAATGTTAATCTGGAGTTTCTTGAACACTTCTAAAAACTTTGCGAACTGCTTATCTGATTTCTGTTTTTGAACCCTCTGCTGAAACGGTGGTGGAGGATAAACAATTGGCTTATTGTTTAATTTTATGTCCTCACCTTGCTTATCCTCACCCTTGTTACCTTCAATCACGTTACTGTCTTCAACTTTTTCCTCCGGTGTCGCTGAATTTTCTGCATTATTACCCCCGAGATGTTTTCCACTTCTCAACATAACTGCTTGACATTGCTCATGACTACCCTTCGGATTTCTCTCAGTGTCGCTTGGTAACGTTCCTTGTGGTCTATTATTCAATGCTAACGCCATATGTCCTATCTGATTCTCTAAATTCTTGATAGCCATCTCTTGTGATTTCATTGCCATTGCTTGATTTTTCGTTGTTACCTCATTGCTAGTTATGTACTTCAACACCATTTCCTCGAAATCTGATTCATTTCCTGATGTTGAACCGGTTGTTGGTGACTCTAAAAACTTGGGGGATATGATGGTCGTGGAGCTTGATTTTGATGGTTATTGCTCCACGAGAAATTTGGGTGGTTCCTATTCCCCTGGTTGTAGGTATTTTGGTATGTATTCTGCGGAATTCTGTTATAGCTACCTATGAACTGGACGGATGCTGGATTAATTGTGCACTGATTTGTAGGATGATCACCCGCATTACAATTCGTGATACTACCGCAACTCTTTGCATTTGAGCCTGTCATAGCATCCAACTTCTTGGATAGCGTAGAAATATGTGATTGTATAGCTGTTACCCCCATCTACTTCCAAAATCCCAGCCGCCTTTTCTTGTGTCATTCTTGCTGTGGGCCACTGGTAGTTATTGGCCGCCATGGTTTCAATCAAATTGTAGGCTTCCTCATAACTCTTAGCCATGAATGCTCCGCCCGACGCTGCGTCAATACTTGTTTTGACATTCCCATGTAGTCCGTTATAAAAGGTGTTCATTTGCAGCCACATGGACAATCCATGATGTGGGCACTTTCTAAGTAACTCCTTGTACCTCTCCCATGCCTCATATAGCGACTCCCCATTTTGCTACTCAAACATTGTTATGTCATTCCTCATTTTAGCAGTTTTCGCCGATGGGAAAAATTTGGCAAGGAATTTCTGAGCCAAGACTTCCCACGTAGTTACCGATCCTGGCGGCAGAGAATGTAACCAACTCTTTGCCTTGTCCCGTAAAGTGAACGGGAACAAGCGAAGTCTCACTGCCTCATCCGACACCACATTGTACTTGAACGTGTCGTAAATTTCCAGAAAACTGATTAAATGCTCGTTCGGATCGTCATTTGCCATTCCCCCAAACTGAACTGAATTCTGCATCATCTGAATGGTCACATGCTTGATTTCAAAAGTATTCGCAGCTATTGCAGGCCTGGTGATGCTCGACTGCATATCAGTCACCTTAGGTGTTGCAAAATCCCTCAACGCTTTCTGGTCTTCGAAAACCATTGCTTCTTCCTTATCAGAATTTTCAAATTCGTTCCTTGTTTCCTTGATAGTAATGAATAAAGTATCGTTCCCACGAAGACAAATTAGCAAGAAATTAACTTCACAATTATCAATTTTCTATTAATTCTAATTCTATTAAACTCTTCAATTCAATGGTTTAAAATTATAGAAACTAAATTAATAAATAAATAAATTATCACAAAACAATCACAAATATCAAAATCCGGAATTTCAAACAATTAATGGAGAATTAGACTTATGATTTCACCCAAAGTTTCACTCTGATTTTCAAACCTTTATTCCAATTTAACTCAATATCTCAGTTTATTAATCAAGAACACGAATGTAATACTAGCCACCTCTCGATGCTCTAATACCGTATTAACTCAAATCCACAAATTAGATAGAAACAAGTTAAACACCTAAATCAACCAACTCACTATATCTCTATGTGAACTGAAATTAACGAAGGTTTAAGCTTAAGTTCTTTCCCCGATTACATGCGATGTCAAGCATATCTCTACCTTAACAATAATCAAGAATATGCTAATTCACAGAATTCATGACACATGCTATATTAACTAAGTCTAGATTTGAATATCCTCTCTCGATTCCATACAAATCCACAAAGAATTGTTGATCAAGCAATTCATATATTCACGCTCGAATTAACATAGATAAACTAAAAATATTTTATTGAACTAGAAATCAAACTTATAAAATCATCGTTTCATCCAAGGATCCATCACAAGCCTAATAAGCAAATTAGTTCATAACGACTAAATTAAAAACTAAATAATCTAAAGAAAACATCCTTGCAATTACAAATAAAAAACTAAGATGAAGAATAATGCGAAACCACCCTTCACGTAGCCTTAATCTGCAACCGTCACGAAATTCTCTTCCAATCACTCCTCCAAAGCTTTAAAATCAAAATCTAGAAATTATCTCTGTAATATGCTTTGCGTCGTGATCCATTTGTTGTTTTTATGTTCGTTTTCACTCGTTTCATGTTCTTTTATGTGTAGGGTGGTTATGGAGGCGAGTGGTGAAGAAAGGAGGTCTTTTGGAGCAAAGTTGGAAAAATGCATGAAAAAGGCGAATTTCACAATAGGGTACTAGCTCACGGGAAATGGCATATTATGCCTTGTACCCCCTCCTGCAATAAGTGTGAATTTGTATTCACGTGGCCACGGACTGCTAGCGCAAGCCCAAAGGGTGGTGTCTGGCCCGGGTGATTAGTCCGACCCGCGGGTTGGGAAACACCTAGTTAGCAAAAAAAAAAAATTTGAAATTCATAGAGTATATAGTTTTTGTCGTGAAACACATATATGTATATATATATATATATATATATATATATATATATATATATAATACTAAAGTTATGTAAAAATAACTTTAATTTGCTTGAAATCCTTGTTATCACCATTGATAATCACTATAAAATCCCTCAGTTTCCTCTCCACTCTCTCTCAATTCTCTCAAGCTTTGCAAACTAGAATGCGTATAGTAAACAAAAGCTAAGCCAATTAATGTATAGGCGATTCTAAAACCGATAAACCCTTAATAATATTACTAATTGCAATTTCAGATTATTAACTAACGATATAATATAATTATATTATATTTATTATTTTATTTATTTAATTTAATTTAAAAATCTAGAAATTCCAAAAGCCATATAAGGCTTTGTTTGCAAAACCCTTTAATTTTTAAAGAATTTATATAATAAGCCTTGTTTGGCAAAAAACTAAATTAAACTACTTTAATTTATTTTAATAACTCTTTATAATATAGTTATTTGTCACACTATATTTAATCAAGCTTTCATATTTATTTTAATTAATACAAATTACAATTAATTAAATAAATCCTTTAATCACATAACACAATACAAATAATTAATCATTTAAATTGAAATATCAATATCAATATCATTTCTTTAATTCATCAATTATTTATTTAATAAATAGTTAACTAAACAAAATTAAATCAATTGAACAAATATTTATTCAACGATAATCACATCCATTAAATATTTATATAAATCAATAAATATTTATTCAACGATAATCACATCCATTAAATATTTATATAAATCAATAAATATTTAATATTACATTTAAAATTCTGGAATGTTACAGTCTCTCCACTCCGAGTTCTAGTCTCACATCTTAGCCAGAGATCATATCCCTAAGCTTTGATACCAACTATGACGCCCCCAAAATAGGTATACATCACATATTCTGAGTCGCCAAATACATGGTACAGAATACAAATATAACCTTAAATATACAACATGGGCTGTAAGTTTTAATACAAATATTGTCTTATAGACAGTATTCAAACTCAAAATAAGTCTTCAATACATTTATTATCACACTATTTCATATAATAGTGAGGACTACTAATGCTATCATCTGGACTGTCACTCCGTTCCCCGACTAGTCTCTACTACTTTCTCATTTCCTGAAGAGAGCAATGAAAGCAAAAGGATGAGCTCAACTAGCCCAGTAAGAAATATTATGACTAAGATAATGCATAATAAATTATCATTAGCCTTCACGAAAATACTAAAACAACTTATTATTTTTCTATCTTTTGTCCAAACATATATACATATATATCATACACAAAAAGTATTTTTTTTCAAATTTTTCTAACTTCCTTTGGTATTTTTCAAAAATAACTTTTAGTTAATTCCTTAAGAAATTAGCAATATCACGCTTCACTACAAAACTTCCCATATTTTGACACAATCTTATATGTGTTAACGTGACACTCCAGTTTAAATTTCGTGGCCATCGGAGTTATAGAACTCCGGTTATAGCCGTTTTCGTCAAAAAATCACAGAAATTGAAATGGTCATAACTTGGTCATTTTAAGTTGGAATGAGCTCATTTTTTGACAGGAGGTACTTTATACCATGTATTTTCATGTCCAAAATGGCGAGAATTTATTTCACAAATTAAGTTACCGAAACAGCCATTTTAAAATTTTGGGCAGTAGCAAAATGTCCATTTACAGTTTTGGAGTCCTTTGGTAAAACTTAAATAAAATGAGATCTATAACTCCAATTAACGATCCGTCAATTTTGTTGGATTTGTATCTTTCTGATATACAATTTTCATCTATCACAATCCATATTTGGACATGTTAAGCTCCCAGAAAGTAGCCCGGAAGTGGCTGGTAAAAACTGTTGTTCTAACAGTTTTCTTAGCTTTGAGTAGTTTGGGATAAATTCCATAACTTGCTCATTTTTCAACCTAATTGAGTGATTCCAAAGGGGTTTTATCCTTAATACATAGATTTAGCATCCCAAGAAAATAAATCACAAATATCCATCATAGATTTCAAAAATCAAAAGCTAGATCACACTTTCAAGTTTAAGCTTTCCGAAAAATTCTATTTTTCTATTCCTTTTGATTCCAACCAAATCAACACCCAATATGGGTAGATCTAAACATAAAACACTCATCAACATGGATACCCATAGTTTTTGAGTTTAGAAACATAGATTCAAAGTTTGATTATGAGTAATCAAAATAAAATTATATAAACTAAATAGAGTTTATACATTTGCTTGATTTCCTTCCTTCTTCTAAAATATGAGATGGATCTTGGTTGTATAAAAATCAAAATCTCCTCTCTTCTCTCTCTCTAGGGCAGCCAAAATTTGCTCATCTATCCTCTCTCTCTCTAGTTTCTCTCTTTCTTTCTTATTTGCTTAGGAAATAAAATTAGATGAAAAGTTATATTTGTTTTGCTAACAAATTTAAAAAGTATAGATATATGGCATATATCTATACATTCTCACCCATACTTGTATCCTCTCTCTCTCTCATTATGTAAGTTGTTTCTTACAAATTACACAAAGTTGTTGTCTCCATCCAAGGTTTGACACCTAATCAAAGTGGGTGACCAAATAAAGTAAGTAACTCATTTCATTCACCTTCCTTTCTCTCCTTCTCTTCCATCCGGCCACTTGGCCTTAGTTTGTCCCAATATTGGCTTTCCTTTATGTTTTATATGATTTATTAAATGTCCAAAAAGTTCTCTCTCACTTGGGCTAGAAATTGGGCCATCCAATAATTCATTTGGGGCTTTCAAATTAAAAATGTTTGGGCTACAACAAATAACATCTTCATGTAAACATATAGTCCAATACCCTTAATATTATCATTCCCTAATTATTCAATTAGGGTTTTCATTCCTCAATTATAACATAAATCCTTACTCATGTACATATTTATTTCCTTAACCCAATTAGACTTTCTATAATTAGTTTATAAAATTAATTAGTTGAGATATATAAATTAAATCTCTTAGAATTAGTATATATATTTATATACTAATATTCTCCCATATTATAACCTCTTAGGTTATTTAGTTATCACACCTAATATATATATATTAGGTTACATAACTTAATTCTTAATTCATTTACTCACATATTCATACAAAATAATTTAATAAATTGAGACATGGTCCAAAACTCTTAGATTAGGTCACTAGTATATAATTAAAATACTAGAACCACATACACATAATCTTATGAACTCATACACTAAACATATACCTCATTGTCAGACTATCACTTATAGTCTATCAAATCATTCAAGTTCTTCTCCAAAAATTTTGAAATCCTTAAAATTCCTTCACAAAAACGTCAAATCCATACACTTATTTTATGCCTAGGTTTATTATTTAACCTTTATTCAATCTTTTAAGATTTTATAAAATTGTCCAAATTTACGGGTTGTCACATTCACCCCTTCTTCTAAGAATTTCGTCCTCGAAATTACAGTCCACTTACACCACTCCTTTTATTCATCACAATTAGGTTTTCAAATTAAACTTTACGATTTCATGCTCAATTTAATGAGTACATCTTGCTTCCTACTATGAGGAGCTCTACTACTATCACATTCTTCCATGACTTCAGGCTAAGGAGTTAAAACTTTTCAAATCATGCTGAGGGGTCATATAGACCATGAACACGTAGTTTTAACGATATTTATATCGCAAAATAGTAAATTACTAGGTATGTTTACAATCACAAAGAAGGTAAACTACCGATGCTAGTATTTTAGTGGTGATTAGCCTATAAATGCACTTATGTCATGCATAACGTATCAATAATGTTTAGCGAATATTTACGCTACTAGATTGGATTATTTTATCCAAACAACATAGTTCACCTCAGTCTTATCATAGGATTCCGCACCAAAATAATTTGGTTCGGGATAACTTCTCAAAAATACTTTGAATTTTTCATAAACATTTGTCTAGCTGAATCAAATAGCTTAGACTCATATCAAATAATTCGAATTTCAATCGAAACATTGCTAGCCACATTCAGTTGGCAATAATTTAACTTTAAAATTCTTAAAATCATTTTATGATGTCATGATACCACACTGCATTTACAGTCCGTTTGAGGATTCCGTCATTTTGTGACTTTGTCATACTATATCATTTTTTTTTTGATAATGTGGGGTTTCCAACCACGGACGGAATCCCCTGTGTAGGACTCGACCCACACTATACCGTTTCCGTGGCCACTCGAATTAAAGAATTTCACACTTGAGGACTCGATCCCGGGATGTCCGGTCTTCACGGCTCACCCTGTGTCGAAGCTTATCATGCCATGTGTAGTTGATACTACATCATTTCATAGTGATCACGATCCTTAGATCACATACCACACTAAGTAATTTCGCATTGATAACTCCATCTTTTTATCATTCGCATCGTGTTCCATGATACATTGATGATATAAAAAAAATACATTTTGATAATTCAAATCATTTTTGTCTCATAGAATCAATTAGCATAGACTATTCTTGCAAAAACCATTCAAAAATCATTGCAATTCAGCTTTTATCATCTCAATAGGTAACGATGTGTTAGTAGCCCCAAGCCCCACTCATACACAATGGTCACCATAAGTTGAGAATAAAAAATTCATTTTTTCCAAAAGGCACCTAGTGCGTTTTTAGCTTGATGTCAAAACTTTCAAGTTTAGCATAGCTATAAGATTTGGAATACCTATGCTTCCATCATCAACTTCACTTTCTCAATCGATCCATTTCTTAATAAATCTATCTATTTCTATCATCTTCAATTCTCCATTCACACATAACTATACCTAGTTCGTCAAACTTACCACACATTATGAGTTCAGAACTTTCCACAATCATATAAGTTTAAGAACTTGTCCTAGTCTGCACCTTTGGCGCCCATTCACGAGGGGTTCATAAACATTTCATATAATTATGAGTCACTTAACGCGTACCATAAGTATGAGTTTTAAGAACTCAGATTTAGCCTTATATTCTTCATTTATACCCTACCTATCTCGTTATACACACGAGAAAAGAATCACCTTATCAATAGATATATAGCAAATAGCGCGACACAGACATTTCAATGATTATCAGTACCAGAAACTAAGTGGTTGTCAAACCAAACTTGGCCACTAATTAACACGGGAAGCTAAGCGGACAATTTCCCGCCCATACAAAAAATTGGTCAACCTAACCACTATATCGACCAGGAAGCTAAGTGATTCTAAAATCAAGTACAAATTTTCCGCCCATACAAGGAATCATACAACTCAGCTGCTGACATAAGTCCTCAATTGAAATCCCACATAATCCTAGTTCCATACTTTCTCCATATGAATTTCATTTAATCCATATTTACAATTCATAACTCTTTCATGAGTTTTCATAGTACAATTTCATAGTACAACTGTCGTACAACAATTATGTTATAAAGTTTTCAATCATTTGATTGATCCTTCTCTCTTATGATTTTATCGGATCACGTTGTGATCTCATATTATAACCATATTATGATCGTTTTATTTTACGATCTTCTTTTCCTTTAATCATATAATATTATGATTTTATTTACACTTTTCATCTTATAAACTTTGTCTATTTATTATCACTTTTCATTTTTATTACGAGTTAGGTAACTCCAGATTCTTATCCTTATAATTTTCAAGATTCTTCTTTGAATCTTATTTACTTAAATAATGGATTTTCCAAATTCATCTCTTAACAAATTAAACTCGATTTGAGTTTATTCCTTATCCTCATTTTCCACGATTATAGCCTAAGGTACATCTACCTAAGGTTTATAACCTACAACTTTGATACCACAGTAAAGATCCCCAAATCCGTACTTTTTACCACTTAATCTAGTATACTAATTCTATAATTATCATAAGGAAGATATAAACATAAATTTTTATACATTAAACTTTTTATACATCATTCCCAAGGTCTACAACCCTAACTTAATACATACATTCAATATCTTAAATATTTACAATACTATTTTCGTCAGAAGATTTAATAAATCTAACTGCACCATAATTTAGTCTTGCACTTTGCCTTTACTTTTGTCTTTACTCGAGCTTTCCTCTAAATCTGAAATTTTTATCATGATATAGCAAGGGTGAGCAACAAATTTGCCCAGCAAGTTTAAATTTATTTGAGGATATATCATGATTGAAAGAATTGAACAATAAGTTAGTTAACTTTCAACAATATAAACATTGTGAAAGAGCATGAACAAATTTTCTTAGCTGAACGACCAAGTCAATAAAAATGAATGGTCAAGCATAAACATGAACAAATTAACTGAACCAAATGGTAATGAAGGTGATCAGCCTTTCATACCTGATGAACATTTATAATATGCACAACGTGCGAATCAATAATCAATATAGACGTGAATAATCAACAATAATCATTCACTAACATGCTTTGAACATACAACTCAAGTTTGAGTTAGGGAAACTTTCCTGTACCGCTGATTACCGCTAAGCAATATAATGTAATCTCTTATGAAAGACCTATCAATTATAAGATTGATCTTTTAATTAGTATAACATACCTGGTAGCTCTTAATACTATTTCTTTATCCATAAATTATCTAACACTTAATCAAATATTAGATAACATCTTAACACATCAATTTTATCATCATCCTTTGATAATTCTTTAATCACTATATCATATACAATATGATTTAACACTTTAATAAGTCAAATACCAAACCAGAAACCTGAATTTCAAATCCAGCAACCTGGATTCCAAATCCAGTAACCTAGATGGTCAATCCCATAAACCCAACTGCAATCCAGCAAACTGGATTCCATATCTAGCAACTAGATTGCAATCCAACAAGCTAGATCCAACAAATTTTCAATTCAGTAAACTTCTTTTCAATCCAGCAAGCTGGATTCATCAGATTTTCCAATCCAACAAGCTGGATTCCATATCCTTTTCACGAAAATAATAAAACAACTTATTATTTTTCTATCTTTTGTCCAAACATATATACATATATATCATACACAAAAAATATTTTTTCAAAATTTTCCAACTTCCTTTGGTATTTTTCAAAAATCACTTTTAGTTAATTCCTTAAGAAATTAGCTACATCACGCTTCACTACAAAAATTCCCATCTTTTGTCACAATCTTATACGTATTAACGTGAGCCTCTAGTTTAAATTTTCGTGGCCATTGAGTTATAGAACTCCGAATATAGCCGTTTTATTCGAAAAAATTACCAAAATTGAAATGGTCATAACTTGGTCATTTTAAGTCGAATGAGCTCATTTTTGGACAGGAGATACTTTATACCATATATATATATGTCCCAAAAGGCTAGGAATTTATTCCATAAATTACGTTGTTGTCAAAAACAGCCATTTTAAAATTTTGGGCGAGTTTCTTTGGCCATTTATAGTTTTGGAGTCCTTTGGTAAAACTTAAATAAAATGAGATCTATAACTCCAATTAACGATCCGTCAATTTTGTTGGATTCGTATCTTTCCGATATACAATTTTCATCTATCACAATCCATATGTGGACATGTTAAGCTCCCGGAAATTAGCCCGGAAGTGGCTGGTAAAAACTATTGTTCTAACAATTTTCTTAGCTTTGAGTAGTTTGGGATAAATTCCATAACTTGCTCATTTTCAATCTAATTGAGTGATTCCAAAGGGGTTTTATCCTTAATACATAGATCTAGCATCCCAAGAAAATAAATAACAAATATCCATCATAGATTTCAAAAATCAAAAGCTAGATCACACTTTCAAGTTTAAGCTTTCCGGAAAATTCTATTTTTCTATTCCTTTTGATTCTAACCAAATCAACACCCAATATGGGTAGATCTAAACATAAAACACTCATCAACATGGATGCCCATAGTTTTTGAGTTTAGAAACATAGATTCAAAGTTTGATTATGAGTAATCAAAATAAAATTATATAAACTAAATAGAGTTTATACCTTTGCTTGATTTCCTTCCTTCTTCTAAAATATGAGATGGATCTTGGTTGTATAAAAATCAAAATCTCTTATCTTCTCTCTCTCTAGGGCTGCCGAAATTTGCTCATCTATCCTCTCTCTCTAGTTTCTCTCTTTCTTTCTTATTTGCTTAGGAAATAAAATTAGATGAAAAGTTATATTTGTTTTGCTAACAAATTTAAAAAGTATAGATATATGGCATATATCTATACATTCTCACCCATACTTGTATCCTCTCTCTCTCTCATTATGTAAGTTGTTTCTTACAAATTACACAAAGTTGTTGTCTCCATCCAAGGTTTGACACCTAATCAAAGTGGGTGACCAAATAAAGTAAGTAACTTATTTCATTCACCTCCCTTTCTCTCCATCTCTTCCATCCGGCCACTTGGCCTTAGTTTGTCCCAATATTGGCTTTCCTTTATGTTTTATATGATTTATTAAATGTCCAAAAAGTTCTCTTCCACTTGGGCTAGAAATTGGGCCATCCAATAATTCATTTGGGGCTTTCAAATTAAAAATGTTTGGGCTCTCTACTTAGCATGTTTGGGCCATGTAATTAACATCTTCCAACACTTCTAATATTACCATTCCTAACCTAATTATTTAATTAGGGTTTTTATTTCCTCAATTATAACATAATCCTTACTCATGTACATTTATTTTCTTAACCCAATTAGACTTTCTATAATTAGGTTATAAAATTAATTAGTTGAGATATATAAATTAAATCTCTTAGAATTAGTATATATATTTATATACTAATATTCTCCCATATTATAACCTCTTAGGTTATTTAGTTATCACACCTAATATATATATATTATATATATATATTTATAGGTTAACTAAATTCTTAATTCACTTACTCACATATTCATACAAAATAATTTAATAAATTGAGACATGGTCCAAAATTCTTAGATTAGGTCACTAGTATATAATTAAAATACTAGAACCACATACACATAATCTTATGAACTCATACACTAAACATATACCTCATTATCGGACTATCACTTATAGTCTATCAAATCATTCAAGTTCTTCTCCAAAATTTTGAAATCCTTAAAATTCCTTTCACAAAAACGTCAAATCCATACACTTATTTTATGCCTAGGTTTATTATTTAACCTTTATTCAATCTTTTAAGATTTTATAAAATTGTCCAAATTTTCTAAGTTGTCACAGAAGAAAGATTCAAGAAGATGGGTGGTTGGCTAAACCCTAGTTTTTCTATCTCTATAGAAAAAGAGCGTACTCTAACAATTGGAATCATGTCTATTGTGTAAAAGTCAACAACCCACACCACCCTTAATAAGACTTCTCTTATTTATAGATGTGGGCAACCCTCCTTAACAATTAAGGAATTGTGTTTTATTTTAATTAATTAGGCTCCCAATCTTATTAGGAATAATTAATTAAAATCTTTTAATTAATTAGCCTCCTAATCTTATTAGGATATATGAGAGTACTTTTATTAATTAATTCCCAAACTCCTTTAGGAATTAAATAATAGTAATAGTAATAATAATAATAAGACTCATCTTATTAATTTGTATTTAATATTTCCAAAATCTTAAATAATAAATATTAAGCTATTTAATTTATTCTATCACCATAGATTAAATTAAATATACTTAACTTATTATTACGAGTATGCCATTAACTTGTTAAATAATTATTCTTCCTTTTATGGTGTGACCCTTTAGGTTCTCCATATTAAACCGATTGTGAATAAATCAATTAGAACAATTCTAATCTTATTTAAATAAATAAATTAAACTATTAATTTATTTAAATAAATAATATTTATTCTACAATAGGGATAAGCCTCCCTAGTGATCAACGACTTTCTAGATAATATAGATGTCAACATTAATCATAAAAAAAACTTTGAGTAAATAGTTACTGTACAATTCAATCCTTCTACCATACAATGTCCCAATTAAATATAAGACATGGAATTACTGTCAAGTCTTAATTTATTTAATTATATGTATTTCGACTCTTAAATGCACAACACCATATAATGCAAATTAGAAACTCCTTTCTAATTTCATTCTGCCTTGACCAAGGACTACTGAGTTGTCATTTATCGAATCACATAAGATATTTCTCTTCTTTTACTAGAAGCGGTAGATTCTTTATTGATCATACATTATCTCCATGTACAACTTATTATACCCAAGCATACCCTTTGATATACCCTAAGGGTCTTAAGGAATAAGTCAAAGTATAACTCATCATACACAAGATACTATGATGATCTCAAGTCCAAGGATCACTTGTACTACTATCACTACAGGAATTCCTATTGACAGGAAAGTAAAACTCCATTAGGTATTCCTTAGCGAGCCACGTTCAGTGAACTTATTCTCTAATAAACACCTACATACTTGCTTTAGTGTCTCCACATAAATGATCATGAGATCAATTATCCTCATCCAATGAGCAAGCAACGTATGTACCAATATATCCGGATCCACTAATCCCTAAGTTAGTAATCCAATGATTGAGAACTATTTTAGTGTTAAGCTTTCTAAGAATTTAGATCTCATTAGAATGATCATCATCATTATTCTAAAAGCATTGCTTAAAACTATGAGTTTATCATATATTATAAAATAACATCATGTAGATAATAAAAAGCCTTTAATAAATTAATATTTTTTATTAATAAATGAATAAGATTGTTACAAAGTATATGCTTTATCATCAAACATGATTGACTTGTATACATACTACTTTCAATCTCCCACTTGCATTAAAGCCAATCGCCATAGTATCTCATACCCTTATTCTCTAAGTGATGATTATCCTGCTGTTGGATAAGCTTTAGTTAATGGATATATAATGTTGTTCTTGAGAGATCACTATCTCTATAGTGATTTCCCATCTTTCAATGATTCCTATAATCAAATGAAAGTGCCATAACACATGTTTAGATCCAAGATGAGACTTAGGAACTAATCCTAGTTCTGTAATGAACTTTTCATCCAAATAATCAACTTGTAGCTTCATTTACAGCTATATACTTTGTCTTTATCACAAAACCAAGAACTCTTTATTGTTTGGAACCTTTCCAATTCACTGCACCACTGTTCAAGGTAACGCTTTACCTTAAAGTGGATGTTCTGTCGTCTGTCTGAAGAACTTGAGTCTGTTAAGCCCTCTAGTTTTGATTCAGACCTATCATAAATATGATCACATCCTTAGTGCCGGTTAAGTACTTTAAGATGTTTTTCACTATCTTACAGTGATTTTCTCCAGAATATGATCGATCAACATCAGGTCTCGTTTATTTCATTGTATACATGATTGTCACTCACGCGATCTCTCTTTTCAGGAGTCTATGGGGACTATTAAGAGAGATACACTCCATGGCTCATCAACATGAGATATCTCTTATAGTTTGTCATGTTAAACGACTTTAGAATCAAATGAATATACGTTCCTTGGGTTAATCCGAGCATCCTTTTAAATCTATCTGTATAGATTTTTATCCCCAATTAAGATACTCTTCCCAAATCATTCATGGAAGAATGTTTAGACAACTTTATCTTTACTGATTGTAGCAATGGTATGTTATTCCTTATCTGCAGTATATCAACATATAATACTAGGAATATCACAACGCTCCCATTGACCCTTTTGTACACACTAAGTTCATTCTTATTTTTGATAAAATCAAACTCTTTTGATTGTGTCATCAAAACGAATGTTCCATATTTGATAAGCTTGCTTCAATCCATTTTTCTGAGTGTCTACAACTCTTACCTCATCGTATGTAACTGGATCATCATCTTCTATGATACGTACCTCATCATCATCATCCATGATGAATCCATACCTCCCAGGTATCTTTAGTACTATTCCAGATTTACGATTCGGTTGTGGTATAATAGTTCTATCTACAGGTTCCTCTTATTTAACTTATAGTGTTTTGTGGTTCTTGAACTCTTCAAGACTCTATTATCCTCCCACTAGCCCCTTCAATGATAAACACCTTTATCTTAGAAGAAAGCGTGTATCACAATAAACACATTTTTGCTAAGTAGGATTATAGAACATATATCCTAAACTTACTTTAGGATGTCCCACAAATCTGCACTTGTCAAATCTTGTCCCAAGCTTATCCTTTGAAACCTTTTTCACATAAGTTGGACAACCCTGTAAGATCCCCAACTTTTATGAATAAAGAATAATTTTTTCGAAATATATTTTTTAATATTATGGTGTGAATTTGATATAATGTTATAGTTGTGAGTAATATTTACAAATTTTGCAAAGTAAGCAAGTGGTTATATAATATTCGATTGGTCGGGGAATATTCGTTTTAATAGGGAATATTCGTACGATGGCACAATCATTGGTGGACCCCACAACGAAAGTATTGTTGTAGTTAGAAAACGACATAATTATCTTTTTATAAAAATAACAGCGAAAGTGTTACCGTTAAAACTATTACTACCCAAGAGAAAAGTACAAGAATATCTGCGTGGTTGCATAGTAGACACAAGATTGATTATTGATGCTTACGTGAGAAGTCACTCGCTTATACTCAATTATTACTACGGTAATTATTGTCGCGATTATATCTCTCATATTATTGATTCAATTATTATCACAGTAGCATCTGCATAATATTTATTATTATTAAATCAATAATTGAGACGACAAAGTTATTCATATTATTATTTGCAATATTAACAATGTCTAGAAGTTCTGTCAAGGAAAGGTTTGGTCACCTAATTGCGCGCCAATAAGGAGAAATCCTTATCGGAAATCCCCCTCTTTCCTGGGAACAAGCTGGTTGTTAAATATTGTGAGTTATAATATTAATGATGATTAAGTTGTGTTGATTAAAGATGAAATTGATAGTTCCATTGTATTGGGATTATTAGTGTTAGTGGAAATCGACATTTATTTCGATAATAATTGATGTTTGGAGGTTATATTAACCAATCGGGTAATTAATCGGATTAATGAGCAATTAATTGCTATTATTTCACATGTTTATAACTATTTGTTCACATCAATGAACTATTAATTCACATTATTTACTATTAGGGGAGGTGGTGCAAGTTTGATAATACTTGAAAGACTAAATTAAAAATGAAGAAAAAGAGGAAGATATTATACTGTAATATTTTGAACCCCAAAACGTGCAATTATCGAAACTATATTTTTCTATAAATAGAAGCTCATTCTTCCTTCATTTATCACCAATTCACTAAAGCTATAGAGCAATTATTATAAAGAGAAATTATAGAGAGAAAGAAGAAGAGAAGTCTGCTACCTCACTATTCCAGTATCCAGTCTTCTTCTAAGGTAAGGGGTATTATTTCTTTCGTATTCATGAAGAGAGTTATTTTCTTTCAATACTCGTAAGGGTTGTTATTCCATTCTTTATTATTCTGTTGGAATAACCTGTCTGTGCGGTCTATCGCATGCCTGGTGAATTCTGTTGTTATTCCATTCTTTATTATTATGTTAGAATATCCTGTCTGTGCGAATTACGCATGACCTGGTTCCATTCTTTATTATTCTATTGGAATATCTTGTCTGTGCGGCTTACGCATGACCTGGTTCCATTCTTTATCATTCTATTGGAATAACCCGTCTGTGCGGATTACACACGCCTAGTGAATTCTTCTGTTATTCCATTCTTTATTATTCTGTTGGAATAACCTGTCTATGTGGATTACCACATGCATGGTGAATGATCCTTCATATTCATTCCTTATTAAATTATGGAGATGATCTGTCTACGTGGATTACCGCATGGCGGGCAAAAATCTATTTGCAGTTTCATATATTCTATTATACTCAGTTGGTTAAAGTTTTGGCTTCTATATTCCCTGAAATTAGTAGAATATCCTGGATATTTGCGCTTCATCTAGTATCTTTTCATGGAAATATTCTTCTGAGCATTCTTGAATTTTACTCCACAAAAACAAAGATCATGTTGACAATTTGGGACGTTATTGATTTTGGATTAATTAAATTTATAAATCTTTAAAATTTATCCTTGAACTTGTTTTATTGAATTCTTATATCATTGTCATCATCCTCATGTTTATAATATGTTGAAAGTCATCGTGTATTCTGTAGTGCATAGATGGACTTGGTGTGATTATGATGAGGATTATTCTTAAGTATAATCATGATTAGTAATGTTACAAATGATGTGGTAAAAGTCCTCATTGGCCGTAGTGCATTGATGGACAGTTGTTGGCATAATCATGACCATTGATGAATACATGAATATCCTTGGCCTGTAGTGCATGGATAATTTGTGGTCGTGATACTAATGAATATCCTTGTCAGTAAAGCGAGTGGATGATGTGGTTTATTTATTAAGTGAGTCTCAAATGATAAAAGTGATGAAAAACCTTTTAAATCATAGAAGATAGTAGATTTTATTCTCTACTTGACTCTTCTAATGGATTGCTTGTTTCGCTGCAGTTAAACTTGATGTTTGTTATATTTTATCATTTTAACATTGCTGAAGGCTAACGATAAATTATTCTTCATTATCTTAGTCATAATATTTCTTACTGGGCTAGTTGAGCTCACCTTTTCTTTCACTGTTCTCTTCAGGAAATGAGAATATAGCTGGGACGAGTCGGGGAACGGATTGACGGTCCAGATGGTTATTTTAGTAGTCCTCACTATTCTATAAAATAGTGTGACAATAAATGTAATGGGGACTCCATTGAGTGTGGATATTGTCTAGATGACAATATTCTTATTAAAAACTCTTAGATTATGTTTTTTCGTATTTTACACGACTGTTGTATAATTAAGTTGTATTTAAATTTTGTACCATGTATTTGGCGACTCAAGATGGGTGATGTATACCTATTTTGGGGGCGTCATAGTTGGTATCAAAGCTTAGGGATATGATCCCTGGCTGAGATGTGAGACAAGAACTAGAAGGGGATAGACGGTGAATTCCTTCGCTAGTATGACCTACCTAAGTTTATTTGGTATTTAATTGGTCGGTCAGAGTATAGGGATAATATGTGACATATCAATTAACCCTTGTTTTGTGGCAGTATTTAAAAATGACATCCTAGAATGTTGAGAATAGCAATGGAGCACAGGAGACCGTTGAGTCACCATAGATCAACACCCAGGATAATGTGCATCAGGAAGGCAATAATCCTTAGGTGAACAATAACACCGACCAAATGGCGAACGACGGAATGTTTAGGAGCTTTCTGTAATTTGTACAACATCAGGCAAGAAAGACTCCTGTCCAAAATGCAGGTGGAAACACTGGCAACTCTCGGACGGTCACCGCTAAATGATTTCAAGGAGCTGGGACCACCGGAGTTTATTGGAGAGCCAAAACCACTTAAGGCAGAGACGTGGATAAAGCAGATCACCAAGATATTTGATGTCTTGGGATGCTCCGAGGAGCAAAAGCATCCCTTTGCCACCTTTATGTTGCGAGGAGAGGCAGATTACTGGTGGAAATCGGTAAAGCGTACTCAACCTGCCGCACTGAAGATGTCTTGGGAGAAGTTCTAAGAACTATTCAACGACAAGTACTTTCTCGAAAGTATTCGTCACATGAAAGAGGTAGAGTTCATCAAGTTGGAGCAGAACAATATGACCGTGTCGCAGTACGAAGCTAAGTTTGCCGAGTTGTCCCGGTTTGCATCTTACTTGGTTGACAATGAGGAGAGAATGACGCGGATGTTTCAAAGAGGTTTGAAACCCGAGATACGTCAATATCTAATTTCTCATAAACTGTGTTTGTATTCAGATGTTGTAAATAGGGCTCAGTTATTGTAGCGCGATAACGAGTCAACTCAACCAAGAGAAAGCAACCGATAAAATGATAATACCAGTGGTAGCAGTCATCGAAGCGGTGACAACAAACATGGAGGAAATCAACATGTTAGAAATGGTTACCACTTCGGTGGTAATCATGGCCAAGACAATAAGAATGGATATTTCAAGAAGAGGAGATTCAACAATGATGGAAAGATGTCAGCATCAGTACCCGTGGTTAAGGAAGGAGAACGACCACCTATCATATGTTTCAAATGCGGAGGGGAGGGACATATCAGTCCAAACTGTGCGCAGCAGTCCAAAACGTGTTACGATTGTGGAAGAGAAGGTCACCTAGCTAGATTTTGTCATTCAGGGAAGCCAAGTCCAGTTGGAACGGTGACACCAAATGTCGTCCCAGACAAGTCAAAACCAGTAGTTCAAGAGAGAACGTTTGTTGTGACCTCCCAAAAAGCAAGGAACCCGAACGAGGTCATCACGGGTAAGCTAATCATCAACTCTAATGAAGTATATACCTTATTTGATACCGGTTCTACCCATTCTTTTATTTCTCCTACTTGCGCTCAACGTTTAAATGTGACTCCGGAGAAATTAGACTTTGACTTATCTGTTGAAACTCCGTTGGGAGAAATCTTCATTACATCCACTATTTATAAGTCTTGTTTGGTTCAAATCGGTTGTGACGCCCAGAAATCCGGTCTATCTTCACACCCGGATTCCGTACGTCACGAGTACATCATTCATCCAACATGCATCATTATATACTGAAATATAACGGCATACACTCTCAAATCCCAGGTTCTGGAAACCTTATAACCTTTTTCATTACAAATAATAATAAATACATTATTCATTTCATCTTACAAGAGTGACTTTTATCCGCCACCAAGGATACATAACAGTTCCTTAAACTAGTCTAAAGTTCAATTCATCTTTCTAATTTACAAGTCTTCACTTGATCTTCTCGCTACCTTCACACTCTAAATGACAATTCATCTGGATACCGTCAGCTTGATCTTTACGGGATCCTTAAGTTCTTCTAACCTTGTTCGCTGAAAATTGTTTTTCATTTAAAGCAAGTGTGAGCATTCAATTGCCCAGCAAGTTATAATAGTTGAACAAACAACTTCAGAATAAAAACATTTCTTTATAACTTCTATAACCGAACAAAGGTTATGAAACAGCTTGAATAATAGGAATAGTCTCGATTCCTATCATCTTAAAACATCAATTATTTTCACTTTGAAATACTTTCATCCCTCTACCTTTTTCATACACATCCTGTCTGGCTAGAATCATTAGCACAGACTTAACAATAGCGGTTCATGTATAAACAGAACATACTTGTATTGAACAACTCAATCACAGAACATTTCATATCATAGAAACATCGAAGTGTTCAAATTGTGGCTCAAGGCCTCATACATTCTAACACCTTGTACAAATATCACACATTCAAGACATGTACGTAACTTCTCAAGTACAACATCTGAGAAGTTAAAAAAACTAGCATTCATGTAATATGAATGAAGTTAGGAAACTTGCCTTACGCCCAGCTACAGCTTACGCCGAACTTTTCATTTCAATTCCTATATAACACATAAGGAGAAAACATAAATACCAATTAGTCATATATTTAACTTACGCATTGGTTTACTTAGCTTTACTTCTTAGGGTTTGCGTTCTTGCAATAAAAGTTACGCGACTAACTTCCTTTACCAGTTTATGGCTTTATGACATACGGAGATGTCTTACTCATACGTTCCTCATCTTGGATGATTTATATTCTTATCTTATTCTTATAACTTCTCTAGGACTCAGCACACATCGCGTCTCTGCTATTAGTCCATATGGTACTCTGAGTGGTTTCCCACAAACAACCAACAAACAAGTTCCCGTCTCATCTACACTGCCATCACAGTGAGTTAGATCGGTTGCCAGTTTCGTATATACCTTCGCTCTCTCAAGGAATTGTTTAGCCCAGCTCCCATATGTCAACCATCAAAGGTTACGATTTTACCACAACCTAACTTCTCTTAACTTATACGAACTATTAAACAACTATAATATTCGATTAAGTCAATTTCTTATTCCTTACGGCTTTCTGACAACTAAATGTCATCCCTCCGGATTCATTCTTTCTCGAATCACATTCGGCTTCTATTAATCTTATTACCGTTTGTTACGGCTTTCTTGATAATGCATATACTATTTAATACTTTTGTTATCCATTATATGAACCCCATGTCCATACCGATCATTGTATGCTAAGACTAAGCGTCCATCGCAACGACGTTGCGTTCACAGCGTCTATATGCTTCACACTTATCTCTCATTATCATGATATAACATCAAAATGTTATTCATTACCCTCGTCACTCAACGTCTAAGGAATCACAACCACAGCAATTCCTCACGTTCGTTCATCCCGACTACGGTCCCCAGATATCGATTACGTAGCCCGCGATTATATTCTTTGTCATTTTATCTTGTTTAATCAATACGTTCAACCTTTAATAAAGGTTTACATCACTTGATTAAGTGTTACATTAGTTGAATATTATGTTCATATTTCTTTCTTGCACATCCTCCAGTAACTGAGAACTACAAAATCTCATTTCTGGGCATTACTCTGCACCTGGCCACTGTATTACCATCCTTCCTCTCTCTCTGCGTCATGCCACGACTCTACTCTCTCTCCTCTCTTCCCGGATCATGGCGCTACTGGCGCCATAAATTGTACTTATGGTTCATTTGTGGTGAACTCTCACGATTTTGTTTCGGACATTGTTATATATTTATGCCTTGCCGGCCTAAGCCACAACTTCATAACTGCATACGAGCATAAAACCTAGAAATTTTTTCTAAGTCTTTTACAAGCTTGAGACGCTGATTTCAAAATCTCATAATTATAACTCAGAACGAGGTCGTTCCAAAGCCATTCTCTTCCTTATCTTACGTACTTCAATACCCCTCAGACAGAACTGCGTTCTGAATCCGTTAATGTGCCATTTGATTGGCTTGATCTTCACCCTTCGTTCGTTTTTTACGTTTTGAACAATCTTCGTTTGTTCGTCCGTAATTCGATCATTCGAACTCGGAACTCGTTCGTTCTTGAGTCCACGACTCATGTTTTCTACGTTCTATTACTTTCTTATGAAACCCTACATATTCGAGTTCATTTACTAACTTTCTAATTCTCGTTCGTCTTTTACAAAAATTTTGCCATAACCTCGTTATAGCTAAGTTTTAATCCGTTCTTCATGAACGTTTCTACCGTTCTTAACAAAGCAATATGCATCAAACTTATACGCGATGGTTTTAAACTTGTCCATCAACAACAATTATCCTACGATGGTTTTAAATTTGTCCATCAACAACGTTCTTCGTGTTCTTCGCGTGTTCTTCATGTTCTTCATTCGTTCTTCATTTTAAACGATATTTTGGATTACGATTCCACTTTTTATTGGAATTTGATGTTATAGAACATTATTCCTTACTTATTTCACCTACTTATTCATATAATCCATTCGGATCGCTCTGATTCATTACGAATCTTATACTTCCTTAAGAAATTTTTTTAGTAAACTTTAAATTCTTATTTCTTTGTTTTCTCATGTTTTCAATCATATGAAATCATTTCTAACATCATCTACTTCTTATCTTCATTAAGTTATGTTTTTAAACATAAAAACTTAAAGAAAATTTAAAAGAGATTAGGTTCTGGATTACCGTTCTTCTTTAATCTTCTCCCGTCGGACAAAGTTTGTACACGGGCTAACCTTTCCTCTTCCTTCTCCTCCCATCCGAACTCTCTCTCTCTCTCTCAATGTTGTAGGATTTTCAAAATCCAAAACAAATGAGCTTAAGCTTCCTATTTATAGAAAACTAAGGCCAAGGGTATTTTAGTCATTTCACCCCCAACCTCCTTACTATTCACACCTCCTGGATATGGAAGCAATTCCTCAAATTACGCCCCCTCGCTCTTCAACATCTAAAGTACATTGTGGGGGATGGTCAACACATAAGCTTATGGTATGATCCTTGGTTGAATGGGGCAACTATTAACCCTTCTCATTCTCTCCTTTCCAATCTTTGGACTTCCCCACTTGCCACGGTTAGCTTTCTCCTCTCCCAAGCAACTCCAGGCCCTCCCAAGTCGGCCAACCACCATGAAGTCATTCTCCTCAAATGACAAAAATCCGCCACCTTCCCATCCCATCTCCTAGGCCCGACCAAGTTTTTTTGGGGAACTTGTGATATTAAGATCTATTAAGGCCAAAGCAGATTTGGGAATCAATTTGAGCAAGATCTCCCAAGGTTCCTTGGAGCTCTATCCTTTGGAATAAGTTTCATGTTCCTCGCTTTTCCTTCATTCTCCGGCTTGGGCTCCTTCAAAACTCTCCACAAAGCAATAGGACCAAACACTACTACTTTGGCGAGAACATATGGAACCATCCTCTCTGCAATCAACAGTTAGAATCCTTTAACCATTTGTTTTTTGAATGTGATTACTCTTCAACCATTCTCCAATGTGCCGTGACTTTAGGAAATTGGACCACTTTTCCATTCTCTTGGGATGCTATTATTGCTTACCTGATTTCATACCAAGGCTCGCTTTTGTCCAAGAATATCCTATGCTTAATCTGTGGCCACTTTGCTTATAAAGTGCGGGAGGCTCGGAATAACAAGATCCATAATGGCTCCATTATTCCTCCTAGGATCCTAGCCAAAGATGTTATCCATCTCATTAAGTCTAGACTTTCTAAATGTAACTCTTTTATCAAGGCCACAAATTGTAATCATTTACGTAATTGGTTGTTAGTTTAGCTATTTCAACTAGTGGGTAGCTAGATATGTGCAATCTCGACTCTCCTCTGATTTGCAATGATTTAGGTTGGATGGGTGCTTGGACGAGTGGCTTTGGCGAGCTAGCATGGCTTCAGGCGAGCATGGCTTCCCAAGCGAGCATGGCTTTAAGTAGCAAGGCTTGGAGCAAGGCTTCAAGCGAGCAAGCTTCTGGACGAGCACGGCTGGCCGGGACGAGCAAGGCTTGGAGCGAGCTAGGCCGGCGAAGCTTAGCTTAGCCCGGGCAAGCATGTGGTGGTCGATGGTAAGCCCAAGGTATGGCTTCGGTCCAAAGATATAGTTTGGGAGAGTATGTGGTGGTCATGGTAAGCCCAAATTATGGTTTCGGGCGAGCATGTGGTTTCGAGCGAGCTTGGCAAGCTTGAGGCTTCGGGCGAGTAGCTGCTGCGTTTCGAGTGGTGGACGAGCTGGGACGACTAGTTTCGGCTGCTCTCAATTTGTTCAAATTACTGTAATTGGTTGTTAGTTTAACTTTTATTTTGGGATCTCTTCCGTGTTTCATATCATCATCTATACTTCTTAGATGATGATATTATATTCTGGGGTATGCCCCTTAGCCATTGTTTTTGGTCCTTTTATACAAACAAACAAACTTAGCAAAAAAAAATACATCTCCTTACTATTCACGTAGCTTCCCTTGGAAGCTTCGTGGTTTCGTCTTTCGGGTTTCGTCCGACAGTTCGAAAACTACGATTCTCGGAATCCAAATATTTTTGGATATTTCGTCTTTCCTTTACCGACTAATTTTTACGTATTCTTCGGATCTTCGAAAAAACTGAAAAACACTTTTTGACGTTAAGCGTTTTCCTTCACGTTTTACCCTAACGTAGCTAATCTAGTGAAAAGTACATACAAGATTACTTTTTCATTTTTTTTATTCGTGGATTTACGCACGCCGAGAAAAACTTTTATCGGCTTACTTAACTTTTCACAATATATTATCGTCAAATCCTTCGACGGAATGTCATTTTGACATACCGAACTCTCGGAACGGCCTAGGTTATTCAAACCCTAACCCTTAGGGTTTTGTCGGGTGAATAGTGCCTATTTCGTCTTTTTCCCCGAAAAATATTTTGTTCCCGAAAAATTTCATTTTCGTCTTGAAAATTCTTATTCGCTTAATCTAGCTCGTAGCCAGAATACTCCTGACTTATAATCATCCTAGGTTATAGAACTATTAATAAACACATAACACAGAATAATATTAATAAGAATTCATTTTATTAATAACTAATTATTTAAACTTAAATTCTGGACAACCCGAATTTCCGGGTCGTCACATCGGAACCCTCACATTACCTGTCGATCTTATTTCCTAAAAAATACTTGCATTTGACGTGATTCTAGGGATTGATTGGTTAACTACTCATCATGCTAAAATTGATTATTTTCGTAAGGTTGTTAGCTTTCATATTCCTAATCAACCTATTATACGAATTCAAGCGACCAAACCATTAAAATCAATCACGGTCATCTCAAGCCATAAAGCTATTCATTTTTTGAAAAACGGATGTCAAGATTTCTTAGCTCATGTCACAGATTTAAACAAAAATATGTCAGATTTGAATGATATTTCAATTATTAATAAATTTCCTGACGTATTCCCCGAAGAACTTCCTGGCCTACCCCCGGAGCGTGAAATCGAGTTTGGTATCGACCTTGAACCCGGTACAAAACCCATTTCCAAAGCCCCATATCGAATGGCTCCTATTGAACTTCAGGAGTTAAAAAAACCTAACTACAAGAATTGTTAGACATCGGTTTCATTCGTCCTAGTACGTCTCCTTGGGGTGCTCCTGTTCTATTCGTGAAGAAGAAAGATGGAAGTATGCGACTTTGTATTGATTATCAGGAGTTGAATCATGTCACCATCAAAAATAGGTATCCGTTGCCTCGCATTGATGACCTGTTTGACCAGTTGCAAGGAGCCAAATTCTTTTCAAAGATTAATCTTCGTTCCGGATATCATCTGTTGAAGATTAAAACTGATGACATTCCAAAGACTGCTTTCAGAACTCGGTATGGGCATTACGAATTCCTAGTCATGTCTTTTGGATTAACTAATGCTCCTGTTGCCTTTATGGATATGATGAACCGAGTATTCAAGGAATATTTGGATCACTTTGTGGTCGTCTTTATTGATGACATCCTCATTTACTCCAAAATCCGTGAAGATCATGAGCAACACTTGAGGCTGATACTCCAAAATCTTCGTGAAAACAAGTAATATGCCAAGTTTAAGAAATGCGAGTTCTGGCTTGAGGAAGTAGCATTCCTTGGCCACGTGATATCAAATCATGGAATATCTGTTGACCCGGCAAAGATTGAAGCAATTAAAAGATGGGAGCAACCTAAGTCAAATGTTGAGTGAAGTCGTAGCTTTCTCTTAAATTTGGTTATTATCGGAGATTTGTAGAAGGGTTTTCTCGAATCACTACTCCATTAACTCAGCTGACTCGAAAAGATACAAAATTTAGTTGGAGCGAGGAATGTGAGAAGAGTTTTCAAGAACTCAAGAGGAGGCTTATTTGTCATCTACAGTGATGTTTTAGGCAAAGGGTTAGGATGTGTTCTCATGCAACATGGGAAAGTCATAGCCTATGCCTCACGAAAACTCAAAGAATATGAGAGGAATTATCCTACTCATGATCTAGAGTTGGCAACTGTCATTTTTGCGCTTAAGATTTGGAGGCATTACCTGTATGGAGAGAAGGTGGAGATCTATATGGATCATAAAAGCCTCAAATATTTCTTCACTTAAAAGGAACTCAACATGCGGCAACGACGATGGCTTGAGCTATTGAAAGATTACGATCATACCATTCAATACCATCTTGGAAAAGCGAACGTAGTAGCTGATGCATTGAGTAGAAGATCATATGCAGGTACGAGTGCATTATTGTCAACGCAAAGGCCCATTTTATATGACTTACAAAGGATAGAGATAGAGTTAAAGACTCCAGGGACCCATGTGATGATGGCGAATATACGAATAGAACCGACTTTAATCGATAAAGTTAAAACTGCTCAAGCTACTGCACTGGACACGGGTAGATATGAGGAAGAAAGTGCAAGAAGGTGCTATTTCGGAAGCAAGAATCGATGAAGAAGGAATACTTCGAGTCAACTCTAGACTTTGTGTTCCTAACGATTTTGACTTAAAGTATAAAATCATGATGGAGGCGCACAACACACCGTTTGCAATCCATCCTGTGAGTACCAAAATGTATCATGATCTTCGACATACATTTTGGTAGAGTAATATGAAGAGAGAGATAGCAGGGTTTATCTCAAGGTGTCTAACTTGTCAACGAGTCAATGCGGAGCATCAAGTGCCAAAAGGTCTATTGCAACCACTTAAAATTCCAGAATGGAAGTGGGAGCACATTACCATGGATTTCGTTACTGGTCTTCCCAAGGTTTCTCAAGGCATAGATGCGATTTGGGTCATTGTTAATAGATTGACCAAGTCTGCTCATTTCTTACCGATATGAGAAACTTATACACTTGAACGTCTTGCTCGTATGTACATAAACGAGATTGTAAGATTGCATGGTATGCCAGTATCCATAGTTTCTGGTCGAGACCCAAGATTCACTTCAAGATTTTGGGTTAGTTTACAAAAAGCTATGGGCACATATTTACGATTTAGTTCGGCATATCATCCTCAAACGGACGGGTAGTCGGAAAGGACTATTCAAACTCTTGAAGATTTATTAAGACTCTGTGTCCTTGACTTCAAGGGAAGTTGGGACAAGTTCTTACCATTGGGGGAGTTTTCCTACAACAATAGTTATCAAGCAAATGCATGGCTCCATTTGAGGCGTTGTATGGAAGAAAGTGTCATTTTCCAGTATGCTGGGATGAGGTGGGTGAAGTAACGTTGTTGGGACCAGATTTGGTACGTATGACTACGAAAAAGATTCAAACGATCCGATAACGTATAAAAACCTCACAAGATCGACAAAAGAGTTATGCTGATTTTCATCGAAAGGACGTTGAATTCAATATTGGAGATCATGTGTTGTTACGTGTTGCTCCATGGAAAGGAGTTACAAGATTTGGAAAGAGAGGAAAGCTCAATCCTCAATTCATTGGCCCATTTATAATCCTTGATCGAGTAGGAACTGTGGCCTATAGACTCGCCTTACCGCCAAGTATGTCTCGTGTTCATAACGTTTTTCACATATCTATGTTACGTAAATATGTGAAAGTCCCAAACCACGTTATTGAATTAGAACCAGACAAGATAGAGGAAGATTTAACGTATGAAGAGTTACCTGTTAAAATCTTGGATAAGAAGGATCATATTCTACGCTCTAAAGTTATACCTCAAGTCAAAATTTTGTGGAGAAACCACGATGTTGAGGAAATGACCTGGGAGTGAGAATCTAAAATGAAATCAAGGTATCCTCACCTCTTCGACATACCAAGTACGCACCCTAATTTCGAGGATGAAATTTCATAAGAAGGGGAGGTTGTAAGATCCCCAACTTTTATGAATAAAGAATAATTTTCTCGAAATATATTTTTTAATATTATGGTGTAGATTTGATATAATGTTATAGTTGTGGGTAATATTTACAAATTTTACAAAGTAAGCAAGTAGTTATATAATATTCAATTGGTCGGGGAATATTCGTTTTAACAGGGAATATTAAATGCGACGACACAATCATTAGTGGACCCCACAATGTAAGTATTGTCGTAGTTAGAAAATGGCGTAATTATCTTTTTATAAAAATAACTACGAAAGTGTTACCGTTAAAAGCTGTTGAACTACCGGTAGTAAAAAGTACGATGTCGCTGGCGTGGTTGCATAGTAGCACACACGGTATTGATTATTGATGCCACGTGAGAAGTCACTCGGTTATACTCAATTATTGCTTTCGATAATTCTTTGCATCATATCTCTCATATTATTGATTCAATTATTGTCAAGATTATCATGCATAATATTTATTATTATTAAATCAATAATTGAGACGACAAAGTTATTCATATTATTATTTGCAATATTGACAATGTCTAGAAGTTCTGTCAAGCAGAGGTTCGGTCACCTAATTGCGCCCCAATAGGGAGAAATCCTTATCGGAAAGCTCCCTCTTTCCTGGGAACGACCTGGTTGTTAAATATTGTGAGTTATAATATTAATGATGAATAAGTTGTGTTGATTAAAGATGAAATTGATAGTTCCATTGTATTGGGATTATTAGTGTTAGTGGAAATCGACATTTATTTCGATAGCAATTGATGTCTGGAGGTTATATTGACCAATCGGGTAATTAATCGGATAAATGAGCAATTAATTGCTATTATTTTACATGCTTATAACTATTTGTTCACATGAATGAACTATTAATTCACATTATTTACTATTAGGGGAGGTGGTGCAAGTTTGATAATACTTGTAGGACTAAATTAAAAATGAAGAAAAAGAGGAAGGTATTATACAGTAATATTTTGAGCCCCAAAACGTGCAATTATCGAAACTATATTTTTCTATAAATAGAAGCTCATTTTTCCTTCATTTCTCACCAATTCACTAAAGCTATAGAGGAATTATTATAAAGAGAAATTATAGAGAGAAAGAAGAAGAGAAGTCTGCTACCTCACTATTCCAGTATCCAGTCTTCTTCTAAGGTAAGGGGTATTATTTCTTTCGTATTCATGAAGAGAGTTATTTTCTTTCAATACTCGTAAGGTTGATAGCATGCCTAGTGAATTCTGTTGTTATTCCATTCTTTATTATTCTATTGGAATATCCACATGCATGCGGATTACGCATGACACAGTTCCATTCTTTATTATTACATTGGAATATCACATGCATGTGCGGGTTATGCATGACCTGGTTCCATTCTTTATCATTCTGTTGGAATAACCTGTCTGTGCGGATTACGCACGCATAGTGTAACAGGTCAAAATTATTGAGTTGTGATTCTGGGGACAAAATCCTTTTAAGGGGGAAAGATGTGACAAACGAGATTTTTGTAATTTAATTTTAATATTTATTGAATTAAATAAATATTTTGATGATTTAATTATTAGATTAAATAATTAATTGATGCAATTGTGATAAATTAATTTAATGATATGTATTATATTTATTAAATTAATGTAGAGAATTTTATTATTCAAAGTTGGTAATTATGTGAGCTTATTGAATTTAAGTAAATATTTAATAAGCCTAATGTTATTTTAATTAATGTAATAATTAATTAGAAATTTAATAATTTAATATAATTAATTAATGAGAAAATTAATTATATGATTATGTGAATTTATGATAAATTGTTATATTTTATTTAATTTAATTAAATAAATTAATTGAGTTATTTTATAAAGGGTGTGACATGATTTAAACTATAAGATAAAAGAGTTATTAAATTAAATGGGATTAAGTCTTTTAAAGCTAGCCAAACATGACCTTAATGGGAGTTGAGGACAGTTAACCCATGACTGGGTAACTGACCACAACTGCGCCAGTTTATAAAATATATGCGTATTCTTTGAGTTCATTTTTCTTAAGTCTGATAAACTAGTCAGAGAGAAATTTATAATTGTTGAGGAGAATTGTGAGTTTGTGATTGAAGAAGAATTTGAGAAGGAATTCATCTCCTATTAAAATCTACACTACGCTTTGGGTAATCTCCTCCTTCCCAAATTTTAAAGTTACGTTGTTTAAGCTTCATGAAAATGGCTTTCAAAGCTTTTGTAAGTCTCTGTAATTGGGAAATGGTATGATTATGAGTTTATATATGTGTTAAATGTTATCAAATCGTATTCAATTATATATTATGTAAGTTACCATGTCATTAGTTTCATGAAAATACGTCGTATATGTTGCTCAAAATTTACAGAGTATGGGTTATGGCCATATGGTCCTTATACGTGATTTTAATATGCCAAACATAAATCGTTTTGTAAAATTTACACTTGAATGTTATTATGCATGTTGATCTGAAGAGACCAAACCTTAAATGAGCGATTCGATTGTTATAACGAATCCAAGTAGTGTTAAATTTTATGTTTTTGTTCAAAATCTTCAAGAACACAAAGAACAGTGAAAATTTCATGTTTGAATTCTATAATTATGTGTTTTAATTGGTTAAATTCATTCTGTAATTGTTGGGTAATGATTATGTATGAATTCTAGCATTTGGGTATGTTAAATTAGTGAAATTAATGATTATGTAATGTTTATTTATTTGAACTGTGTTCTTGTGAATGGGAATCAGAATCTGGAGTTTCACGCCGTGGCGCCAACTCAACTCGAAATCTGAAGTCTCATGTACATAAGCCATCACGATAAAGACCACCATGCCACCGCAACGCCTTGAGTCTCAAGTCATGATGCCATGGCCTTACGCCAGACCTAGTATAAAAGTGAAATGCAAATACCACTCACTCTCGAAATATTCGAAATGAATTTTAAATGTGTTTAAGTCTAGTAATGTGGTATTAACCTAATTTAATAAACATAGAAATATGTTAGAAGTATAATGAGATGTTAAAATAGATACTTAACATGTAAATAATATAATTGCATGTGGATTGAATTATTGAATATATAATTAGCTTGTTATTCATGAAGTGTAAATTATGTGACAAGAAGTGTAATAAATTGACTAAGTATAGTCATAATTCGAGTTAGACAAAAAGAATGAACGTTTGATGATTAGTTATGTTCTAAGTAACTATAATTGTGAATGTAAATGGTATGTAGATTAAATTTAAGGAACGTGTTTAATTAACGTGTAATCTACGCACGAGGCAAGTTTCCTAACCCTACTTGTTATCATTGTTCAAGTTTATTATTTACCTCGAGTAAATTCTCATTACTATTATTCAAGTTCGAATTGTTACATTAAAGATTGATTATCTTTTCAAAGTATGAATCTGTTATACAATAATTGTTCTATTGTATACCTAATGAGATTATTATTCATTTTAAATATCATTTATTGTTGAACCTTGTTAAACTAGCGAATCCTTATTGATTCAACTAGTCCATAGTTGATGAACGTTCTAAATTCAGAACCCTTATTGATTTATCCAAACCAAACTTCCTTTGGTGATGACTCTAATGTCAAACTGAGATGAACAACCCTGCAAAGGGATTTACTTATGCGTTAGCGTTAAGATATTGTGCACAGTATGGTACTAACGGTTGATCCCCCTAAGTAGGAGTAGAAGAGTCCATAGTCTTATGACTGTTAAAGGTTTCAAGTACAACCCTTGATAACCTAGGACATAGTTCAAGGTCTTATGACCCTCAAAAATCTTTTGATTCTTGTTATTCATTCTTGATTCAAAAGTTAAACTTTTATTTCAGAAGTCTTTGATTCACTCGAATGTTATTATACATTGTTATTTCATTATTCTACTTGTGGGCAATAGTGCTCACTCTTGCGTAATAATAACATTGCAGTTAAGAACGAAAGAACCGACGAACCTTCCACTAGTAAAGGCAAGGGCAAGGTTAACAAGTGATGAAGACTTGTTATTTATTGAGATGTTGAATTTATGTATTAAGTTAATGATGTTGTTTAAGACTTATTTATTTATGTTTCCGCACAGATGTTTAAGGTTAGTATGACCTGGGATTATGTTTATTATTCAGATGTTGTAACCCCATAAGGGGAAGATTTATTTCTATCTATTGCATGGTTTGCATTTATTATGGGTAGATAGATAGATGATATTTGTACAGTGAACACCAAATCCCGTAGAATCGAAGTACCCGGATTTGGGGGTGTCACAAGTTGGTATCAAAGCTGTAGGTTATGAACCTTAGGTGGGGGAACAACTTTAGGTAGTAGCCTTATAGGAAGAACATAGTGATGGAAAACTCTTATCGAGTTCTAGGAAATGAATTTTTGTAATTCTTTGAAGATAATAAAAGACTTTATGTGCTTATGTGTTAAATTATGTACTCACTAGTACGACTTAGTAACTAAAACTAAAATTTTTGTTGTCAGGATGTCGGATGTTGGAGGAACTAGTCGAGCTGGGGAGGAGGAACCCCGAGTACCTACAGTACCTGCAAAGGAGGAACCCCGAGATATTCATGTCGATAGGGAACAGTTGGTACAGAGGGAGTCATCTCCATTGATCACCGTTGTTGGTCATGAGCATGAACCTGAGACTGATCCTGAGGAGGATCCTGAGGAGGAATTTGTCGAAGAAGAGGAAGAGGAAGAAGAGGAGTTTCCACAGCACTTCATTGATGCAGAGATGTACGACACATTATCTGATCGTAGCGTGGAGTTCTGAGATGAGGTCAGGAGGATGATTGGCGGGCAATTATTCACCAGATTACTCTCGAGCAGAAGGAGAGGGAGATTTTGACTCTTCACTCACGACTGGGAAATGTAGAATGGGATTTGGTCCACGAGAAGGGTTAAACCGAAGATAAGACCGCAGAGATAGAAAAGTTGAAGAAGGAACTGAAGGAAAGCTCTGAAAGGCTGATCATAGCAGAGGAAGGCTGGGTAAGAGAGTCACGTCGTGCTGATCTTGCGGAAGAGGATGGGCGTGCAAAGAAGGCGAAGCTTGGGGAGACATACTCTACACTTAATCATGCAATGGATGAGGCCCAGGATCGAGTTTTGAGGTACCCCATCCAGTTCGAAGGACTCCCATCGTACATGCTGGTTCGCAGGACGATGTCTTGCATCATGGAAGAGGAGCGTTGCAAGGCTATTCAGCGTCTTGACAGACAGTGATAGAATTTGTTTACTTATATGATAAACTTGTCTATTATTTAGATGTAAATTCCGATGTAGTTATGAACAAAGGAATATTTTAATATTTAAATCCTGTGGATTCTTTATCTCAGGATAGTTGATGTAAATAGCAGTGATGCTATCGTCTGATGTTAAAACTTTTGATTTGAATGAATATATATATACCAAGTTGTTTGAGATAATGTGTTAATTAATTATATTAAATTGTTGAGTTAAGACTTAACTATTTAGAGAATTTAATTGAGATTTAATAAGCATATATTTTAACAGAATTATGCCGCCAAGAAGAAGACAACAACGTCAACCAACTCAGGAAGAGTCTACGAATAACTACAATAATGCCAATGCTAATCCCGTTTAGCAGTTGGTTAACTTACTGACTGGAGCAATGAATAATCAACCTCAAGCTCCACCAAATACTACGTTTAAAGATTTCAAGGCGGTGGGACCGCCAGAGTTTAAAGGTTCCATGAACCCGATCGAGGCTCAAATGTGGGTTATGGAAATGGAGAAGGTTTTCTACGTCGCTAGGGTTAGAGAAGACCAGAAGACCGCTTTTGCAACGTTTATGCTGAAGTTTGAAGCTAGCTATTGGTGGCAATCAAACAAAGTTCGAGGAGGTGAAGGTGTAATTACTTGGGAGAGATTCAAAGAGATGTTTTTCGAAATGTATTTCCTGACCAGCTCACAGAACCAGATGGAGGTTCAATTTCTGGAATTGAAGCAGGGAAATATGAGCGTACCTGATTATGCGGCTAGATTCAACGAGTTGGCGAGGTTCGCCCCGTATCAAGTACACACGGACGAGAGAAAAGCCAAAAGATTTGAACAAGTACTAAAACCCTGGGTATATAGTAAAGTATCAATGTTTCAGATAAACACATTTGTCGGAGTACTGGAAAAGGCCATCCTCGCTGAAGGTGGAAGCGAATGCAGTGACCAAGTACAATCAAGATCAGAAGAAAAAGAAGAGTGAAGGTGAAGGAAATAATAAGGCTAGTGGAAGTGGCACAGGAGGTGGTAATTTTAATCAGAAGAAAAGGTGGAATGACAATTCATCATCGGGGAATCAACAAGGAAGTCAGAAGAAAAGAATCGAAGCATGCCCGACCTGCAGGAAAGCTCATCTGGGAGTTTGTATGAAGGGAAAAAGAGTATGCTACAATTGTGGTCAGGAAGGCCACATAGCACCTAACTGTCCTAACCCAAAGAAGGGTGTGTGCTTCACTTGTGGTTCGAAGGACCATATGGCAAGAGACTGTCCTAAGAAGGGATCGGGAGGGTCAGGATAAGGAGGAAACCGGGGAAACAACAGTGGAAATGCCTTAACTATCACTGGACCAACCGCAACAAACCGACCGACCGCCAGGACTTTAAACATGACGGTGCAGGATGCAGTTCAGTCTCGTGATGTGGTGTCAGGTATCATTTCGATCAATAAAATTAATGCTTATGTATTATTTGATTCGGGTGCTACTTGTTCCTTTATATCCAATGACTTTGTTAATAGTTTAGATTTGCTTAAAGATGAGTTGGAATATCCCATGAACATAGAAATTGCGAATAGAGAGATAATCCCTGTTAAGTACGTATATACGAACTGTAGAGTGGATATTAAGGGTAATATCATGAAGTAGATCTTATCCCTATTCGACTTGGGGAATTTGACATTATATTGGGAATGGACTGGTTATTCAATTACGGGGCTGTAATTGATTGCCAGAAGAATCGTATTAACCTTATGACTCCGTCAAAGGTTGTGTTTTATGGTAGCAAGTCGCCTAGACAAGCGAGTTATCTGACGATGATGCAGGCCAGGAAGTTATTAAGACAAGGTTGTGTAGGATACTTAGCTTACATAGTCGATAGTCGAAAAGAGAATTCGAAGGTAGAAGAAATACCGATTGTGAGGGACTTCGTCAACATATTTCCAGACGATTTGCCAGGACTTCCACCAGATAGAGAGGTAGATTTCGTGATCGATTTGGCGCCCGAAACTGCTCCAATATCGAAGGCATCATACCGAATGGCACCGAGAGATGAAAGAATTAATGGTACAACTACAAGAATTCTTTGGACAAGAAGTACATTCAACCGAAGCGTATCGTAGTGGGGAGCGCCTAGGTGTTATTTGTGAAAAAGAAGGACGGATCGATGCGGGCTCGCATTGACTACGAGAGAGCCCGAATAAGGTCACGATTAAGAACAGATATCCATTACCGAGGATCGACGACCTGTTTGATCAATTGAAGGGAGCGAGATATTTTTCCCAGATAGACTTGAGGAGTGGTTATCATCAACTAAAGGTGAGACCCGAGGATGTACCGAAGACAATGTTCAAAACACGATATGGTCACTACGGATTTTTGGTTATGTCGTCGTTTGGTCTAACGAATGCTCCCGCAGCATTTATGGGATTAATGAATGGTGTGTTTAAACCGTTTTTGGACAAGTTCGTAGTGGTATTTATAGACGACATTTTGGTTTATTTGAAAACCAAGGAAGAACATGAAGAGCATTTGAGATTAACGTTGGAAGTGTTGAGGAGGGAGAAGTTGTATGCCAAGTTTTTGAAATGCGAATTTTAGATCGAGCGGGTGCAATTTCTTGGGCATGTGATTGATAAAAGCGAATTTTGGTAGATCCATCCAAAGTCGAAGCCGTGATTAATCGGGATCAGCCGAGGGGCCAATCGGCACGAAGTTTTCTTGGATTGGCGGGGATATTACGGAAGGTTCATACAAGACTTTTCCAAGATTGCAACTCAGATTAGCGAATTTAACTCGAAAAATTGTCATGAAATTTGTTTGGGCGGAGAAGTGTGAGAAAGCTTTGGGAATTGAAGAAGAGGTTGAGTACAAAGACTGTGTTGTCTCTTCCGCACGATCTGAAATTTTATTGTTTATAGTGATGCATCGCATAAAGGACTTGGTTGTGTCTTGATGCAAAGCGGCAAAGAAAGTCATTGCGTATGCATCACGACAATTGAAGGATTACGAGAAGGGATATTCGACCCACGACTTGGAGTTAAATTGCGGTAGTTTTGCTTTGAAAATTTGGAGGCACTATCTCTACGGGGAGAAGTGTGAAATATATACAGACCATAAGAGTTTGAAATATATTTTTACACAGAAAGACTTAAATATCGTCCAAAGAAGATGGTTGGAATTAATTAAGAATTACGATTGTGAGATTTTATACCATCCGTAAAGCAAATGTGGTTTTACGCCTTAAGTAGAAAGGGTCGTGAGAAATTGATGAGGTTATTTGCTTTCGGGAGGAGCTAATTGCGAAATGGAGGCGGAGTTGGAAGTGAAGTATCCTATGGAGATTAATGAGAAACTATTTCAGATGCAATCTGGTACAACCCTACTGGATAAAGTTAAGGAGGCTCAACTTCAGGACGAGGTGTAAGACCCCAAATTATTAATAAATGAAATTTATTTTCCTCTATTTATTATTTTGAAATAGTAAGGGTTGATTTGATTAATGTGGATAGTTATGGGTAAAATACATAAATATTTGAATAAGCAAGTGGTTATAAAATATTCATTATTGTCTTGGGAATATTCGTTTGGTCGTGGAATATTAGGGAATATTCGCATTTGACAGTAGCTTGATCTTTTGTGGGCCCCATAATGGAAAGCGATTGGATGAAGAAAACGACAAATATAAGTTGTTTATAAATAACTTGGCGTAGTTATTACAGATTATCTTTGTTGGAATACCGGTGGTTAAAACACACTAATACGCGTTGTTGAACGATAGCATTTGCAGTATTGCACCAATTATTGATTCTTACGTAAGAAGGCACTACTCAATAATTATTACTGAGAATTACTTATTCGTTATTTTATTTTATTGATTCAATAATTCTTTGCATTGATATTTTATATATTACCGTTGTTTCAATAAATTGTCATTACACGGTATTTTCCATTATCGAAGCAATAATTCATATTATCCGAATAATATTATTGGATAACATTATTGGCAATGTCTAGAAAGTTACATCTAAGGAGAGGTTTGGTCACCTAATTGCGGCATGAAAGAGAGATCCTTATTGGAAAGCCCTCTTTCACGAGGAACTACCAGTTGCCCGATCGGTGATTCTGTAATATTATTTGTGAATAATTAATTATTGATTTATATGATGAGGAAAATATTGATTTTATGTGGATATAGATGGAGAAAATTTTTAATGTAACAATTGTTGAAAATTAATATTTTATCTTTTTTTGATAAAATAATTCATTTAAATATATTATTTTAATAATATATTAACGGTGATATTTTTATAATGAATGTGGGATATATGAGTATATGAGGAGGAAGAGTATTTTTGTGGCATTAAATGTTTAACACATATTTTGTGTGTTGGTGGACACAATTATTGACCGAAATTTGATTATAGCCTGTAAAATCGCCCGTTTGTAGATTTCGGTTAATTCCAGTTTGGAATTTGGAAAAACTTTCTTCTGCAAAGTTGTAGAGAATTGAATTTCCTATAAAAAGTTGGGAAATTTGAATTTTCTGATAAAAGGGCTATTTATTATGAATTATTGAAGTTCCGAAGCTCCGAAATAATTGATTTTTGGAAGTTTGAAATATTTAAAATAGGAAAAACGTTTTTTTTGTTTTGTGGGCAGCCCTAGCATGTGGAAGATAAGCTGAAATCAGTTGTCAAAATGTGCGTAGAGAATTTGTAATATATATAATATTATTATATTAAATTTTCTACTTTGGTGTTCTAAGCATTTTCCGATAAATAGGGTGCTTAGGTTAGAATTGAAAATCACACCAGAAACTGAAGTTTTCTCTCTCTATATTATCGAGCGTATTCTTGTGAGTATTTTGAGTATACTTTGAGTATTGCTATACGGTGCAAGTTCAAGTCATAGCCTATATCCGATGTTTCAACTAGAAGTACTGTCTTTCGAGGTAAGGGATGTTATTTTCTTCTCAAATGATATTATTTCTTCAATATCATTATGCTGAAATATTGGTTGGAACTTTTTATCAAATTTGGAACTTTTTCATGTCGGGGTTACTATTCATGAGTTACTATTCACGAGTTACTATTCATGAGTTACTATTCATGAGTTACTATTCACGAGTACTATTCACGAAGCATGATGATGTTTTTTGTGAAATTTCTATCTTTTGGTGTCGGAGTTACTATTCACGATATCACGGCACTATTCACGATATCTGACACTATTCACGAATACGACACTATTCACCGAAAAATAAAATTTCTTCTTTTTGTCCAAAATATCTATTATGGATACTAGCTTTGATTGTATCTATGTTTTGATCATTCTTGAATTTTACTCCACTCTGGTTATTTATGAAGTATTTTTGAACTTGGATTGTTTAAAGTACGAATCCTTAATATTTGTTCTTTTGTTTCACTGGATTCGTTTTCTTTAAAATATTTTTCATCATCCTCGGTCTTAAATGATGATATAATGAATATCTTTGGCTTTGTGAGTGCAAAGATGAATGATTTCTTGATGAATATCTTTGGCCGTAGTGCAAAGATGAGCAGTGTTGAGATGAACATGACCGATCGATTAATATCTTTGGCCGTAGTGCAAAGATGAGCAGTGTTGAGATGAACATGACCGATCGATTAATATCTTTGGCCCGTAGTGCAAAGATGAGCAGTGTTTAGATGAACATGACCAATCGATGAATATCTCTTTGGCACAGTAGTGCAAAGATGAATATTTGATTCGGATATATATTGATTGATGTTCTGGGGATAAAATATCGACGATGAACTTTTAAATTCATATATAGAAGATAGTAGTTTGCATTCTCTACTTAACTCTTCTAATGAATTATTATTTCACTGCGAAGATTGATTTAAAAGCTGGTTGTCGATTCTATTAGATTTTTCCTGTTGGAGACTAACGATAATTTGTTGTATATTATCTTAGTCATAATATTCTTTTCTTGGGCTAGTTGAGCTCACCCTTTTCCTTTTTGTTCCATTTTTCTTCTCGGGAGGCGAGGATGTAGCGAGATGCAGTGGGGTATGGAATGATGGTTATAAAGAGAGTTGTTTAGTAGTCCTCACCATTTTTGTAAAATAATGTATAAATAATTGTGATGAGGATTTATTTGGGTATGTATATTGTCTAGAAGACAATAATTGTATTTAAACTCACAGTATATATGTTGTCGTATTTTGCACGACAAATGTATTAATAAAGTTGTAGTTATTTCTGTACCATGTATTTGGCGACTCATAATGGGTTGGATGGAATGGACCTATTTTGGGGGCGTCACACGAGGAATGCAAAAAGGTGATAAGGAAGATATCTGAAGGAACTGAACAAAGATTTAAGACTGATAAGGAAGGAATACTGAGATTTGAGAGCAGAATTTGGGTACCGCCAATACAAGAGATTAATGAAGACATTTTGAGCGAGGCTCATAGTTCACGATATTCGATTCACCCTGGTAGTACTATGATGTACCAAGATCTTCGACAACATTTCTGGTGGCCAAATTTGAAACGTGATGTTGTAGAATGTGTTGCCAAGTGTCTGACCTGTTAGAAAGTGAAAGCAGAACATTAGAGACCAAGTGGATTGCTTCAACCGTTGGAAATCCCAGAATGGAAATGGGAACATATTACAATGGACTTCGTGGTTGGCCTTCCGACGACTCAGAAAGGCTACGACGCAGTATGGGTTATCGTTGACCGACTGACAAAATCCGCACACTTCCTTCCGATAAAAATCAGATTCAATTTAGATCAGTTGGCGAGGTTATACGTAAAAGAGATTGTTTCGAGGCATGGAGTGCCGGTGTCAATTGTTTTCGATAGGGACCCACGCTTTACATCGAACTTTTAGAAACGTCTACAGGAATGCATGGGTACACAATTGAGAATGAGTACAGCATATCACCCTCAGACAGATGGACAGAGCGAAAGAACGATTCAGACGTTAGAAGATATGCTAAGAGCTTGTGTAATGGACTTTAAAGGAAATTGGGACAATCACCTACCACTTGTAGAGTTCGGCTACAACAACAGTTACCACGCTAGTATTGGCATGCCGCCTTATGAAGCGTTATACGGCAGAAAGTGCAGAACTCCGCTTTACTGGGATGAAGTTGGCGAAAGATAGTTGCTAGGGCCAAAATTGGTACAACAGACAGCAGAAATAGTCAAAGTGATCCGAGCACGACTGGTAGCAGCTCAAGATAGGCAGAAGAAATACGCCGATCCACATCGTAAAAATGTTAAGTTTGAATCGGGTAGTTATGTATTCTTGAAGGTCTCTCCCTGGAAGGGAAAGATCAGGTTCAGAAAGAAAGAAAAATTAAGCCCAAGATTCATTGGACCATTTGAAGTACTGAGAAGAATCGGAGAAGTTGCGTACGAGGTAGCCCTATCTCCAGCACTCGAGAATGTCCATAACGTCTTCCATGTTTCTGTTTTATGACCCTACAAACCCGATTACAAGCATGTAATTGAATACGAACCCCTACATTTTGAAAAAGACTTATCTTACGAAGAAATTCATGTCCAAATTGTCGACAGAAAAGAACAAGTTCTCAAAAATAAAGTAATACCTTTTGTTAAGGTAATTTGGAGGAACCACAACGCTGAAGAAGCTACGTGGGAACTCGAAGAGAATATGATGAAGAATTACCCTCATTTATTTACTTAATTTATGTGTAAGCGATTCTGGGGACAGAATCTTTGTAAGGGGGGAGAATGTAACAGGTCGAAATTATTGAGTTGTGATTCTGGGGACAGAATCCTTTTAAGGGGGAAAAGATGTGACAAACGAGATTTTTGTAATTTAATTTTAATATTTATTGAATTAAATAAATATTTTCGATGATTTAATTATTAGATTAAATAATTAATTTATGCAATTGTGATAGATTAATTTAATGATATGTATTATATTTATTAAATTAATGTAGAGAATTTTATTATTCAACGTTGGTAATTATGTGAGCTTATTGAATTTAAGTAAATATTTAATAAGCCTAATGTTATTTTAATTAATGTAATAATTAATTAGAGATTTAATAATTTAATATAATTAATTAATGAGAAAATTAATTATATGAATATGTGAATTGATGATAAATTATTATATTTTATTTAATTTAATTAAATAAATTAATTGAGTTATTTTATAAAGGGTGTGACATGATTTAAACTATAAGATAAAAGAGTTATTAAATTAAATGGGATTAAGTCTTTTAAAGCTAGCCAAACATGACCTTAATGGGAGTTGAGGACAGTTAACCCATGACTGGGTAACTGACCACAACTGCGCCAATTTATAAAATATATGTGTATTCTTTGAGTTCATTTTTCTTAAGTCTGATAAACTAGTCAGAGAGAAATTTATAATTATTGAGGAGAATTGTGAGTTTGTGATTGAAGAAGAATTTGAGAAGGAATTCATCTCCTATTAAAATCTACACTACACTTTGGGTAATCTCCTCCTTCCCAAATTTTAATGTTACGTTGTTTAAGTTTCATGAAAATGGCTTTCAAAGCTTTTGTAAGTCTCGGTAATTGGGAAATGGTATGATTATGAGTTTATATATGTGTTAAATGTGATCAAATCGTATTCAATTATATATTATGTAAGTTACCATGTCATTAGTTTCATGAAAATACATCGATATAAAACCACAACGACTTATGCGCAATGATGAAGCTTCGACACTGGGTGAGTAGTAGAACCGGACATCCCGGGATCGAGTCACCTTTTGCCTCAAGTGTGACAATTCTTTAATTCGAAAGTGGCCTATCGACGGCCAGTATAAGTGGGCAAGAAGCAAAAAAGGGTCGAGTCCTACTGGGGGATTAGTCCGACCGCGGTTGGGAAACCCCACATTATAAAAAAAAAAAAAAAAAATTACGTCGTCTATGTTGCTCAAAATTTACAGAGTATGGGTTATGGCCATATGGTCCTTATACGTGATTTTAATATGCCAAACATAAATCGTTTTGTAAAATTTACACTTAAATGTTATTATGCATGTTGATACGAAAAGACCAAACCTTAAATGAATGGATTCGGTGTTATAACGAATCCGTAGTGTTAAATTTTATGTTTTTGTTCAAAATCTTCAAGAACACAAAGAACAGTGAAAATTTTATGTTTGAATTCTGTAATTATGTGTTTTAATTGGTTAAATTCATTCTGTAATTGTTGGGTAATGATTATGTATGAATTCTAGCATGTGGGTATGTTAAATTAGTGAAATTAATGATTATGTAATGTTTATTTCGCTGAACTCTGTGTTCTTCGCAAACTGGGAATCAGAATCTGGAGTTTCGTATTGCTGGCTCAACTCCGAGCTGAAGTCTTCTTGTGCATGGCATGCCACCGCCGCCAAGTCTCGAAACAGTAGTATCTGCAATAACAAGTCATTAAGATTTAGTGTAAATACAGTCACCACTCTCCAGAATATTCAGAAATGAATTTTAAATGTGTTTAACTCTAGTAATGTGGTATTAACCTAATTTAATAAACATAGAAAAATGTTAGAAGTATAATGAGATGTTAAAATAGATACTTAACATGTAAATAATATAATTGCATGTGGATTGAATTATTGAATATATAATTAGCTTGTTATTCATGAAGTGTAAATTATGTGACAAGAAGTGTAATAAATTGACTAAGTATAGTCATAATTCGAGTTAGACAAAAAGAATGAACTTTTGATGATTAGTTATGTTCTAAGTAACTATAATTGTGAATGTAAATGGTATGTAGGATTAAATTCAAGGAACGTGTTTAATTAACGTGTAATCTACGCACGAGGCAAGTTTCCTAACCCTACTTGTTATCATTGTTCAAGTTTATTATTTACCTCGAGTAAATTCTCATTACTATTATTCAAGTTCGAATTGTTATATTAAAGATTGATTATCTTTTCAAAGTATGAATCTGTTATACAATAATTGTTCTATTGTATACCTAATGAGATTATTATTCATTTTAAATATCATTTATTGTTGAACCTTGTTAAACTAGTGAATCCTTATTGATTCAACTAGTCCATAGTTGATGAACGTTCTAAATTCAGAACCCTTATTGATTTATCCAAACCAAACTTCCTTTGGTGCGGACTCTAATGTCAAACTGAGATGAACAACCCTGCAAAGGGATTTACTTATGCGTTAAGCGTTAAGATATTGTGCATGCGATATGGTACTAAAATTTGATCCCCAAATACGAGTAGAAGAGTCCATAGTCTTATAGTATTAAAGGTTTCAAGTACAACCCTTGATAACCTAGGACATAGTTCAAGGTCTTATGACCTCGTAAATCTTTTGATTCTTGTTATTCATTCTTGATTCAAAAGTTGAACTTTTATTTCAGAAGTCTTTGATTCACTCGCATGTTATTATACATTGTTATTTCATTATTCTACTCGTGGGCAATAGTGCTCACTCTTGCGTAATATTAACATTGCAGTTAAGAACGAAAGAACCGACAAACCTTCCACTAGTAAAGGCAAGGGCAATGTTAACAAGTGATGAAGACTTGTTATTTATTGAGATGTTGAATTTATGTATTAAGTTAATGATGTTGTTTAAGACTTATTTGTTTATGTTTTATATGGATGTTTAAGGTTAGTATGACCTGAGATTATGTTTATTATTCAGATGTTGTAACCCCATAAGGGGAAGATTTATTTCTATCTATTGCATGGTTTGTATTTATTATGGGTAGATAGATAGATGATATTTGTACAGTGAACACCAAATCCTGTATAATCGAAGTACCCGAATTTGGGGGTGTCACACCTAGTGAATTCTTCTGTTATTCCATTCTTTATTATTCTATTGGAATAACCTGTCTATATGGATTACCGCATGCACGGTGAATGATCCTTCGTATTCATTCCTTATTAAATTGTGGAGATGATCTGTCAACATGGATTACTGCATGGTGGGCAAAAATTCATTTGCAGTTTCATATATTCTATTATACTCAGTTGGTTAAAGTTTTGGCTTCTATATTCCATGAAATTAGTAGAATATCCTGGATATTCGCGCCTCATCCTGTATCTTTTCATGGAAATATTCTTCTGAGCATTCTTGAATTTTACTCCACAAAACAGTATCATGCTGACAATTTGGACGTTATTGATTTCTGGATAAATTAAATTTATAAATCTTTAAAAATTTATCCTTGAACTTATTTTATTGAATTCTTATATCATTGTCATCATCCTCATGTTTATAATATGTTGAAAGTCATCTGTGGCATGTAGTGCATAGATGGACTTGGTGTGATTATGACTAGGGATTATTCGGTATAATCATAACCGTAATGTTACAAATGATGTGGTAAAAGTTCTCATTGGCCGTAGTGCATTGATGGACAGTTGTTGGCATAATTATGACCATTGATGAATACACGAATATCCTTGGCCTGTAGTGTATGGATAATTTGTGGTCGTGATACTAATGAATATCCTTGGCCGTAGTGCAGGGATGATTTGGTTTATTTATTAAGCTGAGTCTCAGCGATAAAAGTGATGAAAAATCTTTTAAATCATAAAAGATAGTAGATTTTATTCTCTACTTGACTCTTCTAATGGATTGCTTGTTCCGCTGCAGTTAAACTTGATGTTTGTTATATTTTATCGGTTTAACATCTTTGTTGAAGGCTAACGATAAATTATTACGCATTATCTTAGTCATAATATTTCTTCTTGGGCTAGTTGAGCTCACCCTTTCTTTTCTTTATTCTCTTCTGTGAAATGAGAATATATTTGGGACGAGTCGGGGAACGGATTGACAGTCTAGATGGTTGTTTTAGTAGTCCTCACTATTCTATAAAATAGTGTGACAATAAATGTAATGAGGACTCCATTGAGTGTGGATATTGTCTAGATGACAATATTCTTATTAAAACTCTTAGATTATGTTTTGTCGTATTTTTACATTTGTTGTATAATTAAGTTGTATTTGAATTTTGTACCATGTATTTGGCGACTCAAGATGGGTGATGTATACCTATTTTGGGGGCGTCACAAACCCCTTATCTTAGCATACTTAATATTAGGAATCCTTCATGTCCATAACTTTTATGGAGTTTTGTGGCCGAATTTTGAGGTTGTCTTTTTCGTAGATATGCAGCCATTTCTAGGACATTATCCCAGAAGGATACTAGAATGTCGGTAAAATCATTATGGACCGCACCATGTCCAACAAGGTACGATTTTTCCTTTCAGATACATCAATCAATTATTGTGTATCAGGAGGCGTCCATTTTGAGAAAACCATTTGAGATGATCTAGAAACTCATTGTACAATTATTCCTTCCTTGATCCAATCAAAGAATCCTAATACTTTGCCAATTTGTTTCATTTTTTAATTCTTTGAACCTTTCAAATAATTCACAATTGTATTTCAGCAAATACACACATTCAACTTTTTGAACGATCCTCTCCTTTTCTTATACTAGTTTGTTCAATTTGCAAAATTATTTTCATGTAAGTCAAGTATACAAAATCCATCAAGTAATATTCCAATTCTATACAAAACATTATTATTATAAATAGAACAACAATTGTTCTTAACTATAATATCAAAGATTTTATTGTCCAACAACAAAATGAAAAATAATGTTTCTAACGAGAACTGGAATACAATAACAACTTCTTGACTTAATAGATTTGCCCGTAGGCATTGCTAAACTATAAGTTTCTATGACTAATGGAGCAACCTTTGCTTCATTTCCCACACATAGGATTACTTATATTTGTTTAGCTTTCTACTTCTACTTGGTTCCTTCATAAATCTATATTTATGATAACCAAAGCCGGTATCCAATACCCAAGTAGAACCTTGACTTAATTTTTTTTTTAATTTTAAATCATGAACAAAATTATATTTGTAACCGAAACTTCACTAAGTTTCTTCTGGTTATCCTCTGCAAGATACTTCTCACAGTTTCTTTTCCAATGTCCAGGCTTATTGCAGTGGAAGTAAACTCCTTTGAATTATTCTTCTTTTCAGAAGATCCTTTGGCCCCTACTAGTAAGACTTGGTCTTTCTTTGTGGAAAGTGACTCGGCAGATTTTCAACATGTTCCAAATCGCGAGGTGATATCTAGCTTGTTCATATGAAAAAATCACAACAATTATGAAAAGAGTTAGGGAGTGAGTACAAGATCAAATCTTTTTGAACTTTCCATCCATTTTTTTTGATCAATCAAATTGTTTGTTTGTAGTATCATGGAAAGGAAGAAAGAGATAATACAATCAACTAAGGGCATAGGACATCCATAGTTTCAGCTTGAAGCTCGTACTCATGGAACCATGATGGACAATCATCTTGCCCTTTCTAAAAGTGGACAACAAAGACTAACAACCAAGAAAAATGAAAGAAAGAACACATGAGAACTATTCTCAAATTCCTTAAAGAGTAAGGTTCGACAATAGTTTAAAAAACAAGACATTGGAACTTAAATAAACTTTTTTTTCTTTTTTTTTTTTTGCTAATTTGTATATTGGAAAGGAAAGAGAAACCTAAGGGCATACGAAGCTTTGGTAAAAGAATGACAACCCCAAGACCAAAGACTAACAACCAATCAAAGAAAGAAAGAACACGGAGCGAAGATAAGAGGAGACAATAGTAAAAACAAGCATTGGCATAGGTAAAAAGAACTACCAAAAGAATGTAGCCAATATAAGATATCCAATCTTTGAGGCCGAAAGTTTAGGATATCCAAAGAATCCCCAAAGATCCTCAAGACAAGAGGTGAACCTCAAGGGCCGAACCATAAGAACCGAACCTCAAGCCGAAAACCAAAGATCCCCAGTCATTCCAAGACAAGATTTTGAACCATTTAAACCGAACCAGATGTCAAGATCGCCAAGAAGCCGAACCCAAAGATCGGATCGAGAATGCTATCAATTCATAATCTAACGAAGCAATAGTTGAACCAAAACCGAGGAAGCCGAATCGAGGAAGAATCCGAATCGCCATGGAAGCTAAATTTCCAACCCAACCTCAAGTCAAAACCAAATATTCCCTCAAAGATCCCAAGACAAGAGGTTGAACTCAAAGGGTCGAACCATATAAACCGAACTCCGAAGTCAAAACCAAGATCCCCCAAAGGCCCCGAGGACAAGATGCCAACCCCGAACCGAACCAGATGTTAAGCCAGTGTGTCTTCCAGACCTTTATCGCCAAGAAGCCGAACCCAAAGAACGGATCGAAACACAAGGCAAAGAACACAAAGAATAAAAACCCACACAAAGCAGACTCCAAGTCCGTTAGGCCAAACCACCACAACACCGACACATGACAGACTGTTGTCCTAAGCCAATTACATGAGTATTGGCAATAGTTGGTAGCTTTGAGAAAGGATGAATTAGTAGATAATCTAGATTTAATGATACTAATCACATCAAGAAGAAGACATCTTGGAGGAACGAGTGTCCCATTGTGAAGCTTTTGTTTTTGCTTCCCATATCTTATAGAGAAAGAAACAAACCCAGAGAGAGGCCGAGGATATGTTTTGATAATTTCCTCCCTTGGAAAGATGAGATAAAGTCGTTGAGTCCAATCCAAATTGTGGGTAATGAGAGCCATCCACCCGCTTGGAATGTCGCTTTTATAATAACAATGGAGTATTCACAGATGAAGAAAAGATGTGAAAAAGTTTTGTGGTGCTTGTTGCATAGTTGACAGTTGAAGGTCCTTCCCAGATAGGCTCGAGTGATGTCATTAGTTTGGAGCTTTCCATGAAATCCAAGCCGAGCATGAAAGAGTATCTCTCAAGACATGCAGCTTTATGCCGAGAATTGTGTGCCATCGAATGTACTGCTTCCGATCCCGATGCTTCCCCAAATATGTCTTGCTTTAATGCAATTGATATCCATTGAGCCCCAAAAGATACACAATCCATGGATGCAGAGGGAAAGGAACAGATTGTACTAGTTCACGGAGGAGAATTACTTCATGATGGTTGGATAGGGGAAGGTGCCGTGAGGAGGTATTCATAATGTCCCCGATCGTGGTCGAGATTTGTTAGGGCTCGAATTTGAGAGCAAGGTATCACTGGGGTTAATGGCGTAACCATTGAGCTGTGGATCGCACTCAAAGATTGAAGGTTTCTCCAGAGCCAACAACGTATTCAAGGTGTCAAGAGCAATGGGCCCGAGCTTTAGTAGTTGTCTCCAAATCCATGAACAATCGGTGGGGATTTCTATATCGCCAAACAGATTTCCCAAGAAGAACAAAGGGTCCTGCACCCACTTAGCCCATAGTGATTTAGTGTTAATCTGCAATACATGGGTTAGATGTAGTAGAAGAAGGGCTTTATTCCAATCCAGAGACTTTTAATGCCTGCACTCTTCCCCGGTAGGGAGTGAGATGTTATGCCATGCAACCTTAGCACCATAGGGAGTAAGTGGAGGTTCCTTCCAGAGGAATCGACAAAGAATAGATTGAAATGGCTCTAATGACGCTTTAGGCAAGAGAAATGAGTACTCCAATACGATTGTATTGCGAAGAGCACATATTTTATGAGTTGGACCCTACCGTAATAAGCAAGGGCAAGAGAAGTACCATGAAGAGACTCTTTGTGTGATTGTATGAATCGAGGAATACAACTCGTATGAAAGCTTAGAAGAGATGAGGGGACACCCAAAAATCTGGTGGGGAAAGTACCATGAGTGAAGCCAGAAAGATAGGATGGAAGCTTTTGTTTCGTGGTCGCCGCAGTTTGAAAACATTGGCTCTTATGAATATTAGGAATGAGACCCAGAAGAAGAGGGAGAAGGAATGGATACATGAATGTATTATGGAAATGGTTTGAAGGTTGGCATGATGTAAGATTAAGATGTCATCGTGAAAAGGAGATGAGATATGTCGCCGGGCTTTAGTGCGCCAAATGGTGAAGATACCAGATTGTTTTGAACCCCAGTTGAGTTTAAGGAGAGCATTTCCATTACTAGCACAAACAAGTAAGGGAGAGGGGATCACCTTGCTTTTAGGCCTCGAAAGTACTACCAAAGTATCCAAAGAAGGGAACCATTGACCTTGATCGAAAAACATAGCAAAGGAAATGCAGGAGTAAATCCCATCTAGGAATTGAGAGGAAAATGGAAGGATTTAAGGGTGCCCATTAAGAAGTCCCAATTTATCGTGTCAAACACTTTCCTTAAGTCAATTTTTAAGGCACAAATGAGGAGGACTAGATTTCGGTGGTAGTTTTAATAGCTCCCGGCAAGGAATATGTTGTCGCTTATGCTTCTTCCTTTGATGAAAGCGCATCGCGTGCCTTATCAATAATAGAGGGAGGACCAATTTGAGTCTCACAAGAAGAATTTTTGATATGCACTTGTAGATTGTATTGCAACATGATATTGGTCCAAATCGCATATGAGAGGGATTTGAGCACTTTGGGATAAGAGCAATGGCAGTTGAATTTACACCTCGAGGCATTCAGCAGGAAGAAAAGAAGAATAGAACGGCTTTTGTGAAGTCTTCACCAACAATATCCCAACAGTGAGTGAAAAAATTCACGTTAAAACCATCCGGGCCTGGACTCTTGTTTCGCTTCATACCACTAAGAGCTTTGAATACCTCAGTAGCTGTGATAGGAGCCGAAAGGATGGCAGCTTGAGAGACAGTTATGTGTTTGGTAGGGAGAACTCCATAATTTTCAAAGTCAGCTGAAGGAGGTAGGTGCTGGTAGTTGAACAAATCTTTGAAATAATTCACAGCCACATTTTCAACCTCCTCCCCGCCTCGAACCGATCATCGGGAAGAGCTATAAATAGAAAGGATTTTGTTTGTGTTCCACCTACTTTTCACCAGATTGGAGAAAAATTTGGTGTTTCTATCCCCTGTAGCAAGCCAGGTAGCCCTAGATTTCTGGTGGATAAGAGTTTCCTCTAGAGCCAAGGAATTCCAAAGAACTCGGAGGCAGCTCGCCTCGTGAGATGAGATCCGGATCGAGTGGCCTCGTTGGAGACAAGGATTGAACTCGTGAAGGTTTGAAGTTGCTTCCTTAACATAAGATGATAGATTTCAATGGATTTATTGAAGGTAGCTAAGGCTCTTTTAGTTCTCTTAAGCTTGGCAAATGTGATATGAAAGGGGTTACCTAGGTCGGGTTGCATCCAAAGCAGTAAGATACACATTCATGAAAGCCATCCAAGAGAATCATGTGGTTAAAGAACCGGAAAGGCTTCCTTGACCTTGAAGCAGAATGCCAAGGTTAAGCATGACAGAGAGTGGTCGACATTCCTCCGGGGGCAAAGGTAGCTTGGGCAAGGGAAATGAGTTGAGCCATGATGCATTTCCCAAAGCTCTATCAAGCTTTTTATGGATTGGATTTTCAATTTGGCGGTTCCACCAAGTGTAGAAGGGACCAATGCCCCTAATGTCAACCATTTCAAGGTTCTGCAGCACTCTTTGAAATCCTCCATACCAGAGTCCCAATCGATTTCAAACTCGTCGGGCCACTAAGGTTCTTCGATAGCATTGAAGTCACCCAGACACACCAATTGAGAGAGGAACTAAGAGAGGATAGTTCAGCCCATAAGTTCTTCCTTTCAGATATAGAATTCAAACCATAGATAAAAGAACCCAAAAAAAGTACAGGTCATTGGCTAAATGCTTGATGTTGCAATGAATAACTTGGGAGGATACAAAAGGATATCCACTTGCCGATATTGGGGTTCCAACCAACCCAAATTTCGCCATTATAGTGGTAATCATAGTTATAAAACCAAGTCCAGCTTCCTACAAATATTATTGGAGATTCTACTAGCTTTATGTCTTTTGACTCGGGTTTCAAATGCACCAATGAGGGAGATACTATTATCTAGAATTAACTGTTTAACATAAGCCTGCTTTGGCTTTTTATTAAGACCTCTAATATTATATGTCGCTAACATTAACATAGAAAAATAAGGGGAGTAGTGGTTAGCAGGAGGTTTTTCCCCCACGGCCCTTGCCTTTGTTCCTACGCTTAGCATCTTGAGAAGGGTCCAGCCCAGATCTTTGCTTATGCTTCAGGTCCTTGCCCTCCTTCTCATCTATAGCAATTAGCTTGTTTAATATAGGACGCAGTTTATAGGGGGTGAATCCAGATCAGAGGGAGAGAGAGCATCAGAGACAATAGCATTTGCAATGGGGGAGAAGGAGTTAGGCGAGGCCAAAATGGGAAGAGAAGGAGTCGGGTTATTTCCAACTTTGGCACCTCGGAGAGACAAGCATCACCATTTGCATGAGAACCAAAGATGTGGATTTTTGACAAGATCGGGAGCAGGAGGGAAGTAAAGGGGCAAATAAATAAGTGTCACAAGCAGTTTGGGGAGCAGATTCAGTTGAGCATTTGTTCGGGCACCCATTTAAATTGGATTTGGGGCATTTCAAAGGAGAGTGGCCAAATACTTTTGCAGGAGGGGCATGATGGTGGCCTACTCGGTATTCAACACTACTTGGGACAATAATGTCTTGTAAGTTTCTTCGTTAAGAACAACAACATTGATAGAGGAAGGAAAGGAGAATGAAGCTTGGACTTCAATGCAGACTCTGGCAAATTGCATTAAGTCATGTTTGGAAGTCATTTCATCTGTAAACAGAGGCCTACCTATGGCACTAGCAAGGTAGCTAATACCCTCATCAGACCAGTAAGAAAGAGGGATTTGGCTAAACTTTACCCAAATGGGAATTTTGAGCTGATCAGATTTTGAAAATACAACTCCTTCTTTCCAAGGTTGTAGGACAATCACTTTTGAGGCGAAGTGCCATGGACCCGAGGCAAGGACATTGTCTCTAGCAGAGACAGATTTGAATTTGAAAATATAGTAGCCTTTGCTATGGAGAAAGACACTTGTGAGACCCATGTTGCCCCAAAGGCGTTTGGCAATGGGTTCAACAACCTTGAAGGGGATGTTTGAGTGCAAGAAATAACCCACAAGGCTGGAAGACCAGAGCTGATTTCCACGTTTGAGCACATCAGTGGGAGGTTTAACTAGAATCGGACCATCTTTGGATAAGGGAGGGTGGTAGGAAAGAGAGCGGGAAGGTTTTCCGGAGCTAGTAGAGACCACCTCACACCAGGATTTAGGTGGACCAGGGTTCAAAAGAGGGTTTTCACCTTGCTCAACCGGAGATGCAGCAGGTTTAATAGCAGCTATAGCAGAGGGAATAGGGTCCAGAGGTTTGCCAAGGATAGACTGGCCAGAAACAGAGCAAGGCGCCAGCAGAAGTGCAGCAGAAGTTTTTTGAGTACTTCCAATAGACATCTTGTGGGCCTGACCTATATTTGCTAGTTTCCCATCAGAAACAAAAGCGTTGATATCACTAGCAGAGAGTCCATGCGCCAACAAGCAGTCCATAAGATCTGCATTTTTCTTTCTTTCAATTAAAGCATCCTCTCGATCCTTTTGAGAGAAGTGTTGTGCAGCTTTGAAGATCTCAGAAACATTAGATGTAAGAGCTTGACCCAAGTTGCTTTCTATCTCATTTGCTAATGAGGTAGAGTCTTCAGAGCTTTGATCACAAAGAATGGATTTTGGGTCCGATTCTAGCATTGCAAACGAGTCCACGTTGAGGGATAGGTCGTGAGAGAGACGACCATGTCAAGACTGGGCCGAAAGCACCAAAGGAGAGGAAAGAGAAGGAGAGTTTGGGTTTGAGACACCAAATTCAAGAAAGAAATTCCTAGAGACAGAGCTCGTGGAGTTTCCAAAGAGAGATGAGAATGGCTAACCATGGGAGTGAGGTGGTAGATTTACTTGAGGGGAGAAGGCCGGAGGGGAGGAAGCAGAAGCAGGAGGATGGAGGAGTAGAAACCGAGAAAGGGTAAAATGTAAAAGTTTGGTAAGGACGGAGAGGTAGGTGAGGTTGGGCGGAGATTAAAAAGGAAAGAAAATGGAAGTTAACGGTAAGGGAGAGAGAATGGACGGGAGAGGTGGTCTAAAATCCTAGTGAGAAGGGAGAGCAAAATCTAGAGAGAGAAACTAACCCATGCTCGGGCCTTGAAATAAATTTGTTTTTAACAACATTTTAGCATACATTCTTTTATTAATTACCAAAATAATTTAGGTTTTGTTTTAAATTGGTATCTACCACTATTTTCATCAAACTATATTACCCTCAGTTATATAGTTCGACAAAATCTAATTAAAGATTTGCTAGTGAGAATAAGGATCCCATTTCAAATGTATATAGCCTTGTGGTGACACAACAAACTATATATAAATAAATAGGTAGACAACTCTTGTCAATTACATCATCATGTAACTCCTTTTATTTTGCCTCTTAGATTATTTTGATCAAGTGGTGGCACATCCGAATCAAAATTATCCAAGTTAAATCTAACCTAGCACTTTCATATATTCAAAAAAGAAAACATTATCTTTGTGGTGACACAACAAAACAATATTGTTCAATTTTCTTTATAAGCATCAAATGTGATAAAATTAACATCTCAAAGAATTAAGATAAGCCTTGTGGTGACACACCAAACTTATAATAATTAATTGATACTTTATTATTTTTATCATGCTAGAAGGCGACGTTCGATATTCCAAAGTTTAATTTTAAAATTAGATTTCATGCTAACTAATTAGAGTTGGAATTTGATTCCATGCTAACTAATGAAAGCAAGGTATCCTCACCTTTTCGAAACACCAGGTACGTACGTTAATTTCGAGGACGAAATTTCATAAGGAGGGGAGGTTGTAAGACCCCATCTTTTTAATGAATAAAATTGAATTTCCTCTATTCATTATCTTGAAATAATAAGGTGATAATTTGATATAATACTTTGGTTATGGGTGAAATGTGCAAATTTTGCAAAATAAACAAGTGGTTATAAAATATTCATTATTGTCGGGGAATATTCGTTTGGTCGTGGAATATTCTTCTTCTTGTCGAGGAATATTAAATGCGACTGCACAGTAGCCATTGTGGGCCCCATAACGGAAAACAGTCGGATGAAAAAAATGACAAGTAGACCCGGACATCTTGGGATCGAGTCCCGCCTGCCTCAAGTGTGAGAATTCTTTAATTCGAGTATTACAGACTGACAAGTATGGTGGTGCACACAAGCAAAAAGGGTCGAGTCAGGCACAGGGGATTAGTCCGACCGCGGTTGGGAAACCCCACATTATAAAAAAAAAAAAAAAAAAAAGCAGTCGGATGAAAAAAATGACAAGTTTGAGTTTTTATAAATAATTGGCAGGAATTATTACAGTTAACAACTTTGTTGGAATACCGGTGGTTAAAATATAGTAATCTGGCGTGGTTCTCTGATACTTTACAAGATGTTACATAAGATATTTTTAAATTATTGATTCTTACGTAAAAGTATTTACTCAATAATTGTTACGATAATTCTTGTTTAATATTTTATTATATTGATTCAATAATTGCTACGTTAATATTTTATATTATTGTTGTTTCAATAATTGTCTTCGCATGATCTCTCCATTATCGGATCAATAATTCATATTATTTGAATAATATTCTTAGATAGCATTATTGGCAATGTCTAAGGAAGTTCGCATCAGGAAAGGGGTTTGGTCACCTAATTGTGCGCTTGATAAGGAGAAATTCTTATCGTAAAGCCCCTCTTTCACGGGAACGACACAGTTGTCATAATTGTGATTCTGTAATATTGTTTATGAATAATTAATTATTGATTTATATGATAAGGAAATATTTATGTGGATATAACTGATGGATAGGGAAATATTTATTTTATGTGGATATAACTGATGGATAGGGAAATATCTATTTTATGTGGATATAAATGAACGAATAAATACTGAGGTGTTTTATCAGTATTTTGTCGGAATAGAGGTGTTGAAAATCGTCCTTATGTGGATTTCAGTCATTTTTCGTTTGGAATTTAGGAAAACTTAAATCTACAAAGTTGTAGAGAATTTAATTTCTTATGGAATGGACATAAAATTTATATTTTTCTGATAAAAGGGCTATTTATTATGAATTATTGAAGTTTCAGAAATAAATATTTTTATTTAAAACATGGGTGGGCCCCACTTTTGGTTGGTGTGGAATTGGCTGATTTTGGTGGGCCCCACTGTGGTGTGCTGAAATATGATCAGAAGTGGCGTGCTTGAAAATTTTGGAAATTAATATTTTATTAATTTAGTCTCCTTTAGCGTTCTAGCATTTTCCTATAAATATGGTGTTTAGTTAGAATTGAAAATCACACCAGAAACAAGTTTTCTCTCTCTCTCTCTCTCTCTCTCTCTATATATATATATATATATATATATATATATATATATATATATATTATCGAGCGTATTTTGTGAGTATTTAGATATTTTGAGAGTTCTTTATTCGGTCAAGTTTCCTTGACATTACATCCGATATTCCAATGTAAATCTTGTTTCTTTTGAGGTAAGGGATGTTATTGTCTTCGTAAATGATATTATTTTCTTCAATATCATTATGCCGAAATATTGATATGATATTTATTGTGGAATTTCTACCTTTTTGAGTCGGGGTTACTATTCACGTATACAACACTATTCACGAATACGACACTATTCACAGAAAAATGAAATTTTCTCTTCTTTGTCCAAGATGTCTATTATGGTTACTATCTTTGATTGTATCCATGTTTTGATCTTCATTTTTGAATTTTACTCCACTATAAACTTATGGAGCGTTTTTGAACTTGGATTATCTAAAGTACGAATCCCTAATCTTTGTCCTTTTATATCACAATATATCTTTGGCCTGTAGTGCAAAGATGAATGATTACCTGATGAATATCTTTGGCCCGTAGTGCAAAGATGAACATGTGTTGAGATGAACATGACCAACTGGTGATACAAATGAATATCTTTGGCTCGTAGTGCAAAGATGAATACTTGATGCAAGATGTATATTGATTGATGTTACAGGGATAAAATATTGATGATGAACTTTTAAATTCATAGATGATAGTAGATTTCATTCTCTACTTAACTCTTCTAATGAATTGTTATTTCCGCTGCGAATATTGATCTAAAACTGGTTGTCTATTATATTTTATCTGATTTGTTGAAAGCTAACGATAATTTGTTGTTCTTTATCTTAGTCATAATATTCTTTACTAGGCTAGTTGAGCTCACCCTTTTCCTTTTTGTTCTATTTTTCTTCTGAGGAGGTGATTATATAGCAGGAACTAGCCGGGGTATGGAGTGATGGTTCTAGAAAGTTGTTTTAACAGTCCTCACTATTTTTTGTAAAATAGTGTATCAATAATTGTAATGAGGACTCTTTTTGAGTTTGAATATTGTCTATTAGACAATGTTTGTATTTAAACTCATAATATATGTGTTGTCGTATTTTGTACGATAATTGTATTAATGAAGTTGTATTTGTTTCTATACCATGTATTTGACAACTCAGAATGGGATGTATACCTATTTTGGTGGCTTCACAGTTGGTATCAGAGCTTAGGGATATGGTCGCTGGTGAAGATCGGAGAATAGAACTAGGAGGGGAGAGACGAGTAAATCCTTCACTAGTGTGTCCTACCTAAGATTATTTGTTTGATCGGTCATAATATAAGGATATTATGTGGCATATTAATTTCTTTAATTAACCCTTGTTTTATGGAAGTATTTAAGAATGGTAGCTGCAAATATTAACAATGGAGTGAATGAGATCGTGGAGACACCTTTAATCACCAACCAGGGGAACATGCAACATGAAGACAATTTCCTCCTGTAAACAACACTACTGAACAAACAATGAATGTTGGAATGTTTAGAAGCTTTTTGCAGTTCATGCAAAATCAGATGAGGGAGACTTGTGTTCAAAATACGGGTGGAAATGATAGCAATGTGCGGCTTATCACAGACAAACAGTTCAAAGAGTTGGGACCACCAGAATTTGTGGGAAAGCCGGATTCGATCAAGGCGGAAACATGGGTTAAACAAATTATTAAGATATTTGATGTCTTGGGATGCACGGAGGAACAAAAGGTTCCATTCGCCACCTTTATGTTCCGTGGTGAGGCAGATTACTAGTGGGAATCTATGAAGCGTACCCAGCCTGCCACACTCAACATGTCTTGGGAAACGTTTTAGAAACTGTTCAATGACAAGTACTTTCTTGAAAGTATTCGTCATATGAAGGAGGTAGAGTTTATCAGACTGGAACAAAACAACATGACTGTGTCTCAGTACGAGGCTAAGTTCGCAGAGTTATCCAGGTTTTCACCTCATTTGGTAGAGAATGAGGAACGAATGACGCGGATATTTTTGAGAGGTCTAAAACCCGAGATTCGACAATATCTTATCTCTCATAAAATTTCTTTATATTCAGATTAAATAGGGCTCAATTATTAGAGCGAGATAATGAGTATGTTCAACTGAGGGACCACAACTAGGGTCATACCGGTGGCAGCAGTCATCGAAGAAATGACAACCAGCGGGGAGGAAAACATTCGGACAAAAACGGTAACCACTCTGGTGGTAATCGTGGCCATTATAATAGAAGGAGTGAGTCGGGAGGAGATTTCAAAAAGAGAAGGTACAACAATGATAACGTGAAGATGTCAACACCAACATCCACTGTTCCAGGGGAGGAGAACGATCACCGGTCGTTTGTTATAAAGCGGGAAAGAGGGACACATCAACCCAAACTTCCCACAACCATCCAATGTGTGTTATAACTGTGGAAAGTAAGGTCATATAGCTAGAGATTGTCTTGTAGAGAAACCAAGTCCAACGGGGATGGTGACTCCAAAGGCTGTCCCGGATAAGTCAAAGTCGGTGGTTCCTGGAAGGGCATTTGTCGTGACTGCCCAAAACGCGAGAAACCCAAACAAGGTGATCACGGGTAAGCTAATCATAAACTCTTGCGAAGTAAATACCTTATTAGATACCGGTTCTACCCATTCTTTTATCTCTCCTACTTGTGATCAACGTTTAAACTTGACTCCGGAGAAATTAGACCTTGACTTATCTGTTGAGACTCCGTTAGGAGAAACTTTCATTACATCTACTATTTATAAATCTTGCTTGATTCAAGTTGGAACCATCACATTACTCGCTTGATCTTATTTCGTTGAAAATACTTGCATTTGATGTGATTTTAGGGATTGATTGGTTAACCACTCATCATGCTAAAATTTATTGTTTTCGTAAGGTTGTTAGTTTTCATATTCCTAACCAACCTGTTATGCGAATTCAAACAACCAAACCACTAAAGTCAACCACTGTCATATCAAGCTATAAAGCTATTCGTTTATTGAAAAACGGATGTCAAGCTTTCTTAGCCCATGTCACGGACTTGAACAAAAACACGTCAGATTTGAATAATATTTCTGTTAGTGAATTTCCTGACATATTTCCTGAAGAACTTTCTAGTCAACCCCCATAACGTGAAGTTGAATTCTTTATTGACCTTGAACCTGGTACAAAGCCCATTTCTAAAACTCCATATCGAATGGCTCCTATTGAACTTCAGGAGTTAAAGGTCCAACTACAGGAGTTGTTGGACATCAGTTTCATTCTTCTTAGTACATCTCCTTGGGGTGCTCCTATTTAATTCGTAAAGAAGAAAGATGGGAGTATGCGACTTTGTATTGACTACCGAGAATTGAACCATGTCACCATCAAGAATAGGTATCCGCTACCTCCCATTGATGACCTGTTCGACCAGTTGCAAGGAGCACAATTCTTTTCAAAGATCGATCTTCGTTCTGGATATCATCAGCTGAAGATTAAAATTGAGGATATTCCAAAGACTGTCTTCAGAACTCAGTACGGGCATTATAAATTCTTAGTCATATCTTTTGGATTAACTAATGCTCCTGCTGCTTTCATGGATATGATGAACCGTGTGTTCAAAGAATATTTAGATCAGTTCGTTGTCGTCTTTATTGATGACATCCTCATCTATTCCAAAAGCCATGAAGATCATGAGCGCCATTTGAAGCTGGTCCTTTAAAGGCTTCGTTATAACAAGCTATATGCCAAGCTGAAGAAATGCGAGTTCTGGATTGAGGAAGTAGCATTCCTTGGGCACGTGGTGTCAAATCATGGAGTATCTGTTGACCCGACAAAGATTGAAGAAATACAAAGTTGGGAACAAAAAAGTCGTTGGATCAAGTACGTAGCTACTCGGGCTTAAATTTGGTTATTATCGAGAGATTCGTGGAAGGATTTTCTAGAATCGCTTCTCCGTTAACTCAGCTGACTCGGAAAGATACAAAATTTGTATGGAGCGAAGAATGCGAGAAGAGTTTCCAAGAGCTCAAGAGGAGACTCATTTAGGCACCTGTTCTGATAATACCATCTGGTTTAGATGGATTTGTTATCTACAGCGATGCTTCAGGTAAAGGGTTAGGATGTGTTCTCATACAACATGGGAAAGTTATAGCCTATACCTCGCGACAACTCAAAGAATATGAGAGGAATTATCCTACTTATGATCTGGAGTTGGCAGTAGTCGTTTTCGCATTGAAGATCTGGAGACACTACCTGTATAGGGAGAAAGTGGAGATTTATACGGATCATAAAAGCCTCAAATATTTCTTCACCCAAAAGGAACTCAAAATGCGGCAACGACGTTGGCTCGAGTTGTTGAAAGATTAAGACCATACCATCCAATATCATCCTGGAAAAGCAAACATGGTAGCTGACGCATTGAGTAGAAGATCATATGCGGGTATGAGTGCAATGTTGTTAATATAAAGGCCCATTTTGTATGACTTGCAAAGGATGTAGATAGAGGTAAAGGCTCCAAGTACCCACGTGATGATATCAAACATACGAGTAGAACCGATTTTAATCGATAAAGTTAAAGCTGCTCAAGCTACGGACATGGAACTGATGCGTATGAAGAAGAAAGTGAAAGAAGGTGCTGTTCCAAAAACACGAATCGATGAAGAAGGAATACTTTGAGTTAACTCCAGACTTTGTGTTCCTAACGATTCTGACTTGAAGCATAGAATCATGATGGAGACACACAACACACCGTTTACAATCCATCATGGGAGTACCAAAATGTATCATGATCTTCGACATACATTTTGGTGGAGAAATATGAAGAGAGAGATCGCGAAGTTTATCTCGAGGTGTTTAACTTGTCAACGTGTAAAGGCGGAGCATCAAGTGCCAAAGGGTCCATTGCAACCACTTGAGATTCCTAAATAGAAGTGGGAACACATTACCATGGATTTCGTTATGGGCATTCCTAAGGTTTCTCAAGGCATAGATGCTATTTGGGTCATAGTTGATAGATTAACCAAGTCTGCTCATTTCTTGCCAATATGGGAGACTTATTCCCTTGAATGTCTTGCTCGTATGTATGTGAATGAGATTTCATGGCATGCCAGTATCCATAGTTTTGGATCGTGACCTAAGATTCACTTCACTATTTTGGGTTAGCTTGCAGAAAGCCATGGGCACAGATTTACGATTCAGTTCGGCATACCATCCTCAAACGGACGGGCAATCAGAAAGGACTATTCAAACTCTTGAAGATCTATTAAGACTCTGTGTCCTAGATTTCAAAGGAAGTTGCGATAAGTACTTGCCATTGGTGAAATTCTCCTACAACAACAATTATCAAGCAAGTATAGGCATGGCTCCATTCGAGGCGTTGTATGGAAGAAAATGTCGTTCTCCAGTATGTTGGGACGAGGTGGGTGAAGCAACATTTTTGGGACCAGAATTGGTACGCATAACTACAGAAAAGATTTAAACGATCCGACAACGTATACAAACAGCACAGGATCAACAAAAGAGTTATGCGGATCTTCATCGAAAGGACGTGGAATTTAATATTGGGGATCATGTATTGTTACGTATTGCTCCATGGAAGGGAGTTACAAGATTTGGGAAGAGAGGAAAACTCAATCCATGATTTGTTGGTCCATTTGAGATTCTTGACCGAATAGGAAATGTGGGCTATAGACTCGCATTACCTCCAAGCATGTCTCGTGTTCATAATATTTTTCACATATCAATGCTTCGTAAATATGTGAATGACCCAAACCACATTATTGAGTTAGAACCAGACGAGATAGCCGAAGATTTAACGTACGAGGAGATACCTGTTAAGATCTTGGATAGGAAAGAGCATGTCCTACGCACTAAGGTTATACCACAAGTTAAGATTTTGTGGATGAACCATGCTATTGAAGAAATGACCTGGGAGTTGGAATCAGAAATGAAAGCAAGGTATCCTCACCTTTTCGAAACACCAGGTACCTACATCAATTTCGAGGATGAAATTTCATAAGGAGGGGAGGTTGTAAGACCCCATCTTTTAAATGAATAAAATTGATTTTCCTCTATTCATTATCTTGAAATAATAAGGTGATAATTTGATATAATAATTTGGGTATGGGTGAAATGTGCAAATTTTGCAAAATAAACAAGGGGTTATAAAATATTCATTGTTGTCGGAGAATATTCGTTTGGTCGTAGAATATTGTTGCTGTCGAGGAATATTCGTATGACGGCGTAGCCATTTGTGGGCCCCATAACTGGAAAGCGATTGGGATGAAGAAAGCGACAAGTTTTAGTTTTTATAAATAAGCGTAATTGTTACCATTAACTTTGTTGGAATACACGGTGGTTAAAATACGATGTCTGGCGTGGTTGCGACGATCGCGCACACTATATTGCATGATGTATTTTTGAATTATTGATTCTTATGTAAGAAGGCACTACTCAATAATTATTACAAAGAATGATTTATTCAATATTTTATTTTATTGATTCAATAATTGCTACATTGATATTTTATATTATTGTTGTTTCAAAAATTATCACTGCACATTATCTCCATTATCAGATCAATAATTCATATTATTTGAATAATATTGTTAGATAGCATTATTGGCAATGTCTAAGGAAGTTCTATCTAGGAAAGGGGTTTGGTCACCTAATTGCGCGCCAATAAGGAGAAATCTTTATCGGAAAGCCCCCTCTTTCCTGAGAACGACCTGATTGTCATAATTGTGATTATGTAATATTATTTATGAATAATTAATTATTAATTTATATAATAAGGAAATATTTATGTGGATATAACTGATGGATAGGGAAATATTTATTTTATGTGGATATAACTGATGGATAGGTAATTATTTATTTTATGTGGATATAAATGAATGAATAAATGCTGAGGTGTTTTATCAGTATTTTGTCGGAATAGAGGTGTTGAAAATCGTCCGTATTTGGATTTCGGTCATTTTTCATTTGGAATTTGGGAAAACTTAAATCTACAAAGTTGTAGAGAATTTAATTTCCTATGGAATAGACATAAAATTTGTATTTTTCTGATAAAAGGGCGCCAAAAACTTGTTGGGTAAAATCTAATTATGCACAACACGCAAGTATACGTGGTCAACAAGTAATAAAGTGAAAGTAGAGTATCGTTCCCACGAGGAATTGTTTAATAAAAATGACCAAGTACTAACCCGTAACCAACTCAATCTTATTTAAACGAATGAATTTCAATTTATAAGTAAATTAATTCTAATTACCACTAGTTAAATTAAGATTACGGAAATTTAAGATCACAACTTCACTTATTATTTCATTTAAGTTAACACATTTCTCATCAATTATTTTCTATCCTGAATTGTTAATCAAGAACACTAAAGCAAATAAAACCACCTCTCGATGCATAATACCCATACTCACTTAAATCCACAAATGATAGAATTAAACAAGACACCCTAATTAACTAATCCACTATATCTCTATGTGAATTACAATAAAAAAGGATTTAAAACACAAGTTCTCTATAAGATTACATATGACGTAAATGCATATCTCTATCCTAAACACGAATCATGAATTCCATCTATGCAGAAATCACAAACACATGTTATCATGATAAGATCTAAATTTATACTTCATCTCTCGAGTTCATATAGATTATCACGGTAATTAATGGCCAATCAATCAAATAATTAAGTCCAAATCACAATAGACAATCCTCACAATAGAACATAATAATTGATATCGAAGCATATTAAAATAAACTACACAATAAGATCCATTGTAATCTCAAACAAAGAATTAGTTCATGATTATTGAATCAAAACTAAGAATCCACAATTGAATAATCATTAAAAGACAAATATAGAAGAAGATAAGAAGATATAATCTATTGTCTGTAGATTTGACGCTCCCTCCTTGCTCCTACTTTGAATCTTCAATGGTCTCCAAGTTGCTTCAATCTCCAAAACTCATTAGAACTAGATTTTTGATTTAATTTACTCTAATCTAATGGAATCCTCCCTCTAATCTAATCTCCTAGTTGCTGCGTGATATATACCCCCCTCATGAAGTCTTAGCAAAATCCCATGTATATTAGAGTCCATGAGCAATGCAAAGTCTAATTACCAAGTTCCAGCAATGTTCGACTCATCACAGGATTTGCCAGAATCGGGACCCCAGCTACGTGGTAGTATATGTTGATCGATTTCGCAATCAATGAATACGTGCAAGTATACACGGTCAACAAGTAATAAAGTGAAAGTAGAGTATCGTTCCCACGAGGAATTATTTAATAAAAATCACCAAGTACTAATTTTTAACCAAACTAATTTTATTTAAACAACTCAAATCGTGATTTTTCTAATTAATAAAACTAAATTAATCAATTAAAACTAGGCTACTTTATAAATGAATTCAAATAAATAAAGGCTAAGACTCCAATATCCCCAATTATGAACTATAAATCAATTATCCAATTATCCCAATTATTATGTCTACTGAATTGTTAACAGGAATTCTCAAATGCCAAAAGCCCTCTCTCGAGTGATCAATTGCCTTCTATTTAACCCAGATTAATTTTGCTATATCTCTATACAAAACAATTGAATTAAACTTGTTACAATCCCAATTCCTTATGTGTTACATGCGGCAAATAGATATTCTCATTCTATTCACAAACCTAATTATTCACTGTGCAAATAACTAAGTCACATGTCACCATGCCCAATTCTAACCCTAGAATTCCTTTCTCAATTCCTTCTAGAGTAACAAGGTAATTATTGATCAGATAATTAATTAATAAGCTCAAAGCAAGATGAACAATTCACTTCAACATAAATAATTAGAATAAATTAAATAATCAATTCATAATCATAAAAAGTTCAATTGAAATCTTAATAAAAGAGTTAGTTCATAATTAATGAATTAAAATCAAGAATCCACAATTGAATAGACATTAAAAGATAAAAGTAAGAGAAGAGAAGATAATATAATCTATTGTCAGTAGCCTTGAGACTCCTCTTTCGCTCCTGCTTTGAATCTTCAATGGTCTCCAAGTTGCTTCAATCTCCAATGGCTAATTAAGAACTAGGGTTATTTTTTAATCTAAAAGAGTGTTTAATCTAGTCTAATCTATGTAATCTCCCCCTATTTTATGCCTTACATCATGTATTTATAGGTTACAAGTCTAATTTTGAGCTTAGGAACAAACCCAATCCAATTTGGAGTCAAAAAGGTGTCAAAATTCGCCCAAAATGCGTCCAGGCCATCACCAAGCCCTTCCCCAGCGCCCCAGCGCTGGGCTTGACGCTCAGACACTACCTTATAGCGCCCCGGCGCTGCAAATAGGCTTAAAATTAGCGCCCCGACGCTGTTACAAGTTCTGACATTTTCTGCTCCGACGTCCTTTGGAAAAATGGTCATAACTTCTTCGTCCGAACTCCGATTTTGATGATTCAAGATGTTCCGGAAAGAGGAAAAGTAGATCTACAACTTTCATTCTTTGAATGGTTCGAAATAATGTCCGGAGATATAGTCAAATTGGCTCTGAAGTGACTGCTGTGTAAATGGCAAGCCGAAAACGCGAATCTAGCCACCCCGAACGTCGATCCAAGTAACTTTTGTCCCCATTCCTACAAAACAATATAAAACATGCATGAATAGACACAAACACATAAAAACATCCTAAAAGACTTGAGAACAACAATAAATTAAGTCCGAATGTATCCAATTCATGTGTATAAAACTCACTCATCAAATACCCCCAAACTTAAACCTTTGCTTGTCCTCAAGCAAAAACACAAAAGAACTAAAAATAAACAAAATAACTCAACTAAATGAATGCATATGCATAATCCACTTCCTAATATACCTACGAACCAAGTAATAAATAAATTATGATATATAGCAGAGCCTCAAAGATACCATTGGTACTCAAACAATATATCCAATCAATTCAAAATCCATAACTCTAACCAATTAGTCAACCCAAAACTGTCATCACCCATGTTGTGTGTGTGTGCTTGTTAACCATTCTAACCAACCACAGTTCAAGATAATCACATAACAAACTTCTTATAAAGAAAATTTGGTTCCAATTCAATTACTTTTGTGAACATGACAACTCGATTAAAACTAAGCAATTACCAAATCTAAGGGTAAATCTGATTTATTTATACTTTTATTTAACCACGAGGGCATTTTTGCTCTTTCTCGTGTTTTTTTTTCATGGTCATGCAATGTCTCATTCCATTAGGCTACTTGATTGCCACCCTTAGCGAGTTTTCAACCAACGACTCCCCTGACCATATATAAGACCTTAGGGCGCTAGGTGTTAAGACACCCTTCTAAAGGCATTTTGCTCAAGTAACAAAGGCTCAAACAAAACTAACCACAGGTTTTCTCTTTTTTTTTTTCTTTTTACGGATTTTCTATTTTTTTCTCTTCATCAAATTTTTTTTTAGTATATATATCCCATAGATTCCCCAAACTCAAGCTTTTACGTCATTCCAACCTTTCTGCGATAATTTCCTTAAATTTTAACAAAGATTTTCCCTCGAAACAAATTATGAAACCCTTCAACCAAGTGGATTAAAAGCAGTTAAACTTTAGGTGCTAACTTAGGTTACATAAGTTTTAGACGAGGCTCAGATTATCATCATGATTAAAATTAGAACTCATCATCAATTATCAACACTGTTCAAGTTAACATGCAAAACCAATCTTATCATAGGCCGAGCTAAGACCACACCAATCTATCACACAGATTCATGCAAAAATAAGAAAAAAATGCAATTATACTATATGAACACATACTATTGCAACACATATATGAATATGCAATTAACCACCATGTATTATATGCAGCCTAAAAAAACATAATGCTAACACAAAAAAAAAAAATTAAACTACTATGCAGATAACTAACTATATGCAGTACGACACTAAAGTACCCCCAAACTTAAACTAGACATTGTCCTCAATGGCTGAAATAGAAAAAAATTAAGCGAGAGGACTTCACGAAAATATAGCAATCTTCCTCCTTGTCCGCTAAGTTTGGAGAATAGGCTAAGCACATAGAACAAATTGGGCACCACACTTGAATTTGACTTGAATAACCTGTAAAACCATGATAGAAGCAATTTTATTAAATCCTAAATAAATGCAAATTCAAAACTACTAATATAAAACTTATAAAAACTAAAAAAAAAAAAAAAAATTGGGGTTGCCTCCCAATAAGCGCTTGTTTTATAGTCTCAGCCTGACTTCTTCAATTCTCTATCCAATTCCCCTACGAAAATTGAGGAACCCTCTATCCATCAGAAGCAATGTCTCTTTTGGGAGGTTTCCATTCGCAAAAACCCTTGAATTGAAGTCACATAGCATGCTCTTTGTAGATAGGATCCCCATTAAGAACGGCAAACCACTAGGTGTTTCCTCCATTATGTCGATGATCAGATTAGGACATTGAAGCTTAATAAACATAATGGAATCTTCCTCTACTCCTTTTTATCACACCATGACTCCACAACTGTACTAGCTTTTACATCACAGAGAGTATTGTCGACGACATGACTACCAATCGGACAAGGTTTTGCAAATCTAACCGGACTCTTGAACTTGTTGTCATTATCCCCACTTGTCTCCTCTTTATCTCGTGGCTCATCCAGTTGTAGATTTGGCTCGGGCTCACCATCGGGCTCATCATTAGTCTCGTTATCCATGTCATAGAGCCAAGTGTTTTGAGGACGGTTATAAGACCCCAAATTATTAATAAATGAAATTTATTTTCCTCTATTTATTATTTTGAAATAGTAAGGGTTGATTTGATTAATGTGGATAGTTATGGGTAAAATCATAAATATTTGAATAAGCAAGTGGTTATAAAATATTCATTATTGTTTGGGAATATTCGTTTGGTCGTGGAATATTAGGGGAATATTAAATGCTGACGACTGGCGTAGTCTTTTGCGGGCCCCATACTTGAAAGCGATTGGATGAAGAAAGCGACAAATATAAGTTGTTTATAAATAGCAGGCGTAGTTATTCTAAGATTAATTATCTTGTTGGAATACCCGGTGGTTAAAAACACACTAATACTGGCGTTGTTGAGCGATGTAGCACTGCGGTATTGCACCAATTATTGATTCTTACGTGAAGGCACTACTCAATAATTGTTACGATAATTCTTATTCGATTATTTTATTTTATTGATTCAATAATTCTTTGCATTGATATTTTATATTCTTTGTTGTTTCAATAAATTGTCATTACAGTATTTTCCATTATCAGACAATAATTCATATTATTTGAATAATATTATTGGATAACATTATTGGCAATGTCTAGAAAGTTACATCTAAGGAGAGGTTTGGTCACCTAATTGCGCTTGATGAGAGAGATCCTTATTGGAAAGCCCTTTCTTTCACGAGGAGCGGCACGATTGCGATCTTTGTGATTACGTAATATTATTTGTGAATAATTAATTATTGATTTATATGATGAGGAAAATATTGATTTTATGTGGATATAGATGGAGAAAATTTTTAATGTGACAATTGTTGAAAATTAATATTTTATCTTTTTACGATAAAATAATTCATTTAAATATATTATTTTAATAATATATTAATGATGATATTTTATAATGAATGTGGGATATATGAGTATATGAGGAGGAAGAGTATTTTTGTGGCATTAAATGTTTAACACATATTTTGTGTGTTGGAGGACACAATTATTGACCGAAATTTGATTATAGCCTGTAAAATCGCCCGTTTGTGGATTTCGGTTAATTTTTGTTTGGAATTTGGAAAAACTTTCTTCTGAAAAGTTGTAGAGAATTGAATTTCCTATAAAAAGTTGCGAAATTCGAATTTTCTAATAAAAGGGCTATTTATTATGAATTATTGAAGTTCCGAAGCACCGAAATAATTGATTTTTGGAAGTTTAAAATATTTAAAATAGGAAAAACGCTTTTTTTTTTGTTTTGTGGGCCCCTAGTATGTGCAAGATAAGCTGAAATCAGTTGTCAAAATGTTTGTAGAGAATTTGTAATATATATAATATTATTATATTAAATTTTCTACTTTGGTGTTCTAAGCATTTTCCTATAAATAGGGTGCTTAGGTTAGAATTGAAAATCGCACCAAAAACTGAAGTTTTCTCTCTCTATATTATCGAGCGTATTCTTGTGAGTATTTTGAGTATACTTTGAGTATGGCTATACGGTGCAAGTTCAAGTCATAGCCTATATCCGGTGTTTCAACTAGAAGTACTGTCTTTCGAGGTAAGGGATGTTATTTTCTTCTCAAATGATATTATTTCTTCAATATCATTATGCCGAAATATTGGTTGAAACTTTTTATCAAATTTGGAACTTTTTCATGTCGGGGTTACTATTCATAAGTTACTATTCACGAGTTACTATTCATGAGTACTATTCACGAAGCATGATGATGTTTTTTGTAAAATTTCTATCTTTTGGTGTCGGAGTTACTATTCACGTATATGACACTATTCACGTATACGGCACTATTCACGAATACGACACTATTCACCGAAAAATAAAATTTCTTCTTTTTGTCCAAAATATCTATTATGGATACTAGCTTTGATTGTATCCATGTTTTGATCATTCTTGAATTTTACTCCACTCTGGTTATTTATGAAGTATTTTTGAACTTAGATTGTTTAAAATACGAATCCTTAATAATTGTTCTTTTGTTTCACTGGATTCGTTTCCTTTAAAATATTTTTCATCATCCTTAGTCCTAAATGATGATATTACTGAATATCTTTGGCCTGTAGTGCAAAGATGAATGATTTCTTGATGAATATCTTTGGCCCGTAGTGCAAAGATGAGCAGTGTTGAGATGAACATGATAGGTGATTAATATCTTTGGCCCGTAGTGCAAAGATGAGCAGTGTTTAGGTGAACATGACTAATGATGAATATCTTTGGCTTTGTAGTGCAAAGATGAATATTTGATTCGGATATATATTGATTGATGTTACGAGGATAAAAATATCGACGATGAACTTTTAAATTCATATATAGAAGATAGTAGTTTGCATTCTCTACTTAACTCTTCTAATGAGTTATTATTTTTCACTGCGAAGATTGATTTAAAAGCTGGTTGTCTATTGTATTCTATTAGATTTTTCCTGTTGGAGACTAACGATAATTTGTTGTATATTATCTTAGTCATAATATTCTTTTGGGCTACTTGAGCTCACCCTTTTCCTTTTTGTTCCATTTTCTTCTCGGGAGGCGAGAATGTAGCGAGTACGAGTCGGGGTATGGAATGATGGTTATAGAGAGAGTTGTTTAGTAGTCCTCACCATTTTTGTAAAATAATGTATAAATAATTGTGATGAGGATTTATTTGGGTATGCATATTGTCTAGAAGACAATAATTGTATTTAAACTCACAGTATATATGTTGTCGTATTTTGCACAACAAATGTATTAATAAAGTTGTAGTTATTTCTGTACCATGTATTTGGCGACTCAGAATGGGTTGGATGGAATGGACCTATTTTGGGGGCGTCACAATGGTTGTTCAACGCATGTGCTATCTGCCCCAATTGATTTTCCAGATTCTTTATTGACTCACCTTGGCTTTGTATATTCAGCTCTATTTGATTAAATCTTTTTTCTTGTTCCTCGTGTTTCTTTTCAGAAGCTTTAATAACTTTTTCCAAGGCTTCCTCCCAATTTGAATGTTCTTCCTGTTGTAGTGGAGATGGACACGAGAAATCCGGTGGGTATGTTGGACTTGGAGCATAAAATTGATCTTGATTGTTAGTCCATGAAAAATTCAAGTGATACCCCCAATTCTGATGAAAGTTGTTGGGATAAACATAACTGTTGGGATAATCGCCTATATATTGTCATCGGTTGAAACCCGATGGCGCATTGATGACTCATATGATTTCAAAGACAATAATCACAAGTGCTTAGCCACACTTTGTGACGTTGAGCTACAAAAGTGTTGACCATCTTGAAAGTGTCTCCATACATGGCGATAATGCGAGAAAGTTTCTCGAGTCTGTCAATCTCCGCTCCCTTGGTTGACTCATGTTAGGTGTATGGCCATTGATACATAAAGTTATCCATGGTACCTAAAAAGAGAGAAATATAGGAAGAGAATGAAAATAAAAATAAAAATAAAAATGTTTAAATTAAGACTAATTTGATTGAAATTAATATTGGTAAATAATTATTAAATTAAGTCCCGACATGGCCTTAAAAACTTGTTGATCGATTTTGCAATCAATGAATACGTGCAAGTATACACGATTCAACAAGTAATAAAGTGAAAGTAAGTATCGTTCCCACGAGGAATTATTTAATAAAAATCACCAAGTACTAATTCTTAACCAAACTAATTTTATTTAAACAATCTCAAATCGTGATTTTTCTAATTAATAAAACTAAATTAATCAATTAAAACTAGGCTACTTTATAAATGAATTCAAATAAATAAAGGCTAAGACTCCAATATCCCCAATTATGAACTATAAATCAATTATCCCAATTATTATGTCTACTGAATTGTTAACATGAATTCTCAAATGCCAAAAGCCCTCTCTCGAGTGATCAATTGCCTTCTATTTAACCCAGATTAATTTTGCTATATCTCTATACAAAACAATTGAATTAAACTCGTTACAATCCCAATTCCTTATGTGTTACATGCGGCAATTAGATATTCTCATTCTATTCACAAACCTAATTATTCACTGTGCAAATAACTAAGTCACATGTCACCATGCCCAGTTCTAACCCTAGAATTCCTTTCTCAATTCCTTCTAGAGTAACAAGGTAATTATTGATCAGATAATTAATTAATAAGCTCAAAGCAAGATGAACAATTCACTTCAACATAAATAATTAGAATAAATCAAATAATCAATTCATAATCATAAAAAGTTCAATTGAAATCTTAATGAAAGAGTTAGTTCATAATTAATGAATTAAAATCAAGAATCCACAATTGAATAGACATTAAAAGATAAAAGTAAGAGAAGAGAAGAGAATATAATCTATTGTCAGTAGCCTTGAGACTCCTCTTTCGCTCCTGCTTTGAATCTTCAATGGTCTCCAAGTTGCTTCAATCTCCAATGGCTAATTTAGAACTAGGGTTATTTTCTAATCTAAAGGAGTGTTTAATCTAGTCTAATCTATGTAATCTCCCCCTATTTTATGCCTTACATCATGTATTTATAGGTTACAAGTCTAATTTTGAGCTTAGGAACAAACCCAATCCAATTTGGAGTCAAAAAGGTGTCAAAATTCGCCCAAAACGCGTCCAGGCCATCACCAAGCCCTTCCCGGTTCTCAAGTACTGGGCTTGCCTTCGAGACATCGCCTTATAGCGCCGGCGCCGCAAATAGGCTTAAAATTAGCGCCCCGGCGCTGTTACAAGTTCTGACATTTTCTGCTCCGACTTCCTTTGGAAAAATGGCCATAACTTCTTCGTTCGAACTCCGATTTCGATGATTCAAGATGTTCCAGAAAGAGAAGAAGTAGATCTACAATTTTCATTCTTTGAGTTTTTCGAAATAATGTCCGGAACTATAGTAAAATTGGCTCTAAAGTTACTGTTGTGTACATGGCAAGCCGAAAACACGAATCTAGCCACCCCGAACGTCGATCCAAGTAACTTTTGTCCCCATTCCTACAAAACAATATAAAACATGCATGAATAGACACAAACACATAAAAACATCCTAAAAGACTTGAGAACAACAATAAATTAAGCCCGAATGTATCCAATTCATATGTATAAAACTCACTCATCAGTATACAAGGCAAAATAGCCCGCCCCGGCGGGCATGTCCACTGTTGGTTGACTGGTGCCATTTTCCAAACTTGCCCCAAATATGCTCCAAACGCCTCCTTTTTACATCATTCGCCACACCAACCACCCTACACATGAAATAACAAGAAACAAGTAAGAATGAACATGAATGCAAAGAATTAACAACGATTAAGTTTGAAATGGACATCGATTCATGGATATAAAATCCACTTATCAAAATCCCCCAAACTTAAACCGTGATAGTCCTCGAGCACAAAACAAACCACATGCTATGCAATGCAACTAATCTACATGCCTACGAATCTAGCAGTAATGACAGAAACAAGTCTATCCAACCGGCCTTAGAAAAATCAAGTAAACATGATAATACATCATATCAAAACCAATCAATAACTTCTCAATCAATCATCAAATCTTAGACTATTATCACTAATATAGTGCGTGTGTGCTCCACAACAATGTTAACTGATATAAAATCAATTTTAACACATAACAAGTCTCTTTGAAGGCATCATACAGTGTAAACTCAAGAAATCCAAAAACGAGCTAGATCCAACTAAAATCAAACAATTACCAATATCACGGGTCAACATGAGATACTTATGCTTTATTTTTCATCTACAGAGGATTTTTGCTCTTATTTCCCGTTTTATTTATTATTAATTTTGTTTTTCTTTTTTTTTTGAATAGTGAGTGCGTTTTACGCTCCATCTCACGCCTGTGTTTATGAGGAGTGCATTTCACGCTTCTTCTCGACCCACCACATGACTCAATTTATTCAACTCAATATTTTTTTTTCTTTTTTTAGAAGCTTATATACCCCACTTTTCCCCCCAAACTTAGGTTCTTGCCTAATTCTTCGCCTTCACTGCCTATTCTTGTCATTCTCTTATTTAAACTAGCACTATCCTTTAGAGGTCCTTTATGTATCAATTTAAACTTAATCATTCAACAAGTTGTTTTTACTGTGCTATCCTTATTATACCAGTTTCAAACAGAAAAAGACTTAATTCATAACAAGAGATCACATCAAAGCTCTAATGGTCAGCACTATACTTGTCTACCCAATTCCAATCTCATCATTTGCCAAAATAAACTTAAACTATCAAACAGCTGGACTCATGCAAGATGAACATAGTAACTAACTATTATTTTTGATTTTTGATTTTTTTTAAAAAAGTGAATGCAAAAACTAAATGTATCTATATGAACTACAATGTAAATAACTAACTATATGCAATACGACACTAAAATGCCCCCAAACTTAAACTAGACATTGTCCTCAATGGCTGAAATAGAAAAAAGTAAAGTAGAGGACTTCCCTGAAAATATAGCAATCCTCCTCCTTGTCCGCTAAGTTTGGAAAATAGATTAGGTGCATGGAACAAATTGGGCACCACACTTGAATTTGACTTGAATAACTTTTTCATAATCTTTTGTCTGTCCATTGAACCTCCAATACCTACACTGAAGAGAGACAACATTGATTAGAATAGCACTTGGATTGGTAAGAGAACTTACTAAGCAAATTAATTCCTATCTACTAAATAAACTAGTAAAGCAAATAAATAGAAAAGTTCCTGGGTTGCGTCTTTAGTTAATGCTTGAATTATAGTCTTTCAGCCTGACTTTGTCTGGTCACCGCTATCCAATTCCTCTTCGATAATTGAGGAACCCTCCATCCATTGGAAATAATGTAGCTTTTGGTAGGTTCCCAATTGTGATAGCCATTGCTTTAAAGTCACCTAGCATGCTCTGATTTGGTATGATCTCAATCAAGAACGTCCCACAGCTAGGTGTTTTCTCCATTGTGTATGTGATCACTTTTGGGCATGGAATCTTGTCACACACAATGGGCTCTTCGTCTATCTTCTTTGTCTCGTCCCACCATGGATTCAAAATTGTACTCGCTCTTTTGTCATCAAGAGCTTCGCCGATGACATGACTAGGGCATGCTTTTGCAAATCTAACTGACTCTTTGATCTTTGGTGGAGACCCATTTAGATCTTCGTCAACCTCTATTTCATTATCCCCAATTGTCTCCACTTTTGATATCTTGTGGCTCATCCAGTCACATTTTTGGTTCGGGTTCTCCGTCAATTTCGTCATCCATGTCATAAAGCCAAGTATTTAGAGGAAGGTTTCTTATGGCTTTGGTCATTTGCTCTATCTGATCCGTAAGATTTTGAATTGACCTCGCTTGATTACTCATCTTCTCCTCATTTGCTGCTACGAACTTGGAAAACAATTCTTCCAACCTTGAATTATCTGCTCTTGTGATGACACTGGAGGTGGACATGAAATTACGGTGTGTATGATGGATTTAGAGCGTAATGTTGGTCATCATAATTATAGCTCCATGAAAATTCGGGTGATACCCCAATCTTGGTGATAGTTAGGATCAACATATTTATTGAGGTAATCACCACTATATTATCTTGGGTTCAAAATCGGATTGCATTTGATGACTTTAATGGTTGCCAAAGACAATAGTCACACGTAATCGCCATCCTTTGCCTCCGTTGAATTTGCGATAACCTCCAACGTCTTTGAATTTGCCTCAATTTGTACTGACTCTGCGGAAAATGCATTAAGTCCATCAATCCCTATTTCCCTTGGTTGAGTCATGTTCATGTATGGCCATTGATACACAAAGTCATCCATGGTACCTGAAAAGAGAGAAATATAGGAAGGAGAATTAAAAATAAAAATAAAAATGTTTAAATTAAGACTAATTTGATTGAAATTAATATTGGTAAATAATTATTGAATTAAGTCGCCGGCAACGGTGCCAAAAGCTTGTTGGGTAAAATCTAATTACGCACAACACGCAAGTATCGTTCCCACGAGGAATTTTTTAATAAAAATCACCAAGTACTAACCCGTAACCAACTTAATCTTATTTAAATGAATGAATTTCAATTTATAAGTAAATTAATTCTAATTACCACTAGTTAAATTAAAATTACAGAGATTTAAGATCACAACTTCACTTATTGCTTCATTTAAGTTAAAACACTTCTCATCAATTATTTTCTATCCTGAATTGTTAATCAAGAACACTAAAGCAGATAAAACCACCTCTCGATGCATAATACTCATACTCACTTAAATCCACAAATGATAGAATTAGGCAAGACACCCTAATTAACTAATCCACTATATCTCTATGTGAATTACAATAAAAAAAGATTTAAAGCACAAGTTCTCTATAAGATTACATATGGCGTAAAGGCATATCTCTATCCTAAACACGAATCATGAATTCCATCTATGCAGAAATCACAAACACATGCTATCATGATAAGATCTAAATTTATACTTCATCTCTCGAGTTCATATAGATTATCACGGTAATTAATGGCCAATCAATCAAATAATTAAGTCCAAATCACAATAGACAATCCTCACAATAGAACATAATAATTGATATCGAAGCATATTAAAATAAACTACACAATAAGATCCATTGTAATCTCAAACAAAGAATTAGTTCATGATTATTGAATCAAAACTAAGAATCCACAATTGAATAATCATTAAAAGACAAATATAGAAGAAGATAAGAAGATATAATCTATTGTCTGTAGATTTGACGCTCCCTCCTTGCTCCTACTTTGAATCTTCAATGGTCTCCAAGTTGCTTCAATCTCCAAAACTCATTAGAACTAGATTTTTGATTTAATTTACTCTAATCTAATGGAATCCTCCCTCTAATCTAATCTCCTAGTTGCTTTGCGTGATATATACCCCTCATGAAGTCTTAGCAAAATCCCATGTATATTAGAGTCCATGAGCAATGCAAAGTCTAATTACCAAGTTCCAGCAATGTTCGACTCATCACAGGACTGCCAGAAATCGGGACCCCCCGCCCCGGCGGGGGTATATGTTGATCGATTTCGCAATCAATGAATACGTGCAAGTATACACGGTCAACAAGTAATAAAGTGAAAGTAGAGTATCGTTCCCACGAGGAATTATTTAATAAAAATCACCAAGTACTAATTTTTAACCAAACTAATTTTATTTAAACAACTCAAATCGTGATTTTTCTAATTAATAAAACTAAATTAATCAATTAAAACTAGGCTACTTTATAAATGAATTCAAATAAATAAAGGCTAAGACTCCAATATCCCCAATTATGAACTATAAATCAATTATCCCAATTATTATGTCTACTGAATTGTTAACAGGAATTCTCAAATGCCAAAAGCCCTCTCTCGAGTGATCAATTGCCTTCTATTTAACTTGATTAATTTTGCTATATCTCTATACAAAACAATTGAATTAAACTCGTTACAATCCCAATTCCTTATGTGTTACATGCGGCAAATAGATATTCTCATTCTATTCACAAACCTAATTATTCACTGTGCAAATAACTAAGTCACATGTCACCATGCCCGATTCTAACCCTAGAATTCCTTTCTCAATTCCTTCAGAGTAACAAGGTAATTATTGATCAGATAATTAATTAATAAGCTCAAAGCAAGATGAACAATTCACTTCAACATAAATAATTAGAATAAATTAAATAATCAATTCATAATCATAAAAAGTTCAATTGAAATCTTAATAAAAGAGTTAGTTCATAATTAATGAATTAAAATCAAGAATCCACAATTGAATAGACATTAAAAGATAAAAGTAAGAGAAGAGAAGAGAATATAATCTATTGTCAGTAGCCTTGAGACTCCTCTTTCGCTCCTGCTTTGAATCTTCAATGGTCTCCAAGTTGCTTCAATCTCCAATGGCTAATTAAGAACTAGGGTTATGAACAGAAAAATAATCTCAAGTGGAGAAAACAAAATCACCCAAACTAAAAAAGTAAAATCTTCCAAGAGAAGATAATATCCCCTCTCAAAAAAATAGTCATCTCATGGAAAAAATAAGTCTCGCAAAAGGGGAAAATAAGTCCCATAAAAGGAAAAAACAAACTCTACAAGAAGGGAGAATAATTTATTCGATCAACAGGGATCTAGGAAGCCGAGTTGAGTAGGACACAATATATTATGAGTCGAGTTTGAGTCGAATACAAAATAGTATGAGCCGAGTTAAGCAAACTTAGACTATCCCAATTTAAGTAAGCCAAACTTAAGTCGGACACAATATAATTTGAGTTTAAACGAATTTAAATGAGCTAAGTTTAAGTTGGACACAAAATAGTATGAGTCGAGTTTGTGAGCTCCGATATTCCCATTTTTAAGGTTAAAATAGAACCACATAGTGCAACTGTATTGATAAAAATATAGCAAATAATATTTTACAACTAACAAAAATGTCAAAATGTACACTAATATTAGTAATTGGAAGCTAGGGTTTCGAACAACCCTAAATTTGTTAATTGTGACTACATGTGACAACCCTAAATTCGGGTACTTCAATTCCCACATAATTTGGTGTTCACTATACAAACATCATATGTCTATCTACCCATAATAAATGAAAGCATTAATAGATAGAAATAAATCCTCTCCTTAAGGAGTTACATCATAAAAAAATACATAAATCCCAGGTCATACTAACCTTAAATCTTAACTACGGAAACATAAACAATTAACATCTTACACATCATTAACATAAGTCTAAAATAGAAATACATCATCACATAAAACAACAAGTCTTCATCACTTGTTAATCTTGTCTTTGCCTTTGCTAGTAGAAGGCTCGTCGGACCTTTCGTTCTTAACTGCAATGTTATTATTACGCAAGAGTGAGCATGATTTCCCACAAGTATAAAAATGAAATAATAATATATAATAACATGCGAGTGAATCAAAGACTTCTGGAATAAAACTCAACTTTTGAATCAAGAATGAATAACAAGAATCAAAAGATTTCTGAGAGTCATAAGACCTTGAACTATGTCCTAGGTTATCAAGGGTTATACTTGAAACCTTTAACAGTCATAAGACTATGGACTCTTCTACTCGTACTTAGGGGGATCAACCCTTAGTACCATACTGTGCACAATATCTTAACGCTAACGCATAAGTAATCCCTATACAGGGTTGTTCATCTCAATTTGACATTAGAGTCCGCACAAAAGTAAGTTTGGTTTGGATAAATCAATAAGGGTTATGAAATTTAGAACGTTCATCAACTATGGACTAGTCGAATCAATAAGGATTTACTAGTCTAACAAGGTTCAACAATAAATGATATTTAAATCGAATAACATTCTCAAGGGGTATACAATAGAACAAGTATTGTAGAACAAAATCATACTTTGAAAAGATAAATAATCTTTAATACAACAAATTGAACTTGATTAATAATAACGAGAGTTTACTCGACGTAATTTATAAACTTGAATAATGATAACAAGTAGGGTTAGGAAACTTGCCTCGTGCGTAGATTACACGTTAATTATACACGTTCCTTGATTCAATCCTACATATCATTTTCATTCACAATACTAGTCAATTACATCGTAACTAGTCATCACAAGTTCATTCTTTTTGTCTAACTCGGATTATGACTTTACTTAGTTAAATTATCACACTTATGGTCACATAATATTACACTACATGAACAATAAGCTAACTATGCGTTGAATAATTCAATTCATACTTAAATGCGTTATTGACATGTTAAAAATCTATTTTAAAATCTCATTATACTTCTAACACATTTTTATGTTCATTAGATTAGGTTACTATCACATTCATAGAATTGAACACTTTAAAAATTTTATTTCAGGACAATCTGGAGAGTGGCGCTACGGCGCCACTTATAGGCTTGTCCTCGGCGCTGCGGCTTGGCTTTTGACGCTGCGGCGCGGTGGCGCTCCGACGCGGGCCATAAGGCATGGAACTGGCGGCACGGCGAGGTGAACTAGTACCGGTTCTGCAATTCGCGAAAAATTTCAGAACATGGCCAAAATCTCTAATTAAATTATTTTTACACGAATTTAGATATACCCAAACATTGTAATACACATATAACTACTACTTAACCCTCGTAGCATGATTTTAACATGTTAAAACACATAATTTGCTGAATCAACACATGTAATTATACTATTCTTGATGTTCTTAAAAGTTTTGAACACAAAACATAAAAGCAGGTTCGTTATAAACAAGAATACATTCATTTGAAGTTTGATTCCTTCATTTTAATATACATAATTATATACAAGTGTAAAATTTATGAAACAACATATGATTGACGTATTAATTTGCGTGTAAGGGCCATATGGCCATATTTCTATACTCTATAATTTTGAAGAAACAATCTACAACATATTTTTATGAAACTGATGTTATGGTTCATACAACATAGTAAAAACATACTATGTTAACATATTAACACATACATCCACATAATCACTACCCTTTTCCGATTACAGAGACTTAAACAATTAACTTGAAAACTATTTTTATGAAACTTTAAATGACATAAATAAAAATTGGGTTGAAGAAATTACCCGAAGCGTAGAGTGTAGATTAGTAGGGACGATCCTTTCTCAGTTACTTCTTCAATCAACAACTCTCAATATTTCCTCAACAATTTCTAAATTTCTCTCTGATTCTCCTTTTCCCAGACTTAACAATACTAAAAGACTTAACAATAACAGAAGACGTATATAATATTTTGAAACTGACACAGTTGTGGTCAGTTAACCCAGTCATGGGTTAACTGCTCCCAACTTCCAATAAGGCTTCATTTGGCTAGCCTTAAATGGCTCAAATCCATTTAATTTAATAAATCTTTTATCCTATAGTTTAATAGTGTCACACCCCTTTATAAAATGAATCAAATATCTTATTTACTTTAATTCAATTAAAATATGATAATTTCTCATTAATTCCCATAGTCATAAGATTAAATTTCTCATTTATTAATTAGGTCAAATTATTAAATCTCTAATTAATTATTAAAATAACATTATGCTTATTAAATATTTCATTTAATTCAATAAGCTTACATAATTACATAATTTGAATAATAAATATAACACATATAATTAAAATACTTTTCATCATTCTCAGTCCTAAATGATGATATAACTGTATATCTTTGGCCTGTAGTTCAAAAGATGAATGATTACCTAATGAATATCTTTGGCCCGTAGTGAAAAGATGAACAGGTGTTGAGATGAACATGACCAACTGGTGATACAAATGAATATCTTTGGCCCGTAGTGCAAAGATGAATATTTGATGCAAGATGTATATTGATTGATGTTACAGGGATAAAATATTGATAATGGACTTTTAAATTCATAGATGATAGTAGATTTCATTCTCTACTTAACTCTTCTAATGAATTATTATTTCTGCTGCGAATATTGTTCTGAAACTGGTTGTCCATTATATTTTATCTGATTTGTTGAAGGCTAACGATAATTTGTTGTTCTTTATCTTAGTCATAATATTTTTTACTAGGCTAGTTGAGCTCACCCTTTTCCTTTTTGTTCCATTTTTCTTCTCAGGAGGTGAGAATATGAACTAGTCGGGGTATGGAGTGATGGTTCTAGAAAGTTGTTTTAGCAGTCCTCACTATTTTTGTAAAATAGTGTATCAATAATTGTAATGAGGACTCTTTTTGAGTTTGAATATTGTCTATTAGACAATGTTTGTATTTAAACTCATAATATATGTGTTGTCGTATTTTGTATGATAATTGTATTAATGAAGTTGTATTTGTTTCTATACCATGTATTTGGCGACTCAGAATGGGTGATGTATACCTATTTTGGGGGCGTCACATTACGTACTTCAATTTCCCCCGAACAAAACATTTTTTTGAATCCTGTTAACGAGGTTTTTACTTGGTTTGAATTTCATTGTTAATTCATTTTACGTTATTTAACGTTCTTCATTCGTTCGTCCATAATTCGTTCATCCGATGTTCGAATATGTTCATTCTTGAGCCTACAACTCATAAATTTTGTGTTCTTCAACATACCAACGAAACCTAAGGTTTTCAGATTCATTATCTTCATTCCATTTTTGTTTGGAAATATTACTTAACTACGATTTCTTCGGTTAACATCTTTTACTAAAATTTTTGCCATAACTTCGTTATTGCGTATTTTTACTCTGTTCCAAATGGAACAATTCCATAATTAAATCATCTATCATCCTAACAAAGCATATATCAACTAAATTATATGCGATGGTTTTAAACTTGTCCATCAACAACAAGATCTAAGTTTTTTATGTGTTCATCATTAAGTTATTAATCATTCATTATGATTTCACTTATTAAGCATTCATTAGTGTTTTAAATCCACTATTATCCATCCTTATTCCATTGGATCATACATATACAACCATAAACATCTCTCTACTAAATTATTAACGAAGTTAGATGAAGATTATGGTTTAAAGTCTTTTACCTCTTGATGTTCTTAGTGTTCTTGAGTTCTTGGTTGGTTGAATGGTTTAGTTAACTTCTTCTTCTTCCTTGAAATCTGAATTCTCTATCTCTTTTCTCTCCATATTTGCTCGTTGGTGAATTTTTGTGTGAAGGAAAATGAACTAAGGCTTGGTATATATAGAATTACCAGAGTTAGGGTACTTTGGTCCTTTAAATAAATTTCCTCTAGTTTACAATTTGGTCACTTAACATATGGTTTCTTGTGGTCAAATTCCTCAAGTTTCCATTCTTACATAACATCCCATCATCATCCACCATTCAATTCCATCCAACCATCCAAAATAACTTTTGAGTCACCAACTTCTACTATTCACACCTCCTCTCCACCAAATATCCACCAAGCTTCTCTTGCAATCTTGGTGACCCACTTGGGTGACCCATATGAGTTGCCCCATCCTCTTTACCCACCCACTTGATCTATGGTTCGACCATGAGTTTGGTTCTTGGTTTATGATTAGCTTTAATTCAAATTGGGCCAAACTTTGGAGTTTAATTAACATTCCTTTGGGATTTAATTTAATTAACTATTGGGCCTCCTTAATTCATTTGAGCTTAACAAAGTCCAATTCCATTAACAAATTGTCAACCATGACTTTGGTTGACCAAAACTTTGACTTTTTATATTCTTACCGTATAATTCTTGTATTAATTACGTATTCACTTCATATAATTTTTGTATTGTACGTCGTATTATTCTTCATATTATACTTGTATAATATATTGTATTATACTCGTATTCTTTCCGTATAATAATAATTCTTATTATACTTAATCATTTCTTTTTCTTTCAAATTCACTTTCATTAACATCTTGAATTTGAGTACGCAAACGAAAAACTGCGTTTTTCATAACTGAAATTTTATTGAATATGTCATCTTTCCTAGGAATTATAACATTATGCGTTTCTCGAAAACTCAAAAATAATTCCCGAACAGTTTTGGATGAATAATGTTTTAATGAAAATTTCTCAAAAAACTTTTATTTTCGTCTTGGAAATTCACTCTACTTAATTCTAGCACATAGCCAGAATCTAACCTCAAACAATCATCCTATGTTATAAAATGACCTTTAAGCACATATTACAAATAATATTCATCAAATATGATTTTTAATCATTAAAATTCTACAAAGCTTAATTATAAGCTAAGTGAAATTTCTCGGTCGTTTCATCATGAACAGAAAAATAATCTCAAGTGGAGAAAACAAAATCACCCAAACTAAAAAAGTAAAATCTTCCAAGAGAAGATAATGACATCCCCTCACAAAAAAATAGTCATCTCATGGAAAAAATAAGTCTCGCAAAAGGGGAAAATAAGTCCCATAAAAGGAAAAAACAAACTCTACAAGAAGGGAGAATAATTTATTCGATCAATGAGGATCTAGGAAGTTGAGAGTTGAGTAGGACACAATATATTATGAGTCGAGTTTGAGTCGAATACAAAATAGTATGAGCCGAGTTAAGCAAACTTAGACTATCCCAATTTAAGTAAGCCAAACTTAAGTCGGACACAATATAATTTGAGTTTAAACGAATTTAAATGAGCTAAGTTTAAGTTGGACACAAAATAGTATGAGTTTAGTTTGTGAGCTCAGATATTCCCATTTTTTAAGGTTAAAATAGAACCACATAGTGCAAATTGTATTGATAAAAATATAGCAAATAATATTTTACAACTAACAAAAATGTCAAAATGTACACTAATATTAGTAATTGGAAGCTAGGGTTTCGAACAACCCTAAATTTGTTAATTGTGACTACATGTGACAACCCTAAATTCGGGTACTTCAATTCCCACATAATTTGGTGTTCACTATACAAACATCATATGTCTATCTACCCATAATAAATGAAAGCATTAATAGATAGAAATAAATCCTCTCCTTAAGGAGTTACATCATAAAAAATACATAAATCCTGTGTCATACTAACCTTAAATCTTAACTGCAGAAACATAAAAAATTAATCATCTTACACATCATTAACATAAGTCTAAAATAGAAATACATCATCACATAAAACAACAAGTCTTCATCACTTGTTAATCTTGTCTTCTTTGCCTTTGCTAGTAGAAGGCAAATGGGACCTTTCGTTCTTAAGCGCAATGTTATTATTACGCAAGAGTGAGCATGATTTCCCACAAGTATAAAAATGAAATAATAATATATAATAACATGCGAGTGAATCAAAGACTTCTGGAATAAAACTCAACTTTTGAATCAAGAATGAATAACAAGAATCAAAAGATTTCTGAGAGTCATAAGACCTTGAACTATGTCCTAGGTTATCAAGGGTTATACTTGAAACCTTTAATGATACTATAAGACTATGGACTCTTCTACTCGTACTTAGGGGGATCAACCCTTAGTACCATACTGTGCACAATATCTTAACGCTAACGCATAAGTAATCCCTATACAGGGTTGTTCATCTCAATTTGACATTAGAGTCCGCACAAAAGTAAGTTTGGTTTGGATAAATCAATAAGGGTTATGAAATTTAGAACGTTCATCAACTATGGACTAGTCGAATCAATAAGGATTTACTAGTCTAACAAGGTTCAACAATAAATGATATTTAAATCGAATAACATTCTCAAGGGGTATACAATAGAACAAGTATTGTAGAACAAAATCATACTTTGAAAAGATAAATAATCTTTAATACAACAAATTGAACTTGATTAATAATAACGAGAGTTTACTCGACGTAATTTATAAACTTGAATAATGATAACAAGTAGGGTTAGGAAACTTGCCTCGTGCGTAGATTACACGTTAATTATACACGTTCCTTGATTCAATCCTACATATCATTTTCATTCACAATACTAGTCAATTACATCGTAACTAGTCATCACAAGTTCATTCTTTTTGTCTAACTCGGATTATGACTTTACTTAGTTAAATTATCACACTTATGGTCACATAATATTACACTACATGAACAATAAGCTAACTATGCGTTGAATAATTCAATTCATACTTAAATGCGTTATTGACATGTTAAAAATCTATTTTAAAATCTCATTATACTTCTAACACATTTTTATGTTCATTAGATTAGGTTACTATCACATTCATAGAATTGAACACTTTAAAAATTTTATTTCAGGACAATCTGGAGAGTGGCGCTACGGCGCCACTTATAAACTTATCCTCTTTCTCTGACTTGTACTTTTTTTTTGACGTCATGGCGGTGGCATGGCCCGACGCCAGCGGGCCATAAGGCATGGAACTGGCGGCACGGCGAGGTGAACTAGTACCGGTTCTGCAATGCGAAAAATTTCAGAACATGGCCAAAATCTCTAATTAAATTATTTTTACACGAATTTAGATATACCCAAACATTGTAATACACATATAACTACTACTTAACCCTCGTAGCATGATTTTAACATGTTAAAACACATAATTTGCTGAATCAACACATGTAATTATACTATTCTTGATGTTCTTAAAAGTTTTGAACACAAAACATAAAAACGGGTTCGTTATAACACCGAATCTGTTCATTTGAAGTTTGATTCCTTCATTTTAATATACATAATTATATACAAGTGTAAAATTTATGAAACAACATATGATTGACGTATTAATTTGCGTGTAAGGGCCATATGGCCATATTTCTATACTCTATAATTTTGAAGAAACAATCTACAACATATTTTTATGAAACTGATGTTATGGTTCATACAACATAGTAAAAACATACTATGTTAACATATTAACACATACATCCACATAATCACTACCCTTTTCCGATTACAGAGACTTAAACAATTAACTTGAAAACTATTTTTATGAAACTTTAAATGACATAAATAAAAATTGGGTTGAAGAAATTACCCGAAGCGTAGAGTGTAGATTAGTAGGGACGATCCTTTCTCAGTTACTTCTTCAATCAACAACTCTCAATATTTCCTCAACAATTTCTAAATTTCTCTCTGATTCTCCTTTTCCCAGACTTAACAATACTAAAAGACTTAACAATAATGTAAGACGTATATAATATTTTTGAATCGACATTACAGTTGTGGAGATTAACCTGATCATGGGTTAATCGCCTCCCAACTTCCAATAAGGCTTCATTTGGCTAGCCTTAAATGGCTCAAATCCATTTAATTTAATAAATCTTTTATCCTATAGTTTAATAGTGTCACACCCTTTATAAAATGAATCAAATATCTTATTTACTTTAATTCAATTAAAATATGATAATTTCTCATTAATTCCCATAGTCATAAGATTAAATTTCTCATTTATTAATTAGGTCAAATTATTAAATCTCTAATTAATTATTAAAATAACATTATGCTTATTAAATATTTCATTTAATTCAATAAGCTTACATAATTACATAATTTGAATAATAAATATAACACATATAATTAAATTAATCTACCACAACTTCATCAATTAATTATTTAATCTAATAATTAAATCATCAAAAATATTTATTTAATTCAATAAATTTTAAAATTAAATTGCAAAATTTCGTTTGTCACATCTTTTCCCCCTTAAAAGGATTCTGTCCCCAGAATCACGACTCAATCAATTTGACCCGTTATATTCTCCCCCCTTACAAAGATTCTGTCACCAGAATCACTTACACATAATTTAAGTAAATAAATGAGGGTAATTCTTCATCATATTCTCTTCGAGTTCCCACATTGCTTCTTCAGCGTTGTGGTTCCTCCAAATTACCTTAAGAGAAGGTATTACTTTATTTTTGAGAACTTGTTCTTTCCGGTCAACAATCTGAACAGGAATTTCTTTATAGGATAAGTCTTTCTCAAAATGGATGGGTTCATATTCAATCATGTGCTTGTAATCGAGTTTGTAGGGTCGTAAAACGGAAACATGGAAGACGTTGTGGACATTCTCGAGTGCTAGAGGTAAAGCTACCGCATACGCAACTTCGCCGATCCTTCGCAGTACCTCAAAGGGTCCAATGAATCTTGGGCTTAATTTTCCTTTCTTTCCGAACCTGATCTTTCCCTTCCAAGGAGAGACCTTCAAGAACACATAACTACCCGATTCAAACTCAACATTTTTACGGTGTGGATCGACGTATTTCTTCTGTGTATCTTGAGCTGCTACCAGTCTTGTTTGGATCACTTTAACTATTTCTGCTATCTGATGTACTAATTCTGGACCTAGTAATTGTCTCTTGCCAACTTCATCCCAGTATAGTGGAGTTCTGCACTTTCTACCGTATAACGCTTCATAAGGCGGCATGTCAATACTAGCGTGGTAACTGTTGTTGTAGCCGAACTCTACGAGAGGTAGGTGATCATCCCAATTTCCTTTAAAGTCCATTACACAAGCTCTTAACATATCTTCCAATGTCTGAATCGTTCTTTCACTCTATCCATATGTCTGAGGGTGATATGTCGTACTCATTCGTAATTGCGTACCCATGCATTCTGATGAGTAGGTTTTTAACCTACGATTTATGTTTGTTTAGCTTGATATATTGTTAGTCTTTGGTAATTTCATGTTACTTTTGATAGGTTGTTTGCTTGTTGTAGGATAATCCATGGGCCTATCAAAATGTTACAATTGGAAGAAGATTTCGAGCAATTTGGAAGTTTTTGACTACATAGCATGGGGCGCGCTGTGTTGCATGGAGCGATAGTGCGGGGCGCGCTGGAGCGAGGAAACCTCCTGGGGCGATAGTGTAGTGCCCCCGAATCGCCGCGGATCTGGTTCGCTATTTCTATAACTGTTGCGGAAGATATAAACATACATTTTTTATACATTAAACATTATACACTATCCCCAAGGTCGAGTAACCATAACTTATACACATTTCATAACTTATCTGACACATGATATTATCATTATACAAGACTATTACAAATCTAATGGCGTATATTAACTCTAAGTCGAATCGTCTTTAACTTTCTTGATCCAAGCATTCGTCTTTATTTGTAATGTTTTATCATGATATAGCAAGGGTGAGCATGAAAGTTGCCCAGCAAGTTTAAAAACAATTTAAGGATATATCATGATTGAAAGAGTCTGAATAATAAGCTGGCTATAATTCACAATGTAGTTGTGAATTAGCATGAACAAACCTTTGACTGAACAAGTATTAAACATGAACAATATATATCTGGACCAACTGGTAATGAAGGTGATCAGCCTTTCATACCTGACTTATATATACAAGATGTACAGAGTACAATTCTACATGGTAATCAGTAACGATTAACCATAAGCATATCTGAATGAAACACTCTTAGTAGAGTTAAGAAAAACAAACTTGCATGCACCGTTGATTATCATTACGAAATATAACTTAGCTTTATCCGAAGACCTAATATAGATAATACAGATCTCCAAATATTAGAATAATATCATCACAGTATAAAATAACCTAAACACATTATCACATAATCCTATCAGTCTATACAGCACATAAGACTTAACATCAATCAGACTATTTAAGTCTAAGTTGAAACTGACACAATTCAATCATCCCAACGGTCTAATCGGACAAATATCAAGTTTAAGTTCAATTATACTCTGCCTAAACAATTAACAATAATCTTAGATAATTATATTATTAGTCAAAATAATTTTCAAAGACTTGCAATAATTTTCAAATAATTAATATCATTTATCAACATTTTTCAATCATTTATATCGTATTTAAATGAATTAAATACCACATAATTCCTTTCATTAATATTTATTTATCATTAAATATTAATGAAAATCATAATATAATATTATAATATTATAATATATCAAAGTATTTTTAATACCTTAAAATCATATTTATATTATTTTTAAGCAGATAAATCAATTATCCGATAATTGCTATAATATTATAATATTAATATTTTCATGACTAAATATCAAAAGTTATATTTTATAACTTAAAATATTTTTATAACACTTCAATTATTTTAAATGATTTTTAAAATATTAATTCTATTTTTCCATAATATAATTATTAAATAAATAATTACCATTAATAATAAATTATTAATGAAATTCATCACTAAATATTAAAAGTCATCAAAAATAACTTAAAATATTTTCTAACACCATAATATAATTTTTCATGATTTTCATGAATTAAAACTATTTTAATTAATTTATTTAATTTTAAAATTAAATAAATAAATACTTTTTATATTCCAAAATATTAAATATTTTTGAAATATACACAAAATAATTAAAAACTATTTTAGGACCTTAAAATAATTTTTCATAATTTAATATGTATTTTTAATAATTTAAAACTATTTAATTCTAATTATTTAATAAAATATTAATTTTAGAAAAAATAAACTGTCATTAAAAGGGCCTATATATGATGTAACTGTCGCTATAGGTGTTCTTGAAACGCCTGTAAACACATGTCGACGACGCTAAGGTGCTAAGTTTGACCACAATTAATTTCGTGATCATAAGGTTTTAAGAAGTCTAAAACATTAATCTTGTAGTATGTATGTAATACTACACATAAAAACAAATATCATGGCTAAACAACATCAAATCTATGAGTTATTAGCCCCCAAAATGTCTGACAACACCATTCTTCAATTTCTGGGTTTTCCAGAAATTGAAGAACAGTCGAGGTACCTATTTTAGATCCTTATAATTTGCAATCTGTGAAGTATTTCTGTGATCTAATGGTTCAGTCTTGTAGGGGAGATGTCAGGCTACAATAATATATAAATAGGTTGGTCTAACAATAACAGGTACACAAGATTAAAGCTGGTCAAAGTGAAGGCCAAGAACTGTTCTTGAAGATCTGGGTTTCCCCAGAAATCTTCATCATGCGTGATGGTCAACCATGGTTTGACCATGAATTTCTCTGATTCTGGTACAGATCTGGGTGATCTAAAAGCATATGCTTGTAGTCCATATGACAGAGAACAACATAAATACAACAACTTGTCCAAAACACTAACATACTGCGAGATCTAGAGCCTGCAAAAGTTGTCAGAAACCATCTGGGCAAATCTGGGTTGCCCAGATTCCAGATTTCGTGGTCGGTTAAAGGGTTTTGACTGCTCATAACTTTCGATCTAAACATGCTATGACTCTGATTCAAGTTTCAGAACAAAGAACACATGACATACTATGGATTCATAACATAAAACACCATAAACAATTAACAGAGGCAGATCTAGAAGATCTGACATTTGCTTGTCAGAGCTTTCTGGAAATCTGGAGATTTTTCTGGGTTTTCCAGAAATTGGTTTTGTGTTCGGTCAACCATGTTTGACTGCTTATATCTTGAGATCTAGACATGGTATGAATGTGATTCCACTTCCAGTATACTCTCCTTATGGCAAAGAACAAGTCTATAACTTAAAACACAACAAATACTTAACATACACAGATCTATGGGTCCTGACATTAGGCTGTCAGACCATCTTTTGAAATTTTTCCAGATTTATAAAAACTCATATTTTGAGCATCTAGATGTTATGGATCTGGGATTTAACAACCCAGATCACTTATTAACACTCTCTAACATAACTTTGAACAACAAATCATAACATCTAACATCAAATCTAAGGATTTCAAATTTAGGTTTATACCTACTATTTTTTGAGCTTGATTCTCGACTTTGATGTTTGTTCTGGCAAGTTAAAGGTCGACATTGGATTTGTTTCTCACTCAATTTCACTCCCCATTCCGAATTTTAGAGAAAGAAGGTCTAGGGAAAAATGAAAACTTAAGTGGCCCTTTCTCTCTCTTTAATCTATTTATAGAATGATGCAATGTCTAGGGCTGATCATTTGATCAGTTGTGGGCTGATTAAAGGTTGCTTTCTAGACCATGTGGCTAGCTAGAGTTGGTCACCCACTCCTTACTAGGGCTAGATCTACACTCCACCTTATTAAAATAATATAAAGGGCACTTTGGTCATTTGGTTCATAAAGTGCAAGGCAACTTGGTAATTTCCCATAATCATTAGGTTTCAACCCTTAGGGTTTAGGATTTAACCCTATAGGTTTTGACATATTGATTTCTAATAATTCCAATTTAGGTTTCAAAAATAGAAATTTAATATTTTCTAAATTGCAATTAGGGTTCTATAATTATAACAAGATTTTCAAAATCACGAAATTCAATCTTGCTAATGAGGATTATTAACTCTTAATTAAAATTGCTAATTTTTCACGGAACATAAACACATATACACTTAGTCCTGAATAATTAGCCTAAATCCTTCACAGATTTTTGAAACCCTCAAAATTCCTTCCCAATAACATCAAACGCATACACTTATTTTCTGTCTAGGTCTATTATATGACCTTAAATCAATCATTTAAGATTTTAATAAATTGTCTAAATTCTCAAGTTGTCAGAGAGATAATGGGAGGTACTGCTTGTGTGACACCCCCAAAATAGGTCTACATCACCCATTTCGAGTTGTCAATACACTGCAGATGTAAAACAACTACAACTTTATTATTACAATAGTAAATCGTGAGTTTAAATACGAGATATTGCCATCTAGACAATATCTACATACAAATAAATCCTCATCATAATTATTGATACATTATTTTATAACAATGGTGAGGACTACTAAACAACTCTCCCTAGAACTTTCATTCCATACCCCACTGCACTATCGCTTATATTCTCGCCTCCGAGAAGAAAAATGGAACAAAAAGGAAAAGGGTGAGCTCGACTAGCCCAAGTAAAGAATATTATGACTAAGATAATATACAACAAAATTATCGTTAGTCTTCAACAGGAAAAATATAATAGAATACAATAGCAACAAGTTTTAAATCAATATTCGCAATGAAATAATAATTCATTAGAAGAGTTAACTAGAGAATGCAAACTACTATCTTCTATGTATGAATTTTAAAGTTCATCGCTCTATTTTTTTAATCCTCGTAACATCAATCAATATATATATCCGGGATCAAATATTCATCCTTGCACTACAAGCCAAGGACATTCACCAGTTGGTCATGTTCATCTAAACACCTGTTCATCTTTGCACTACGGGCCAAAGATATTCATCAGAAATCATTCATCTTTGCACTACGGGCCAAAGATATTCATCAGAAATCATTCATCTTTGCACTCTGGGCCAAAGATATTCATCATAAATCATTCATCTTTGCACTATAGGCCAAAGATATTCAATAATATCATCATTTAAGACTGAGGATGATGAAAAATATTTTTAAAGAAACGAATCCAGTGAAACAAAATGACAAGGATTAAGGATTAAGGATTCGTACTTTGTTTTATCCACGTCCAAAAATACCTCAAAAATAATCATAGTGGTGTAAAATTCAAGAATGATCAAAACATGGATACAATCAAAGCTAGTATCCAGAATAGATATTTTGGACGAAAAGAAAATTTTTATTTTTCGATGAATAGTGCCGTATTCGTGAATAGTACCAGACACGTGAATAAGGTCGCATTTCACCACCGAAACTTGCTTGCTCCTAACTTTGTATTGCTTCAATCTTCACGGATCAACAGATACTCCATGTTTCGACACCACGTGCCCAAGGAATGCTACTTCCTCGCCGTAACTCGCATTTCTTCAACTTGGCATAAAGCTTGTTTTCACGAAGCCTTTGGAGTACCAAACTTCAAATGGTGCTCATGATCTTCACGGCTTTTGGAATATATGAGGATGTCATCAATAAAGACAACAACTAATTGATCCAAATATTCCTTGAATACTCGATTCATCATATCCATGAAAGCAGCAGGAGCATTAGTCAATCCGAAAGACATGACTAAGAATTCATAATGCCCGCATCGAAGTTCTAAAAGCGCGTCTTTGGAATATCCTCGATTCTAATCTTCATTTGATGATATCCGTAAGCGAAGATCAATTTTGAAAAGAATTGTGCTCCTTGTAACTGGTCAAACAAGTCATCAATACGAGGTAAAGGATACCTATTCTTGATGGTGACATGGTTCAATTCCCGATAGTCAATACAAAGTCGCATACTCCCGTCTTTCTTATTTACGAATAAAACAGGAGCACCCCAAGGAGATGTACTAGGACGAATGAAACCGATGTCCAACAATTCCTGTAGTTGGACCTTTAACTCCTGAAGTTCAATAGGAGCCATTCGATATGGGGTTTTAGAAATGGGCTTTGTACCAAGTTCAATGTCAATAAAGAATTCAACTTCACGTTCTGGGGGTAGACCGGGAAGTTCTTCAGGAAATACGTCAGGAAAGTCAATAACAACAGGAATATTATTCAAATTTGACGTGTCTTTATTCAAATCCATAACATGGGCTAAGAAAGCTTGACATCCGTTTTTCAATAAACGAATCGCTTTATGATTAGATATGACAGTGATTGATTTTAATGGTTTAGTTGTTCGAATTCAACAACAAAGTTGATTAGAATATGAAAACTAACAACCTTATTTAAAACAATCAATTTTGGCATGATGAGTAGTTAACCAATCAATCCCTAAAATCACATCAAAAGCAAGTATCTTTAAAGAGATAAGGTCAACCAGTAAGATAAGGGTGCCAACTTGGATTTAGACAAGATTTATAAAGAGTGGATGTGATGAAAGTTTCTCTAACGGAGAGTTTCCACGAGATAGGTCAAAGTCTAATTTTTTCCGAGTCGATTTAAACGTTGAGCACAAGGTGAGAGATAAATGAATGGGTAGCACGGTAGATCTAGTAAAGTATAAACTTTACAAGAATTTATAAATAGCTTACCCGTTGACTTTGACTTTTCTGGGATAGTCTTTTGAGTCACCGTCCCCGTTGAACTAGGTTTCACTACCGTGCAATCTCGAGCGATATGTCCTTCCTTTCCACAATTATAGCATACCTGGAACTGTTGTGGGCAGTTTGGACTGATATGTCCCTCTTTCCCGCATTTATAGCATATGATCGGTGGTCGTTCTCCTCCCTTGGAACCAGTTGCTGCTGGCACTGTCGTCCTCACATGGTCGTTGTTGAATCTCCTCTTTTTAAAATCTCCTCCTGACTCGCTTCTTCTATTTTCATGGCCATGATTACCACCAGAGTGGTTACCATTTTTGTCCGTCTTTTTCTTTCTCCACTAGTTATTGTTGTTTTGTTGATCGCTATCTCCTAGATGATCCTCGATTGTGGTACCTCGGTTGACCATACTCGTTATCTCGCGCTCTAACAATTGAGCCCTATTAACAACATCTCGAATAAAGAGAAAATTTATGAGAGATGAGATCTTGACGTATCTTAGGGTTTCAAACCTCTCGTAAACATCCGCGTCATACGTTCCTCATTCTCCACCAAATGAGGTGCAAACACGGATAACTCGCAAACTTCGCTTCGTCATCGAGACACCGTCATGTTGTTTCGCTCCGGTCTAATAAACTCCACTTCCTTCATATGACGAACACTTTCGGAAAGTATTTGTCATTAAATAGTTTCTCAAACGTCTCCCAAGACATCTTTGGCCGCAATTTGGATGGGTACGCTTCATGATTCCCACCAAGAGTCCGCCTCGCCACGAAACATAAAGGTGGCGAATGGAACCTTCATTTCTCTGTGCATCCCAAGACATCGAATATCTTGGTAATTTGCTTGACCCATGTTTCCGCCATGATCGGATCAAAGCTTTCCCTTAAATTCGTGGTCCTAACTCTTTGAAGCGCTTGCATTTGTGACAACCCGTGAATTGCTATCATTTCCTCCTATGTTTTGAACACGAAGTCTCTCCTAAATCGATTTTGCATGAACTGCAAAAAGCTTCTAAATATCCCCTCGTTCATCATCTCGCCTCGGTGGTGTTGTACACGGGAGGAACATTGCCACTGTTGCACGTTCTCCTCGTTGGTGAGTCTGAGCGTCTCCACGGTCTCATTTTCACTTCATTAATATTCTCATTCGACATTCTCAAACATCGTCATAAAACAAGGGTTAATTAAGCAAATCAATATATCACATAATGTCCTTATATCTTGACCAACTATCAAATAAGCTTAGGTAGGAGGACACACTAGCGAAGGATTTACTCGTCTCTCCCTCCTAGTTCTATTCCCGATCTCCGCTAGAGATCATATCCCTAAGCTCGATACCAATTGTGACACCCCAAAATAGGTCTACATCACCCATTACGAGTTGTCAATACACTGCAGTGTAAACAACTACAACTTTATTATTACAATAGTAAAAGCTGTGAGTTTAAATACGAGATATTGCCATCTAGACAATATCCACATACAAATAAATCCTCATCATAATTATTGATACATTATTTTACAACAATGGTGAGGACTACTAAACAACTCTCCCTAGAACTTTCATTCCATACCCCGACTGCATTACTTCATTATATTCTCGCCTCCCGAGAAGAAAAAATAGAACAAAAAGGAAAAGGGTGAGCTCGACTAGCCCAAAGAAGAATATTATGACTAAGATAATATACAACAAAATTATCATTAGTCTTCACAGGAAAAATATAATAGAATACAATAGACAACAAGTTTTAAATCAATATTCATATTGAAATAATAATTCATTAGAAGAGTTAAGTAGAGAATGCAAACTACTATCTTCTATGTATGAATTTTAAAGTTCATCGTATATTTTTTTTTTATCCCTGTAACATCAATCAATATATATCTGGGATCCAATATTCATCCTTGCACTACAGCCCAAGGACATTCACCAGTTGGTCATGTTCATCTAAACACCTATTCATCTTTGCCCGTATTCATCTTTGCACTACGGGCCAAAGATATTCATCAGAAATCATTCATCTTTGCACTACGGGCCAAAGATATTCATCATAAATCATTCATCTTTGCACTACAGGCCAAAGATATTCAATAATATCATCATTTAAGACCGAGGATGATGAAAAATATTTTTTAAAGAAACGAATCCGGTGAAACAAAATGACAAGGATTAAGGATTAAGGATTCGTACTTTTGTTTTATCCACGCCCAAAAATACCTCAAAAATAATCATAGTGGTGTAAAATTCAAGAATGATCAAAACATGGATACAATCAAAGCTAGTATCCGAATAGATATTTTGGACAAAAAAGAAAATTTTTATTTTTCGATGAATAAAGGCCGTATTCGTGAATAGACCAGTACGTGAATAGTAACTCGACACCAAAAGTTTCAAATTTGATAAAACTTGAGATCAATATTTCAAAGATAACGATATTGAAGAAATAATATCATTACAAAAAAATAATATCCCTTACCTCGGAAAGACAAGATTTAATGGAATATCGGATATAGGCTATAACTTGAACTTTCACCGTATAGCAATACTCAAAGTATACTCAAAATACTCACAAGAATACGCTCAATAATATAGAGAGAGAAAACTTCAGTTTCTGGTGTGATTTTCAATTCTAACCTAAGCACCCTATTTATAGGAAAATGCTTAGAACACCAAATCAGAAAATTTAATATAATATTAATTTATATTAAAATTTTCATATGCCAACTTAGACTTCTGATTTCAGCAACTTAACATGTGATTCATGAGGCTTACAAATGTAAAAAACGTTTTTGTTAATATAAATATTTAAAACTTCCAAAAATCAATTATTTCGAAACTTCGGAACTTCAATAATTCACAATAAATAGTCCTTTTGTCAGAAAATTCGAATCTTGCGATTTTTTATAGGAAATTCAATTCTCTACAACTTTGCAGAAGAAAATTTTTCCAAATTCCAAACAGAAATTGACCGAAATTCACAAACGGGTGATTTTAGAGGCTATAATCAAATTTCAGTTAATAAATGGGGTCCACCGACATGTTTAACATGTTTTAAATATTTATTGCAACAAATATACTCTTTCTCCTCGTATACTCATATATCCCACATTCATTGTAAAAATATCACCATTATTATATTATTAAAATATAATAATATATTTAAATGAATTATTTTATCAGAAAAAGATAAAATATTAATTTTTAACAATTGTCACATTAAAAATTTTCTCCATCTATATCCACATAAAATCAATATTTTCCTCATTATATAAATCAATAATTAATTATTCATAAATAATATTACAGAATCACATTATTGACAACTGTGCAGCTTTCAGGAAAGAGGGGGCTTTCCAATAAGAATTTCTCCTTACTGGCGCGCAATTAGGTGACCAAACCTCTCCTTAGACAGAACTTTCTAGACATTGCCAATAATTTTATCTAATAATATTATTCAGATAATATGAATTATTGCTTCGATAATGAAAAATACTGTGTAATGACAATTATTGAAACAACAGCAATATAAAATATCAACGCAACAATTATTGAACCAATAAAATCTTCGAATAATTATCGTAACCATTATTGAGTAGTGCCTTCTCACGTGAAGAGTCAATAATTGGTGCAATACCGGTGTCTATCTTGTGCAACAACGCGTGTTCCGTGTTTTAACCACGGGTATTCCAATAGTGTAAACCAGAACAACTTATATTTGTCGCTTTTCTTCCTCCAATCGCTTTCCGTTATGGGGCCCACACATGGTCGCTACCGCCGCATTTAATATTCCCGACAAAGATTTAATATTCTACGACCAAACTAATATTCCCAAACAATAATGAATATTTTATAACCACTTGCTTATTTTGAAATATTTGCGTATTTTACCCATAACTATCCACATTAATCACATCAACCCTTACTATTTCAAAATAATAATTAGAGGAAATTAAATTTCATTTATTAATTATTTGGGGTCTTACAGCTTGTGTGTGTTTCGTAGCGCGGGGCGCGCTGCGTCGGGATTTTGGTGGGCAAATTTTGCTGTTTGGCTAGAAGTTGGGCTATGATGGGAACTAATAATTCTTTATGTAATGTGATAATATTAGGAGTGTGTGTGTGTCGGAGTCTTTGACTCATGGGTGGTTGATTTTGAAAAGGTTTTATGTCTCCACTTGATTTCTTATGAGGGGACTTAGAGTTGGATTAGGAGAGAGGTGTGGAGCAAAATTGAGATTATTTTTATGTTAAGTATGGAAGAAGAGAGAGTATTGAGATAGACTACGATCGATCGAGATTTTGAATAACAAGAGCTTGGAGGAAAGAAAGAAGGGGACTAATTCCACGAAGATTACAGAATCAAAGGGCGAGAAGGGTGGTGTATTACTATTCTCCTTAATTTTCTATATACTGTAATTGGGATGATGTGTTCTTCTATTATTTCAGTTTTTAATTCATTTGTTATGAACTAATTCGCTTATTAGACTTGTGATGGATCTTTAAGTGAAATGATGATTCTATAACTTTGATTTCTAATTCAATAAAATATTTTCAGTTTATCTATGTTAATTTGAGCGTGAATTTATGAGTTGCTTGATCACCAATTTCTTGTGGATTTGAATGGAATCGAGAGAGGATATTCAAATCTAGACCTAGTTAATATAGCATGTGTCATGAATTTTGTCAATAGCAGATTTTTGATTATTATTAAGGTAGAGATATGCTTGACATCACATGTAATCGAATAGAGAACTTGAGCTTAAACCTTCTTTAATTGCAGTTCACATAGAGATATAGTGAGTTGGTTGATTTAGGTGTTTAACAGATTTCTATCTTAATTGTGGATTGACGTTAATACGGTATTAGTGCATCAAGAGGTGGCTAGTATTACATTCGTGTTCTTGATTAATAAACTGGGATATTACATTGAGTTGGAATAAAGGTTTGAAAATCAAAGTGAAGCTTAGGGTGAAATCATGAGTCTAATTCTCCATTAATTGTTTGAAATTCTGGATTTTGGTATTAGTGGTTGTTTTGTGATAGTTTATTTATTTATTAATTTAGTTTCTATAATTTTACACCATTGATTTGAATAGTTTAATAGAATTAGGATTAATAGGAAATTGGTAATTGTGAAGTTAAAATTCTTGATAATTTGTCCTCGTGGGAACGATACTTTATTAACTACTATATTACTTGTTGATTCACGTACTTTTGCGTGCGTGTTTCAATGCTGTATTGATTTTACCCAACAAGTTTTTGGCGCCGTTGTCGGGGATAATTTAGCCTAGATTTTAATATTTTTTGTTATCCTTATTTCAGGTTTTTGACATTTGTTTATGCAAACGCGATCCAAAAATCCAGACTTGCTTCCTTTTGAGGACGACATCGAAAGAAGATTTCAGAGGTTAAGTAAGTGGATCGAGGAAACAAAGAACAAATTCGAAAATTCTGATAAAGAAGAATCGATGGCTGCTGAAGACCAAAAAGCGTTGAGGGAATTTGCAACACCTAAGGTGACTGATCTGCAGTCAAGCATCACTAGGCCTGTAATAGCTGCAAATACGAAATCAAGCCTGGAACCATTCAGATGATGCAGAACTCGTGTCAGTTTGGGGGAATGGCAAACGACGATCCGAATGAGCATTTAATCAGTTTTCTGGAAATGTGCGACACGTTCAAGTACAATGGGGTGTCGGATGAGGCAGTGAGACTTCGCTTGTTCCCGTTCACTTTACGGGACAAGGCAAAGAGTTGGTTACATTCTCTGCCACCGGGGTCGATTACTACGTGGGAAGACTTGGTTCAAAAATTTTTGGCCAAATATTTCCCACCGGCGAAGACTGCTAAAATGAGGAATGACATAACGATGATTGAGCAGCAGAATGGGGAGTCGCTATATGAGGCATAAGAGCGTTACGAGGAATTACTTAGAAAGTGCCCACATCATGGATTGCCCAAGTGGCTGCAACTGAACACCTTTTACAACGGACTAAATGGGAATGTCAGAACCAGTATTGATGCGGCGTCGGGCGGTGCATTCATGGCTAAGAGTTACGAGGAAGACTACAATTTAATCGAAATCATGTCGGCAAATAACTACCAGTGGCCCAACAGCAAGAATGACACAGGCAAAGGCGGCTGGGATTTTGGAATTAGATGGGGTGATAGCTATACAAGCACATATTTCTGCACTGTCCAAGAAGTTTGATACTATGAATGATAAGGTTGATACTATAACAGGGCCTCAAGTTCAGCAGGTTGCGGTAGTATGTGAATTGTGTGCGGGTGATCATCCTACAGATCAGTGCGCAATAAATCCAGCATCCGTTCAGTTCATAGGCAACTACAATAGAATTCCGCAAAATACATACCAAAACACCTACAACCAGGGGAATAGGAACCACCCAAACCTATCATGTAGCAATAATCAGCAAACTCAAGCTCCACGACCATCATATCCCCCTGGTTTTTAGAGTCACCAACAATCGGGTCAACATCAGGAAAGGAAATCAGATTTTGAGGAAATGGTGTCGAAGTTCTTAACTAACAGTGAGGCAATAATAAAAAATCAAACAATGACAATAAAAAATCAAGAGATGGCGATCAAGAATTTGGAAAATCAGATTGGACAGATGGCGTTAGCATTGAATAATAGACCACAAGGAACATTACCTAGCGACACTGAGAGAAATCCGAAGGGTAGTCATGAGCAATGTCAAGCAGTTATGTTGAGAAGTGGAAAACATATCGGGGGTAAGAATGCAGAACATTCAGCGACACCAGAGGAAAAAGTTGATGACAGTAACGTGGTGGAAGGTAACAAGGATGAGGAAATAAAGTTAAACAATAAGCCAATTTTTTATCCTCCACCACCATTTCAGCAGAGGGTGCAAAAACAGAAGTCAGATAAGCAGTTAGCAATGTTTTTAGACGTGTTCAAGAAACTCCAGATTAACATCCTATTCGCAGAGGCCCTAGAGCAAATGCCGAGTTATGCGAAGTTCATGAAAGGAATTCTTTTGAGGAAAAAGAAATGGGAAGAATTTGAAACAGTGGCACTAACAGAGGAGTGTAGTGCGGTGTTACAGAAGAAGCTACCACCAAAACTCAAAGACCCGGGGAGCTTTAATATCCCGTGCACGATCGAAAAAATGTCGTTTAACAAATGTTTATGTGATTTGGGGGCGAGTATTAACCTGATGCCATTGTCAGTATACTCAGAATTGGGTTTGCCCGCGCCAAAGCCTACAAATATTTCATTGCAGTTGGCGGATAGGTCAGTAACATATCCGAGAGGCATTGTAGAGGACATTCTGGTTAAAGTGGATAAGTTTATATTCCCTGCAGACTTTATCATTCTGGATTTCGACGAGGATAAGAACATCCCGATTATCTTAGGGAGACCCTTCTTGGCCACGGGAAGGACACTCATAGACATGCAAAAAGGAGAACTTACTATGAGAGTCCAAGATCAAGAAATAAAATTTAATGTGTTCAAGGCCATGAAATACCCTACGGATGAGGAAGAATGTTTTCGAATGGATTTAATTGAGCAAATCACCAGCGAAGATATTAGCAAGAGTTTGATCAACGATCTGTTAGAAACGACCTTGTTGGGGGATGAAGAAAAAGACGACCCAGAATTTGTGGACTTATTACAGATGCTAGACTCTCTGCCACGAGTTAGCCGATTCAGAGCACCGTTTGAACCTCTGCACACAGAGGAGATAGCTGCAGAAAAATTGAAACCATCATTGGAGGAGCCACCAACATTGGAACTTAAGCCACTCCCTAAAAATCTCAGGACAAAGAAGGAAAACATTTCTGCCATCACAGTACGGGCCGCGCTATCCAATATACAGAAGCAGCGCAGGGCGCGCTACAAGACCAAACAATCATGTCATGCAGCGCTGGGCTCGCTGATTCGCCATCAACACAGGAGCGCGCTATCATCAGCATGGGGCGCGCCAGACTTATTACATCCCCTGACTCACTAGGGCGGACCGCACCTTCAAAGACTACTACAAAGCGATGGGCGCATTGACTCATTGAAATCTCCTGACCCAATAGCGCTGACCGCGCTATCTCCACCTATATCACAGCGCGGGCCGCGCTGCGTTAAATTCCCAGGCGCCTAATTCTATAACTTTGACCTTGCCTCTCCCTCACCAAATCAAACTCCTTCACCTCTCCTTCACCAAATAGAATTCGTCCACTTCTCTTCCACCACTTCAAATTCCAACCCTCATTTACTTCAACAATCATGACAATACCTCATAAATCATTCTCCTCTTCAACTTCTACTCCATTGCTACCCACTCACCTTCCACCTTCCATTATCCAATTCACGTTGGATTCCCTTCTCCTATATAAACTCGAACTTCACTCTCCCAATTCATATCAACTATACACTACATCCAATCCTATCCATTACATACCCTACACCAATCACGTGGGGAGACATACTCAAACCGTGGGATTCAATTAGCTCAAGGAAGTACATCTCACCTCTTGCCTGATCATCTTATCCATTTTGAATAGCAAGTAAGTAGAACAAATTGGGTATTGGTGTTCGTTTTCAAAGTTTGGCTTGCAAGATTACACTAAGTACCCTATTTGGGGGAAAAACTCAGTTCACCCACCAACTGTTCGATAAAACGCCTGAACCAAACCTTGAACCTATTCACTCCACAAACCACCATGTCGTCCAACAAAAGACAACGTCCATCCTCCTCCACTGCTAGGCCTCAATATGACCACACTAGGTTTGTTAGTGAGAGGGCTGCTGACCGATTCAAGATAACCATCGACAAGAAAACATTGGTGCTCGAACATGAGTTAAAGCCGAATGCTAACTTTGATGGCGACATGGCTTTGAAAATTGTGGAGCGGAATTGGTTTCAGCTGGTCGAACAACCACTTCCAGCGGCAATAAACATAGTGAAAGAGTTTTACGCAAATGCAATGGAACATGTCAATCATGTTGTCATGGTCCGGGGGAAACCGGTGGCATTTCACGCCGATGCTATCAATGAATATTTTGGGTTAGAGGCTCCACAAGATGACAGATATAAAGATGACTTGCCCGAGTTAGACGAATTAATTGTTATACTATGAAAACCGGGTACACAATGGGTCATTCAAACCGGAACAAATGAAAAGAGAAGTTTTCTACACTCTTCACTTAGTCGCTATGGAAAAGCTTGGTGTGCTCGATTAATGCCCACGCGCCATCAGACCGAAGTCACTAAGGCACGAGCTCGGTTATTGTATGGAATTGTACACCACCATTTCAATTTGGACAACTCAATTGCTTTCTATAATGTCGATGTGGGGGAATGTATTCAAGAGTCCATTGACCGGGTGTTACGCGGGAGCACTACTGGAGGTTTGTTGCATGGATTCTTAATCACTGGCTTGTGCCGCAAAGCGGGAGTGCAGTGGCAACCTATCGAACCTATCCAACACCCAATGGCAATCATCGATCATGCAATAATTGAGAAGTATAAGGCTTGGGAAGGGGCGCGATCTCACCCACACGGCAAAGGTTATATTATGATCCGACAACCCTCACCCCCAGCGACGGCGGAACCAAGGCAGGAGCCAACACCGAGGACTTCTAGGAATCAATTTCTATGGTTGGCTCAACGTCAAGATTTAATGCATCAGTACAATGCAAATGCATTCCACACGCTTGCTGATGCGTTTTCCCGCTGCAATCCATCTGCACCTCCAGTTGTCATGCCCATTCCTCCCAATCCACCTGCATATCTTCCAAAGGACGACATTTGAGCAATAAACTCGTTTCTGTGGAAGGCCTCATACTTTTCTTTGAATTATTTTGACGTAATGAGGTCATTACTTGTTTTAAGTTTGGGGGTCTTATTTCATGTTTTTTAGTTATATCTGTTTTTTTTAGTCATATCTATGTTTAAAAAAAAAGAAAAAAAGAAAAAAAGAAAAAAAGAAAAATATTATCTAGTGCATATAGTTGCATGAATCCAGTTATTAGACCGTATATGTGATTATTGGCCAATGATGAAATTGAAATGATGTAGACAAGTATATTACTAAGTATAAGAATCGTGATGTGATTTCTATTATGATGTGGATTTTGTTCTGATTGAAACTAGTATAATAAGGATAGCACGTTAATAACATCTGTGTTATTGGATTAGTTCAAATTGTTACATAAAGATTTTATAAAGGATAGTGCTAGTATAACCGAAAAAATGACAAAGATAGTATGAAACTAAGTTTGGGGGAAGATTGGGGTGTATAAGCTCTAAAAAAAGAAAAGAAAAATAAAAAAAATTGGAAATTAGTTGAGTCTTGTGGTGGGTTGAGAAGAAATACTCCCCATAAACACAAGCGTGAGATGGAGCGTAAAACGCACTCACCAACCATCTTTCTAAAGAATTTTGAAATAAAGAAAAGATGGAAAAATAATGGTAAAGAGCCCCCGTCTATAAAAAAAATGGTGCAAAAGAAGGGAGTATGAATACCCTATTTGGAACCTGAGCCTTGGTAATTGTTTGAGCTAAGCTAGAACTGGTTTGTTTTTGGAAATTTTTGAGTTTATGCTGTATGATTCATGATAAGAAACTGGTTATGTAACTGAATTTGATTCAATATCAGTTGACATGAGTGTTGCACACACACACACACACACACACTGTATTAGTTATAACAGGGTAAGATGTACGGATTGATAGCGAGTGCGAATTGATTTTGATATGAAGTCTGACATGTCTACTAGTTTTTCTGGGGCCGTATGAGCAAATCATATTTATTGTCTTAATTCTGGATTCGTAGTTTAGTCGTTAATACATTGCAATGCATTTTGCTTGAGGACAAGCAACGATCAAGTTTGGGGGAATTTGATGAGTAGGTTTTTAACCTACGATTTATGTTTGTTTAGCTTGATATATTGTTAGTCTTCGGTAATTTAATGTTACTTTTGATAGGTTATTTGCTTGTTGCAGGATAATCCATGGGCCTATCAAAATGTTACAATTGGAAGAAGATTTCGAGCAATTTGGAAGTTTCTGACTACATAGTGCGGGGGTATGTTGTGTTGCATGGGAAGCGATAATATGGGGCTACCGGAGCGAGGAAACCTCCTGGGCGATAACGCTTGGGCCATTGTTGTGTGTGTTTCAGAATGCCAAGCGCCACTTACGTCGGGATTTTGTTGGGTGAATTTTGTTGTTTAGCTAGAAGTTGGGCTATGATGGGAACTAATAATTCTTTATGTAATGTGATAATATTATGAGTGTGTGTGTGGGAGTCTTTAACTCATGGGTGGTTGATTTTGAAAAGGTTTCATGTCTCCACTTGATTTCTTATAAGGGGAGTTAGAGTTGGATTAGGAGAGAGGTGTGGATCAAAATTGAGATTATTTTTATGTTAAGTATGGAAGAAGAGAGAGTATTGAGATAGACTACGATCGATCGAGATTTTGAAGAACAAGAGCTTGGAGGAAAGAAAGAAGGGGACTAATTCCACGAAGATTACAGAATCGAAGGCGAGAAGAAGGGTGGTGTATTACTATTCTCCTTAATTTTCTATATTCTGTAATTGGGATGATGTGTTCTTCTATTATTTCAGTTTTTAATTCATTTGTTATGAACTAATTCGCTTATTAGACTTGTGATGGATCTTTGAGTGAAATGATGATTCTATAACTTTGATTTCCAATTCAATAAAATATTTTTAGTTTATCTATGTTAATTTGAGCGTGAATTTATGAGTTGCTTGATCACCAATTCCTTATGGATTTGAATGGAATAGAGAGATGATATTCAAATCTAGACCTAGTTAATATAGCATGTGTCATGAATTTTGTCAATAGCAGATTTTTGATTATTGTTAAGGTAGAGATATGCTTGACATCACATGTAATCGAATAGAGAACTTGAGCTTAAACCTTCTTTAATTGTAGTTCACATAGAGATATAGTGAGTTGGTTGATTTAGGTGTTTAATGGATTTCTATCTTAATTGTGGATTGACGTTAATACAGTATTAGTGCATCGAGAGGTGGCTAGTATTACATTCGTGTTCTTGATTAATAAACTGGGATATTACATTGAGTTGAAATAAAGGTTTGAAAATCAGAGTGAAGCTTAGGGTGAAATCATGAGTCTAATTCTCCATTAATTGGTTGAAATTCCGGATTTTGGTATTAGTGATTGTTTTGTGATAGTTTATTTATTTATTAATTTAGTTTCTAAAATTTTACACCATTGATTTGAATAGTTTAATAGAATTAGGATTAATAGAAAATTGGTAATTATGAAGTTAAAATTCTTGATAATTTATCCTCGTGAGAACGATACTTTATTCACTACTATATTACTTGTTGACCACGTACACTTGTGTGTTTTGCGCGTATTGATTTTACCCAACTCATTAATTATTTATTAAATAAATAATTAACCAAATCAAATCAAATCCATCAAACAAATATTTATTCAACGATAAACACATCAATTAAATATTTATATAATTCAATAAATATTTAAATATTATAATTAAAAAATCTGGATTGTTACATCATTCCCTCCTTACAAGGATTCTGTCCTCAAAATCACAACTCAAACCACTCATTCGTTACAATCTTCCCTACTTACAAAGATTCTGTCCCCATAATCGAAGACACAAATTAAACAAATAACTCAGAGTAATCTTTCATCGTTTTATCTAAATATAGGTTTTATATTTCCTACTACATTCACTACTTTAACAAATTCTAGGTTTCATTTCGTAACTTTCACTTGAACTCAATTATATTCTGAGTATTATATATCGTTTAACCCATTCATTTCCTTTTCTAAGGATCGTTATCATAACACTCGGAATATTACATTCACCCTTTCTTCTAAGAATTTCGTCCTCAAATTTTATTTATTTATTCATTCAATCTATCAAAGTAGATTTTACACTAATACTTTATTCATTCCTTGGGTTTTATAACCACTTCTTTCCACAAATATCTTTCTATAATTATTAACTTTTCTATTAAAAGTTTTACATTATTCTTTGATAACTCATCTACTTCTCACTCCAAAATGTCTTTTCTCACTTAATTAACACATTCATCATTCAGTGCCGTATTGTACGACTCACTTCTTTCTAAGGAATACTTTCCTTTTTCATTTCCATCTTACAGAATAACAAGAATCTTCCACAATTGTTCAATAATTGGGAAGTAGTATGAATAACTCAGGAATTTAAAAGATTCCAAATCATGTTGAGGGTCACAAGACCTTGAACTCTATTCTCTAGGTTTAATAGTGCTTCACCCCACGGTTCTTCACACTTTAAACCCTCTTTGGTAGAATGTTTATCAATCACAAAGACTGAAAACACCCTCCACTCGTACACTAGGTGGCCAATTTATTGTACCACTCACGCTGGGCATGAACGTAGTGTTTTGTAACGACTATAAGCGTTACGCTCAGTACTTAGGGTGTTAAGCCCTTCGTACTATGTATTGTGCACAAATATTTCAGCACAAAGTATAAACTAAGCGCAACCTGTAATAAAAGAGTTGTTCATCTCAGAATTTAGAGTGCAAGCATTCAACTGAGGGTCTAATGACCACGAACCATGTCCACGATTATAAGTAATCTTTCAACTTTAATTTTAATCCATACGACTATAAGGACTCCAAGGTACTTAGGGGATCAATCCTTCGTACATGTATTGTGCTCAAACATTTCAGCGCAAAGTATAAACTAAGCGCAACCCCTAAATAATAGGGTTGTTCATCTCAGCTTTTCAACATCTGAATCCGCACCAAAGAAATTTGGTTTGGCATAACTTCTCAAGAAACTCTTGAATTTCATGATCTTTCAATATTTGTCTAGCTGGATCAAATAGCATAGACCTCTACAATAATTCAGACATCAACCGAAATATACATATACATACATACTATGTATTCTCATATCTTAAAGAAATCTCAAAAATCTTTTATGACGTGCTATGATACCGCTTTGTATTTACAAATTCAGATTGAGGATTAAAATCATTTGGTGATTTTATCATACTACATTATACCATAGTGGGCTGATGATCCTTCGATCACATCCAACACTAAGTAATACTGCATTGATGACTCCATCATTTTTATCATCTTTGCACCAGGTTACATGACGTATTAATGATATAAAATACATTTTGATATATTGAAAATCATTTTTGTCTAGCCGAAGAAATTAGCATAGACATAAGAATAACAGTATTGTTGTTAAAACTCATTGGTTCCAACATTTGATCCAATGTTTTTCAACAAAATAGAAGTGTAAACATCAGCACGAAGTCAATAAATTTTGAAAGTCTAGCATAGCTAGTAGATTTAGAATACCTATGCTTCCACCATCAACTCCACTTTCTGTAATGATCCATTGCTTAATAGGTCTATTTATTCCTATCATCCTCAATACTCCATTTACACTTATCTATACCCAGTTCGTCAAACTTACCACACGTTATAAGTTCAGAAACTTGCCACAATCATATGAGTTTAAGAACTTATCCTAGTCAGACCATAGACGTCTATTCGCTGAGGGGTTCAAAAATATATTATATAATTATGAGTCACGAACCTACCATAAGTATGAGTTTTAAGAACTCGCACTTAACCTTATAATATTCTCTAATTATACTCTACCTATCTGTTATACACATGGGAAAAGAATCACCTTCTGAATAGGCATATAGCAAATAGCGCGACACAAACATTCCAATGATTATCAATGTGATAAACTGAGTGCAAGCACAAAACCCTCGCCCATACAAAGGTTTGTACAACTCAGCCATCATAGGAGTCCTCAATTGAAACCCCGTGTAACTCTATCTTGACTTGCCTTTTGCTCGATACGAATTTTTCGTACCTCATCATTTATAACTCCTCGCGAGTTTATCTCGTACTATTTCATAGTACATCATCTTTATAGCATTAAGCTATAATCATTCAAAAATTACAGACCATCTTTCTTTTACAACTTAAACAGATCACGTCGTGATCTTATTCTATAATCATCTCCTTTAAAATTCTTTTCTTAACTCTTGATCGTTTTGTTTTACGATCCTCATTCTTTCTCTTTTTCATCATTTACGACATTATTCGTTATCTTGGCTTTTGGAGTTAGGAAACTCCCATTTCTTATCTTTATATCTCTTAGATTCTTCTTTGAATCTTCTTGTTTATAAAAAAAAATTCTTCCTTTAAGAATTTCTAACTTCATTTACATCGCTCAAAATTTCATTCGAGTTCTACACTTTCATCATACGTATCCATTTCTACACTTGGTACACATCAAGTCTCTAACAGTTTCAATATGGTACGCTGAAAGGTTTCCCACAAACAACCAACAAACTAGGTTCCGAGTTACTAGTTTGTATATACCTCCGCTCTATGACGGAATCGTTTAGCCCAGATACCATACATCAACTACTAAAGAGTATAATTGCACCATACTTAAGTATAACTCTCTATTCTTAACTTCTTTATCATTCTCTTCTTATAGACATTGTCTATTCATTATCACCTTACATCCTTATTATTGGAGTTGGGTAACCCCACAATCATATTCCTTATAACTCTTACGAGATTCTTCTTTGAATCCTTTCACGCAAGTTTAAATCCCTTCTTTATAAATTTCTTAAATTACTTCTTATTGTTCAAACTCTATTTGAGCTTATTCTTTCATTATCTTCACCTTCATTCTTTAAGGTTATAGCCTAAGGTACTCTTACCTAAGGTTTCTAACCTATCAGCTCTGATACCAACTGTAACGACCCCAAAATCCATACAATTTAAATCTCAACTTCGGTCGTTAACCATACATTAAATCTCTAATTTTACATCATTATTCGATATTAAAAACACTAAAATTGCAGAATATTTAAAACATTTATACATTTCCTTCTTTCTTGCCCTGAATTGCAACCTTTACATTACATCTGTTTGATTCAATCTTATATCTTGAATCGTTACAACAAAATGACTATACAAAGTCTTACATCATAACTAAATATCCATATACATTGGATAGCTCAACTTACAATTCAATAACATGTTACATTCAAAATATGAAATACATTTTTCATAAAACATAAGTAATCTTCATGAATATAGATCTCTATAACTCACTTAGCACATATCTTTACCTTAAAATCTTGACCTGCAAAAGTGGTTATTTGCAAGAGTGAGCTCGACAGCCCAACAAAATCTAATAGTTTTCATGCATCACATAACACGTAATAATATGCTAAACATACATATCATAATAACTAAAACAACATGACATACATGCTTTTAGTTCACATAGCAAATATAAAGATTGAGTTCCTTACTCAATCCTCCTTATTTAACCAAAACAATGCAGTCATAAATTGACTTTAACATTTCATGATTTCAACATGTATAACATATCATGCAATTTAAAATAGTTCATCAAGTCCACGTAACAAATAGGAACCGAAAGACTTGCCTTGATCGTTGTTTACCAATAACAGTTTAACAGCTTACAGTTATCTGCATTTCACGTGCCCTACACAATTATATAATCACACACATCAACTATGAGTCAGATAACAACACATAGTAGTTGTAATGTAAACTCTACTTCACATCTCATAATCTTTCCTATTAATTAGCACACAATGTTCAATTTGATTATGTTAACTTTCAACTTATATCTCACTGTATTTCATATTCTAAATTCATTCAAGTGCTTAAGTGTTGCTAGGACTACTTATTAGTTTTATATTAAATCCATTCCATATCTTATAATATTCATTTCAATTGAATTGAAACACTTTTTAAGTTCATTAACACTTGGCACGACGTTTTGACGTTCAATCGTCACACGCCCGATTTGCCTCTCTTGTGTATGCTTACTATGATTCTATAACTTATCTAATATATTATTTATTAATGTTAAGCATCATTATATTTACTAACATTCATGTTTTATAACTTAGGACATCATCTTTTATGGTCAGGAGCACTACACATGCATATGTGCATTCCCGACGCCCTCCGATTGCCCCCGAAAACATAATAGTCCTAAAGATGACCATTTTGACTACTGTTACAAACCTCAAATTGAAAAACTTAAAGAACGACAATTGTAGGTCTACTCATCCTCGTTCCGGATCATCTTGAATCACCTCAATCGGAGTTCGTATGAGAAAGTTATGGTCGTTTTACTACAAGAGATCAAAACTGTCCGACTCAGACTACAATTTCGGTATTTGGGGCGCGAGGACTAAGTTAACCCTTGGCGCCGGGCGCGAACTTTGGTATTTGGTGGCAATTTCAATATTTGGAGCTCCATTTTTTGGCCTTTGGCGCGCCAAAACTAATGAATCAGAAACACGAAGACCATTTTCATTCTGCATTAAGAAATTCTAGCAACTAATTACGAGATATATAAGCGATGTAATTTTATATAACCTCACCAAGCATACATATATTAACTTAAAACTACTGAACAACAAATTTAGAAAGACTAAATCCGTAAAAATAATGTTTTAAAATTAAAACTCCGTGTTTGACATTTGTTAAAACACAGTGTATACTGTAAATCCTACTAACCACCAATTTGATTACTTTTAAACTACAATTCTCTGTAGTTCATATCCAATTAACATACTCGACTTTCAATTTCACAACTAGCATACAATCGTATATAGAACCTTTGATATTCCACAACTCACATTCATAAGTATATGTTCACTGTAAAAACTATTTCTTTCCTGAAAACGTAAATTTAGCCTACAACATATACATATGATACTTGTAACATTACTTATACCCATAATTTTATAGTCAACTAGTAAAGCATGGTTTACAGACAATTTTTGTAAAGAACCTTCTATTACAGTCAAATTCACATATACATAGAGACTTTAGGCATAATTGCGTAAAACATATATACGTATAAAGGTTATGCCACATACCTTCTAATTGCCCATTAATCCTTGCTAACACCACTGGAATTATTTGAAAACCTCACGTGTACACTCTCAATTTCTCTGATAATTCTCTCTCAAAACTTTCTGTACTTTTCTTCTTTAAAAAATTTTTCCTTTCTTTTTTCTCGTAGCTTTTCTTAGGCTTAGGTTTAGACAATATAGATTATACGTAATACTAAAGCGATAACCAAGCGTCATATAAAAGAAAGCGATATAGTCATAATAACCTAATAAATAGTATCAGTTATCAATAAAACGTATAGCTTATAAATATATTTTATTTATTTAGTTTATTTTATAAATAATTTAAATTTCAAAAATCCAAAAGCCATAGGGATTTGTTTGGGAAAAACCATTTAAAACTTAAAGAATTAATATCCTTAAACTTTGTTTGGGTAAAACTAAATCAAAACTACCTTCATTTATTTTAATAACTAATTATAATATAGTTATTTGTCACACTTTCATTTAATTAAGTTTTTATACTCAATTAATTAATTCTAATAACAATTCATTGCATAATATAATAATTTATTTAATCATTATAAACTCTCTAACTTAATTATTAAATTAAATTAGATTACTATTTCAAAATAATTACTTTCCTTAACTCATTAATTATTTATTAAATAAATAATTAACCAAATCAAATCAAATCCATCAAACAAATATTTATTCAACGATAAATACATCAATTAAATATTTATATAATTCAATAAATATTTAAATATTATAATTAAAAAATCTGGATTGTCACAATCATAGTCCTTAATAAACTCCAACCACCTTCTTTGGCGCATATTTAAGTCCTTCTGTGTAAAAATATATTTTAGACTCTTATGGTCTGTATATATTTCACACTTCTCCCCATAGAGATAATGCCTCCAGATTTTTAAAGCAAAAACAACTGCAGCTAACTCCAAGTCGTGGGTCGGATACCCCTTCTCATAATCCTTCAATTGTCGTGACGCATACGCAATGACTCTGCCGTTTTTCATAAGCACATAGCCAAGTCTTTTATGCGACACATCACTACAAACAACAAAATTTCCTGTCTCATCTTGAAGAGACAACACAGGCGATGTACTCAACCTCTTCTTAAATTCTTGAAAGCTTTCCTCACACTTCTCCGTCCAAACAAATTTTACAGCTTTTCGAGTCAAATTCGTTAATGGAGTTGCGATCTTGGAAAAGTCTTGAATGAATCTTTTGTAATATCCTGCCAATCCAAGAAAACTTCGTACTTCCGACGGTGTTCTTGGCTGATCCCAGTTTATCACGGCTTCGAATTTGTATGGATCCACCAAAATTCTGTCTTTATCGATCACGTGTCCTAGAAATTGTACTCGCTCGATCCAAAATTTGCATTTCGAAAACTTGGCATACAACTTCTCCTTTTTCTCAACGCCTTTAACGTTAATTATAAATGCTCTTCATGTTCTTCCTTGGTTTTTGAATATACCAAAATATCATCTATAAATACCACTACGAATTTGTCCAAAAATGGCTTGAACACTCCATTCATTAAGCCCATAAATGCTGCAGGAGCATTCGTTAGACCAAATGGCATTACCAAAAATTTGTAGTGACCGTAGCACGTTCTGAACGCTGTCTTTGGTACGTCCTCTGGCCTCACCTTCAGTTGATGATAACTACTCCTCAAGTCTATCTTTGAAAAGTATCTCGCTCCCTTCAATTGATCGAACAGGTCGTCGATCCTTGGTAATGGATAACTATTCTTAATCGTGACCTTATTCAGTTCTCTATAGTCGATGCAAAGTCGCATCGTTCTTTTCTTCCTCTTCACAAACAACATCGGTGCTCCCCACGGCGATACGCTTGGTTGAATGTACGTCTTGTCCAATAATTCTTGTAGTTGTACCATTAATTCTTTCATCTCTACCGGTGCCATTCGGTACGGTGCCTTCGATATTGGAGCAGTTCCTGGCGCCAAATTGATCACAAAATCAACCTCTTTATCAGGCGGAAGTCCTGGCAATTCGTCTGGAAATACATCTGCGAAGTCCCTCACTACTGGTATCTCCTCTACTTTTAGATTTTCTTTACGACGGTCGACTATGTAACCTAAATATCCTTCACAGCCTTGTCTTAACAACTTCCTGACCTGCATCATCGTCATATAACTCGCTTGTCTAGGCGACTTGCTACCATAAAACACAACCTTTGATGGAGTCATAAGGTTAATACGCTTCTTCTGGCAATCAATTATAGGCCCGCAATTGAATAACCAGTCCATACCCAAAATAACGTCAAATTCTCTAAGTCGAATAGGGATAAGATCTACATTCATGATATTACTCTTAATATCCACTCTACAGTTCTTATGTACACACTTAATAGGGATTATTTCTCTATTCGTAATTTCTATGTTCATGGGGTATTCTAACTCATCCTTAAGTAATTCTAAGTTCTTAGCAAAGTCATCGGATATAAATGAACAAGTAGCACACGAATCAAATAATACATAAGCATTAACTTTATTGATCGGAATGATACCTGACACCACATCACGAGACTGCACTGCATCCTGCACCGTCATGTTGAAAGTCCTGGCGTTCGGTCGGTTGGTTGCGGTTGGTCCTGTTGTGACGCCTCCAAAATTAGGTATACATCACCCATTATGAGTCGTCAGATACATGGTACAAAATTCAAATATAACTTCATTTATACAACTGTTGAACTGTCATATAGAATACGACCACGGTTAACTGTGAGTTTTAATACAAATGTATGTAACTCTCATGGTGCCTCGACCAAAACCTTACAATGGTACTTTACTTAAAAGTATAGTCAAAAACTGTTTTAGAAATTAAAATCTTTGGGAAGTGCTCAAGGAAACCTTCGTACATGGGAGGCCATGCGTCTAGGTTATAATAGATATCATATGTCCACATAATTATCCTTGGTCAACCTAATAGACCTTAAAGAAAAACGAGAAGATTACTATCATCTTCTTTCCAATGGTGAGTCTTCTCTTGACATATAACTATCTCCATTGTCTCCAAGTGAATATTATATTTCAAATAAACTCCAAGATCATATAGGTAGTGCCCGTAGATATACTCAGCAAGTGGATGCGCACAACCCTATCTTATAATAACACGAGGTTGTATGTCATTAGACATCTTGTATGATAGTGGCAAAACACCCTTCCAAAGTTGGGTTCACCTCACCCTATTTGATTCATCAAATATAACTACTAAATGTTGTATAGAATACAACACACTTTTCTATACTGTTTAGGGAGAACCTCCACACTAGAGACCACCGTTTCTATTCCCTGTTATATCGCTTTCGACCGAAACAACACTCTTACTAAGCAACACTCTTATTACACGAAAGGAATTGTGAAGCGAAATGGTGAGCACAACTAGCCCGAAGAAAGAATATCATGACTAAAGATAATTAAATTATCAATAGCTTTCATCAATAATAAATCGGAGATTTAGAACATATGGTAGATGATAAAATTTTTCAACCATAGTTACAGCGGAACGAGCAATCCATTAGAAGAGTCAAATAGACCAAAAGGTCTATTATCTTCTCTATGTTAAAAGTCCACCAATAATGTTTTATCCATGTAAAATAAATCACAGCCTCACCACAATCATATGAATAACTCATAATCATAATTGTGGTTCTAAATTCCTCTTCGCAACCAGGACGAAGATAATTTTCATTACCTATCTTCACCTGAAACATCAAAAATTATGGTTATACCAAATCAAAATTCATGTTCATAATCATACCAATAAATTCATCTTTGCACTACCTGCCAAAGACATACAACTGTATTTTAGAAGAGTCAAGTAGAGCATGATATCTACTATCTTCTACTTAATTAAAAGTGTATAATAAATATTTTATCACGAGACTCAAATTTTAATAAATAATTCACATCATCGAATCACCCCACACTACTACGGCCAAGGATATTCGTTAATATCACATCCATGAATTTATATTTCATCGCTAAGACTCATTTCGATAATCAATCCATATTCTTGAATTATCCATGCACTACTACTTAAGGATATTCGTTAATATCACGACCATTTAATTATCCATGCATTACGGGCTAAAGATAATCGTGTTTTCATCAACTGGCCATGATCATGCCATAAAATAATTCATCTTTGCACCCTTGGTCAAGAGAATCCATAGCCATAATCATACCAAAAGCGCCCATCAATGCACTACGGGCCAATGAGGACTTTTTCCACATCATTTGTAACATTACTACCATGATTATACGAATAATCCTCGGTCATAATCATACCAAGTCCATCTACGCACTACTACCAAATATGACTTTCAACACAATATAAGCATGAGGATGATGACAATGATATAAGAATCAATCAAATGAGATAAATGATAAATATTAAACATTTATAATACAATTTATCCAAATGCTCAATAATAACCAAATGTTATCAATCACTTAATAATCTCATAATCTAATATCATTAATATTATAACAATATTTTAATCATTTCTTAAACTTATAAACAATTTATTTCAATTGTTTACACTTTATCAAATAATGCATTTAATCATTCAAAAATGTCATACTCATAAGATTTCATAATCAATGATCAAATCCCTCATCAAAATCTGCATATACCCTATATAGGATTCTCAAGCCATAAAATCCTATTTTCCAATTTTATTACTTCACATAACATATTTAATTCATTTACTCATAACTAGTTCATTTTTATGAAAAATACCAAATCAGTCCCAAAAATATTTCTTTTCTGGGATTTAGCAGAATATAATCCCATCTTGAACATATATTTTTCTCAAAATTTTTAAAATTCATTTACTATTTTTTATATGGCTAAAACTGCCGAATATTTAGACATTTATCATAAATTGTACTTTTATCCAAAAATTCCGAAATTTACAGGGTATACTCCTGTTATATACATGTACTCCCAATAAAAATTTTACCAATTGTGGAGTTAACCACAAGGAGTTATAAGGGTTTACTTTTAAAATAGTCTTTTCCCGTAAAATCCATAACTCTTAATCTATACATCCAAAAATCGCCATTTTTGGACAGAATCTAGAAAACTCATCAAATTATCATTTCAAATTTTTTCAGAATTTTTGAGGGTCAGAAAAATTACGAAACTGCCCCTGGTAGAAACCCCTTTTTAATGAAAATACTATTCATATGAATACGAAGGATCATTTCCAATGCATGCGGTAATCCACACAGACAGGTTATTTCAACAAAATAATAAAGAATAGAACCAGGTCATGCGTAAACGCACAGACATGATATTCCAATAGAATAATAAATAATTAAATAACAGAAGAATTCACGTGCATGCGATAGATCAAGATGATAAAGTTATTCTAATGTAATAATAAATAATGGAAACAGTCATGCGTAAACGTTACGTACGTGATATTCTCGACGTAATAATAAAGAATGGAACTGTGTTCACAGAAAAAAAGCATGCACAAGATATTCCAAATGTAATAATAAAGATTGGAACCAGTCCAGTAAAAACGCATGCATGAGGATATTCCAATGTAATAATAAAGAATGGAATAACAAAAGAATTTCACCAAGTATAGGGTAGCTCACAGATATCTGGGTTATTCCAATGTAATAATAAATAATGGAATAATGTAAGTTCTCTTCATGAATACAAAAGAAATAATACTCCTAATGAGTACAACAAATAATATCCCTTACCGTAAAATAAATCTGAATATAAGAGTAGGAAGGAAGGAGCGTAATACTTTTCTATAGCTTCTTCTATAATTTCTCTCTAGAGTTTCAAAGTGAATTCGTAAGAAATAATGAAGAAATGAGTTTTATTTATAGAAAAATGGATCGCATAGAAACTAACTCATGAACAGTCGAGATTGATTTACTTTTAATCGTATTACTATATTTAAAGCAAAATCTTTTAAATAAAATATAATATATTCTATTTATAATCTAATAAACAAGAATAACTTTATAAAAGATTTTACTATGCAAATACTATGCAGTAATTATGCAAAATAAAGATGCATAATAAAATATAATATATTCTAATTATTGTCTAATAAAATAGATAACTTTATAAAAGTATTCATTTTATATAAAAAGGTTTTTTATTAGCCTAATAAAACGAATAACTTTATAAAAGTATTACATTTTTATATAAAAGCTTTTCTGCTTTTATTACATTAATAATACTAATAAAACAAAACCGAGTGACTTATCACGTAAGCATAAATAATCAATACCGTGTGCTGCTACTATGCAACCACACGACATCGTATTTTTAACACCGGTGTTTCAACGATTAACGGTAAAAACTTTCATAGATTATTTTCATAAAAATATTTTTGTCGTTTTCTCAATCGACAATAATTCCGTTGTAGGGTCCACTAATGATTGTCTGTCATCGCATACGGATATTCCACGACAAAAAGAAAATTCCTAACTAATCGAATATTCCCACACAAATCTAATATTTTATATCAACTTGCTTACTTTGCAAAAAAAATTTAACATATTACCCTTAACTTTAAACTTTTATCAATTTAACTATTTACCAAAATAAAAAAATTGAATACTTTTATTTCATAAAATTCGAGGTCTCACAATCACCCCTCCTTATGAAATTTCGCCCTCGAAATTTAAGTACGTACCTGATATTCGAAGAGATGAGAATACTTTGCTTTCTTTTCGGATTGTACCTTCCCGATTATATCCTCTGTATCATGATTTTTCCATTGCTCATCTCCTGTATTTCAGATATCATTCTAGAATATATCTTCAAAACAAAGGTTAATTGACATATCACAATTTGTCAACTTATCAAGTAAACAATTTCAGCTTAGGTAAGTCACACACTAGCGAAGTATATAACTCGTCTCTGCCCTCCTAGTTATAGGCTCTTATCTCCGCCAACGACCATATCCCTAAGCTCTGATACAAAATGTGACTCTAATCCCTTTACTTGGATAGCACCTCACATTGATACCTATCACTTGCCACCGAAGAACGCGGCGGCCCCCTACGAGAGAGTCCGGCGGTGCATTCCAGGACTTGGAAGTCACCAGTGAGAGGCTCGGGGCTCTTCACACTTATGGCTCTGATACCAAATGTGACGCCCCCAAAATTAGGTATACATCACCCATTATGAGTCGTCAGATACATGGTACAAAATTCAAATATAACTTCATTTATATAACTTTTGAACTGTCGTATAGAATACGACCACAGTTAACTGTGAGTTTTAATACAAAATGTATGTAACTCTCATGGTGCCTCAACCACAACCTTACAATGGTACTTTACATAAAAGTATAGTCAAAAACTGTTTTAGAAATTAAAATATTTGGGAAGTGCTCAAGGAAACCTTCGTACATAGGAGGCCATGCGTCTAGGTTATAATAGATATCATATGTCCATTGAATTATCCTTGGTTGACCCAATAGACCCCAAAGAAAAATGAGAAGATTACTATCATCTTCTTTCCAATGGTGAGTCTTCTCTTGACATATAACTATCTCCACTATCTCCAAGTGAATATTATATTTCAAATAAACTCCAAGATCATATAGGTAGTGCCCGTAGATATACTCAGCAAGTGGATGCGTACAACCCTGTCTTATAATAACACGAGGTTGTATGTCATTAGACATCTTGTATGATAGTGTGCATTCCTGTTACTAACAATGCAGGAGGGCAGAATCATCTTCCAGAGACAACCTTGGAAGTCACATTAATATAGCCCCTGAGATAACCCTAGAGATCCAATCCAGCCCCGGAGATAACCCCGGGAGATCCAATCCAGCCCAAAAGATAACCCCAGAAGATTAAATCTAGCCCCAGAGATAACCCCGCGAGACATCCAATCTAGTCTCGGAGATAACCCCGAGAGATCCAATCCATCCCCAGAGATAACCCCCGAGAGATCCAATCCAGCCACAGAAATAACCCCGGGAGATCCAATCAAGCCCTAGAGATAACCCCGGAAGATCAAATCTATCCGAAGAGATAACCTCGGGAGATCAAATCCAGCCACAGAGATAACCCCGGGGAATCCAATCCAGCCCCAGAAATAACCTCGGGAAATTCAATCCAGCCCCAGAGATAACCCTGGGAGATCCAATCCAACCCCAGAGATAACCTCGGGAGATCCAATCCAGTCCTGGAGAAAACCCTGGGAGATCAAGTTCCAACCCCTAAGATAACCCCCGGGAGATCAAGTTTCAACTCTAGAGATAACCCCAGGAGATCAAGTTCCAACCCTAGAGATAACCCCAGGGAATCAAGTTCAATGCCCGGAGTCAACCACGGGAGGTCAAACCAACCTCAGAGATAACCCTGAGGACTGTTAGAATCAACATCAGTCCAATCTCAGAGATAACCCTGAGAAAAGATGGCTACACTGTATCAAAGCCGGAGACAACCCCGGGAGGGGCAAAATGGTCATTTTACCAACTCAACATCATTTCAACTCAAATTGCTTCAAAAGAAGTCCTGCAAGAACCATAACTTCAATCCTGAGTGAAAACTGCACAAGACAGCTCAATAGATAGACTGCGAAGACTTGGAGATCTGGTCATGGGCCCATCATCTCGAATTTGAAAAATGTCTAATCCCATGTCATTGTGTAGCTCTCGTCAACAGCTTTCCGAAAATGTACATCACGCCTCCATCGAATGCCTGGATCGAAAGTTATGAAGGTTTGAGCGACGAGCGCGTTATTCGAGTGCACGTACTTCGAGACAATTGGACTCGCGAGGCCCGGGGCAACCCGGCGATCATGATGAGACCCATACATCATGGGGTTAAACATGACCAATTTGGTCTATAAATAAACCCCCCACTAGCTCATTTGAAAAAATGATAAAACTCTGTCCATTTCAGCCCTTAACCTCTTCTAGAGTGCTCCAAACTTTGTGATTCTTCTTTCTAAACACTTGTAAGCTCATATTCTACAACATATCGAAATTTAATCGGTGGAAACCGAGTTTTTAAGCTCTAAAAGCTATCTGAAGTCTTCTTGGCAGCCCACTGTAAGATTTTTGATTTTAAGCTTACTACTTTGATATATATATATATATATATATATATATATATATATATATATATATTTACATTTTCAGTCTGACCTGGAGTTTACTTCGTGGCTTTTATATATGTATATATATATTTACATTCCATAGTCCTGCCTGGATTTCAAATTCGTGGAAATTGATCGTCTTTATATATAACTATATATATATATATATATATACTGCTTTTAAATATTTGCTTTAATTGCTTTTGTAATGTAGATCTTTAATATTCCAGCATGTGGACTAGATTTATCTAAATCTAGCCATCTCTAACTTTTAACCGATTCAAAAGAGCCACGAGGTCTAAGATTCAGCTTACAAATCTAGATCTGGTTCCCATGATGGACACTTTCCAGTTGTGCAGCATGCTTGTAAATTGTCTATGGTGTCTGGACATCCTTGGATGGCTCTCATGCCCATCATGAGTCTGACACTAATATGTATCTTATTTTCTCGAAGATTCTTTGCATCTCGAAAATAAAATCAATCAAGCCGAATACGGAATAAAATGGAAGTATCAAAGACCTTAATTACTATTTAGCATAAGAGTTTGAAAACCTATTTTCCAAAACATCACTGCTATATCTTGTTAAAATTGAACTTTATACAAATCAAACCATTTATATATAGGTGCAAACGAGGCATAACACTACTTCCAAATAATTGCACATAGGCACAATAAACACACACACACATGCAGATAATTATGGAAATTGAAAAATTGCGGTAACCTTGTTTTCACGGATGTCGGATGTGCCTAACACCTTCCCTGTGCTTAATCAAGCCCCCGAACTCTATGAATCTCAGTTTCTAAGGCCCGTTAAACAGAGTTCAACCATTGGGCCTTTGTGTAAACCTTTTCAAAATCGGTTGAGTTGGTATAACCATTTCAAATCTACCAACTGACGACTCTGTTTTTTAAATCGTCGACATTTATATGTCGGATCTTTTTCAAACTCGCATTTTCAAACTCGCATTTTCAAACTAAACTCAACAAAATAGAGAACATAAAAGGCAAAAAATAGGAAAGGTTAAAATTTTCCCGACGTCGACAGGTGGCGACTCTGCTGGGGATAGTAGAGGGCTTAAGCCGTTGTTCAACCTTTTCAAAAACCCTTTTCAATATGCTTGTGTGTGAATGTTGCATTTACATTGAATGGATATGAACGAATACTTTATTTACTGCACTCTAGTGCCTCGCACAATATCTGCATGTTTTATTAGTGCCTCACACAATGTCATGATTTCATACGGTGAGACACGATGTATGTGAATGTAGTGTGATTCCTCCACCATGAGGCAAACCCATCGGTGTTTGATTACTGTACTCAAGGGAGACTAATCCCGCGAGGATCGGGAAATGCACCACCCAGATCCGCTCCAATTGAAAAATTAGATTAAATTCCCATCTAGTAAATTGTGATGATTTGGGAACCTTCATGCCGAAAAGCCGCGAGAGTAGCCTAAGATAGGTTAGCCTCTGATGAACCAAATGCGAAGGGAAGTCTCTTCATGCCTTTCCCTTTCCATTCCATGTAAATTCCCTCTAAATCTCAATGTAATGTAAAATATAGAGGAAGATGTAAATATGTATTCCTTTCCCTATCAAAACCTATCATGTTATCATGTCATCAAAACAACTGACATTTGTTTTGTAGGAGAACATTAAAAAACTCCTAAAATAAACACATTGCATAGCATGCAGCCTCTTAATGTTTATCCAAACTAAACTACATAGTCTTTTTGTAGGGAAATAATTGGTCTTATTACCCGTTCGAAGTCCAAAAAGGCACTAAGCTCACCTTCAGACATGGCTACAAGTGCCCATCTTAAACCTACTTCTATTTCCCAAGAGGAGTTCGAGGGACTAAGAAATCAGATAACAGAATTGGTTGTCTTTCTGAAAGAACTAAACAAACAAACTCAGGGTCTACAAATACCCATTCAAACAGAATTCTCTGCACATGGAGGAATCCAAGGTACTGACAAAGAAGTCCAGATACCTAAGCCTCAAACTAAAAAATCTAACAAAACCCCTAAAATTACCCATCTTAAAGAAGATCAAGAAACTAGTGATATTCGGAAGAAAGTCCAACAAATGGAAGAAACCATTCGGTCAATTAAGGGGACTGGAGCACATAGACGCGTTACTTACTCAGACCTATGCCGAGGATGAAAAACTAAGAATACAGTTATTTCAAAAGAATCTAACTGGAGAAGCCAGAGCATGGTATGCCAGAATGGACAATTCCAAAATTCATAGTTGGAAGGAAGTAGCCCATTCTTTTCTAAACCAATACAGTTTTCAAACACAAATGGCTCTAGATAGATATCAAATCACCAAAGTCAAAAAATTAAACACTGAGTCATTCAGAGAGTATGCCCAAAGATGGAGGCGTCTGGCTGCTCAAGTAATCTCATCCATGACAGAAACTGAGATGATAATGACCTTCATTGACATACAAGAAGCTCCATTTTATGAGAGGGTCCTAAGCAAGCATAGGAAAACCATTCTCAGAAATGATCAAACACAGAGAAATGGCTGACATGGGGTTAAAATCTGGGAAGGCTTGCATCTCCCCCCAAATTTATATTTTGGATCAAGGCTTGCATCTCCACTTCCAGTTTCTTTGTTAAGGTAAATGGGGCCTTATGTGGTTACTTCAAAGGGGCTAAAGGCCTTAGGCAAGGTGACCCATTATCCCCCTACGTTTTTGTTATTATTATGGAAGTCCTTTCACTTATGCTTTCCCGGACTTCAAAGCAGGCTTCCTTCAAGTTTCATTGGCGATCTGCGCCTCTATCCATCACCCATCTTTGCTTTGCGGATGATATCCTTATCTTTTGTCATGGTGATATTGATTCAGTCAAGAATATTAAGACTTGTCTCGACCAGTTCTCCTTGGGCTCGGGTCTCCACATCAATGCCTCAAAGAGTATGTGTTTTCTCTCCCATGTTCCTCCTGCCCAATCGGATCTTATCCTTCGCCTTTTGGATTTTTGTTTGGGGGTGTTCCCTGCAAAATTCTTGGGGGTACCCTTGATAACCTCGAAACTTAGCCTTGCGGACTGTCGCCCCCTCCTTGAAAGGGTCAAAGCCAAAATTAGTTCCTGGACTAATAAGTTTATTTCATACGCCGGCCGTGTGAAACTTATCAAGTCAGTTGTCCATGCCTCTCAAGCCTATTGGTCGGCTCACTTCATCCTTCCTACAGCGATTTTGAAAGATCTGCAGTCTTCCATGTCTAAATTCTTATGGAAGGGTCCATCCATGGACAAACATGGCTTTAAAGTTGCTTGAAAAAAGATTTGTCTTCCCTTTGCAGAGGGTGGTCTTGCAATAAAAAACCTTGTGGAATGAAATAAATCGCTTATCTTGTTGCATCTTTGGCACGTCATTAATCCCCCGTCTCCCTCTCTTTAGGCCAAATGGGTTCATATTACTCTGCTCAAGACTAAATCTTTCTGGACTATTCCTATCCCTCCTGACTGCTCTTGGATCTGGAGGAAAGTGTTACAATGCAGGGATATTGCCCGTAGGCACATATCTTATAACATAGGAAATGGAGCTAATACTAGCCTATGGTTTGACCCTTGGATTGGTCAATCACCTTTGACAAATTCTGTTCACTCGTCTCTGATTGTCAACTCTGAGCTTGGTCCTTATGCCTGTGTGAATAGTATAATACATCATTCCAGATGGGTATTACCTGCTTCGAACCATCAAGATGTCATTACTTTTCAGAATTCTTTTGACTACTCTAAATCTTATAACTCAGCAAACCGTGATGGTCTTTTCTTGGATGGTACTAAGGATGTAAAGGCTACTACTATCTGGAATTCTATTCGGTTGACTGGGTCTACCGTGTCTTGGCATAGCTTAGTTTGGCATAAGATTGTGCCCCCCGGCAATCTTATATTCTCTGGCTTGCTTTCCATAAGGGGATTCGGACCCTTGACAGATTAACTCAATTTGGCCTTGATATCAACCCTATGTGTGTGCTCTGCTCGAATGATAGGGAAACCTTCAACCATTTATTCTTTGAATGCTCCTTTTCTTTTCAGATTTTGATAGTTGTCCTTAGGCAGTGTGGTTGGACAGGGTTTAGTAGGAGTTGGGCTACTATTACTGGCTTTATCTCTAGCCGCTCCTGTACTAATTTTCACTCTAGTCTTCCCCATTTTGGGTTTGCTGCTATGGTCTATAGAATCTGGACCGAAAGAAATGCTAGGATTTTCTCACATTCTTCCACCCCTGCTCGGATTCTCATTCGTGATATTATTCATTTGATAAAGTGTGGGCTTCATTCTAATGCTAAATTTCAAAAAATCAAGTCTAGACTATGTTATAGATCCTTTGTGTTGTAACTATACTCGTCTTGGGATTGCTTGTGGTCTGCTTTGCTGTAGCTGGGGACTCATAGAGTGTGGCTTCGTAGAGTGGGGTTTTGGAAAAGTGGGGTCTTCGTAGATTGAGTCTTCGTAGAGTGGAGCCACGTAGAGTGGGGGCTTCGTAGAGTGGGATCTTGGCCAGTTGGGGTCTTTGTAGAGTGAAGCTTCGGAGAGTGGGACTTCATAGAGTGGGTCTTTCGTAGAGTGTGTCATCTTCGTAGAGTGGGGCTTCGGTAAAGAGGGGCTCGGATGGCTTGGTCTTCGGTTATGAATGGGCTCGGATTGGTGTAGTTTCAGCTTCAGCCAGTTCACCCTTATGGGCCCTCGTTTTCTTCTACATGGACTCTTCTACGGCTTTGAGGGGCTCGGCTGGTGGGGACTTGCAGAGTGGGGCTTCGTAGAGTGGGACTTGTATAGTGGGTCTTTTTCGTAGAGTGGGGCTTCGGCCACGAGTGGGTGGTCGTTTCGGTTAGCTCCCCCGAGGTTTATTGGCTCCCCCGAAGTTTAGAGCTTAAGACGGTTATGTTTATTGGTGTCAGTAGCTGGTTTTGGTTCTTCCGTGTTCGGGCGTCTTGACGGTGGTTTTCTTATTTATGTTTTTTGGGTAGACGCTTATAACCTTTATAGTCCTTACATCATAGGGCATGTCCTATAATGTTTTTGCTATTTCTGTTTGGGTGTTTCCCACGCGGTTTTGTAATCCACCAATTTATTTTTTTCAGTCTAAAATTAGCAAAAAAAAAATCTGGGAAGATTCAAGACCTCACTATTTTAAAAGTCGTGGCTAAGCACATTAAAGCTAGAAATTATGGGAATTACCCCCGGAGGCCCCATAAAAAGAAATAAGAGGATGTCTTCTTGGTGCTGCAAGGACAGACTCAAAGAGGCAATCAAAACTTGCCCATTCAAAGGAGAAGTTATTCCCCTTTTCAAGCACAATCCTTAAACCCTCCATTACAAAAACGTGGAGAAGTCAGACGTCAAAGAGTTTTCACACCCTTAGAGGACTCATTGGAAAACATATTCAAGCTTCTGACAGCGCAGAAGAAAATTAACATGCTCCTTCCACCAGCCAATCCAAGTGGAAAGAATTTTAATATATGCAAGAAATTCGCTTACCATTCTAGAGCTCTGGGTCATGACACCCAAGATTGTTGGGCCCTCAAACATAAAATCCAGGATCTGATAGACAATGGTGAGATCTTGGTAACAAAGCCAGGATAACCACATATTCAAGATAACCCTCTCCCTCAACACAAGGAAGAGAATGTCAACATGATCAACAGAGGGAGTAGAGAAAGTTTCAATTACCTCAGATATGTGGGTGGTTCTCCCCAAACCAGCAAAGATAATTCTGATCAGTGGGATTATTCAGAATTCTGATTTATGATAGAATGGGAAATGAAGTCTATCTGTGAATGGGTTAATCAACTGGCATAACTGGTGATACAACAACACCAAGTTATACTGCAGTTGCTCAGTCAGGAGCATGCAAGTCTCCTCTCCCTTATCACAAAAAATCAACAAGCCCAAGAGAATGAAGCCTTGGAAGAAAAACTTGCAAAAAAAGCAAGATCCCAGGCTCATCGGGACTATACCAACCAAAGGGAGTTCACCCCTTTGGGTCAACCAATGGAAGAAATTTTGCAGATGTTGATCAATGAAAGGAAGCTCACAGCACTGCTACCCCCAATCAATCCACGTTCAAAGAGATTTAATGATACCGGGGTCTGTCAATACCACTCCAATACTCGTGGTCATAGCACTGAAAGCTGTTAGGCACTTCATCATCTCATCCAAAATATGATTGACAGTGGTGACCTGTAAATGGCAAACACTGTATTACCCAAGGAAGGGAAGATATTTCCATAAGGAACACAAAGATGGATGGAAGTCATAGCAGTCATATCCTCTGAAGGAGACCTATCTGCAACACCTCTTATAATTTAAGGAATGAAACTCAAATGAGTGAAAAATCCTTTAAAGGTGGCTGCACCAGAACCATTGGTATTGTCATTTAGGCCACAGTATCTTATCATCAGCCTGAAAAAAGTCCCATGGAACTATGGGGAGGTTGAGGGATCAACTTCAAATCAAACTGTCACGGTATCAAAAGAAAACCCGTTGTATCTACCTCAGTGAGTAATGAAACCAGTCATCAAATACAAGGGGAAAGTGCCAGAGGAGAAAATTGAAGAATTCCTCCGCAAGGTGGGACATAATGAAGCCAAGGTGGTGCAAAGCTTGAAAGAAGCACCTCAACAGATATTCATTCTAGACTTGGTATTCTCTTTTGAAGATAGTTGTAAGACCCCAACTTTTATGAATAAAAATGAATTTTCTATAAATATCATTTTTTGAATATTATGGAATGAATTTAATATAATGTTATAGTTGTGTATAATATTTATAAATTTTGCAAAGTACGTAAGTTGTTATATAATATTCGATTAATTGGGAATATTCGTTTTAACAGGAATATTAAATATAATGGCACAATCATTGGTGGACCCCACAACGGAATTATTGTCGGATTGAGAAAATGACAAAAATACTTTATGAAAATAACGGCGGAAGTTTTGCCGTTAACTGTTGAAACACCCGATGGTAAAACCTAATTGCGCGCCAATTGGGAGAAATCCTTATTGGAAAGCCCCCTCTTTCCTGGGAACGACCTGGTCGATTAATATTGTGAATTATAATAATGATGATGAGTTTTGTTTTATTAGTATTATTAATGTAATAAAACAGAAAAGCTTTTTATATAAAATAGAATACTTTTATAAAGTTATTCGTTTTATTAGACTAATAGTAAAATCTTTTTTATATAAAATGTAATACTTTTATAAAGTTATACTTTTTATTAGACAATAATTAGAATATATTATATTTTATTATGCATAGTGTTTTGATATAGTGCTGCATAGTGTTTGCATTGTAAAATCTTTTTATATAAAACAAAATACTTTTATAAAGTTATTCGTTTTATTAGATTATAAATAGAATATATTATATTTTATTGTAAACCAATCTGGACCGTCCGTTTAAAGTAAATCAATTTAGACCGTTCATGAATTAGTTACTATGCAGTCCATTCTTCTATAAATAGAAGCTCATTCCTTCATTATTTCTTACAAATTCACTGAAACTCTAGAGAGAGAAACTATAGAGAGAGTTCTTCTTCTATAATCTTGAGCGTATTTCTTTAGAGTTTAAGAAAGCTTTGAGTGTAGTGCAAGTTTTCTTTGAGTATATCCTCGCCCTACCAGTCAAAATACTCTTCTTTTACGGTAAGGGATATTATTTGTCGTACTCGTTAGGGGTATTTCTTCTTTCTTATTAGTGAAATTCTTTTGTTATTCCATTCTTTATTATTCTGTTGGAATAACCTGTATACGCGGGATACCCTATACTTGGTGAAATTCTTCTGTTATTCCATTATTTATTATTATGTTGGAACATCTTGTATGTGCGTTTATGCATGACCTAGTTCCGTTGTTTATTATTCTATTGGAACATCCTCACCTGCATGCGTTTACGCATGATGACCGGTTCCATTATTTATTATTACATTGGAATATCCGCTCGCGAATGCGTTACGCATGAATTCGATTCCATTATTTATTATTCATTGGAATAACTCATGCATGCGATCTATCGCATGTCTGGTGATTTCTTTTGTTATTTTATTCTTTATTATACTCAGTTGGTTAAAGTTTTGACTTCTATACTCCATGAAATTAGTGGAATACCCTTGATATTTGCGCTTCATCCAGTATCTTTTCATGGAAATATTCTTCTGAGCATTCTTGAGTGTTACTCTACAAAGAAGTATCGTGTTAACAATTTGGACATTATTAGTTCCTGGATAAAATAATTCTTGAACTTGTTTTATTGAATTCTTATATCATTGTCATCATCCTCATGTTTATATTATGTTGAAAGTTATTTGTAGCCTGTAGTGCATAGATGGACTTGGTATGATTATGACCAGGGATTATTCGGTGTAATCATGACCATAATGTTACAAATGATGTGGAAAAAGTCCTCATTGACCCGTAGTGCATTGATGGACAGTTGTTGGCATGATCATGACCATTGATGAATACACGAATATCCTTGGCTGTGGTGCATGGATAATTTGTGGTTGTGATACTAATGAATATCCTTGGTAGTAGTGCGTGGATGATGTGGATTATTTATTAAGCTGAGTCTCAGCGATAAAAGTCATGAAAAACCTTTTAAATCATAGAAGATAGTAGATTTTATTCTCTATTTGACTCTTCTAATGGATTGCTTGTTCTGCTGCAGTTAAACTTGATGTATGTTATATTTTATCAGTTTAACACTGTTGAAGGCTAATGATAATTTATTCTGCATTATCTTAGTCATAATATTTCTTACTGGGCTAGTTGAGCTCACCCTTTTGCTTTCATTATTCTCTTCAGGAAATGAGAACGTAGCAGGGACTAGTCGGGGAACAGAGTGATGGTCCAGATAATAGCATTAGTAGTCCTCACTATTCTATGAAATAGTGTGATAATAAATGTAATGAGGACCCCATTGAGTTTGTATATTGTCTAGATGACAATATTTGTATTAAAACTCACAAAGATATGTTTAGTCGTATTTTTACAATCGTTGTATAATTAAGTTGTATTTGAATTTTGTACTATGTATTTGGCGACTCGAGAATAGGTGATGTATACCGATTTTGGGGCGTCACGAGTTAGTATCAAAGCTTAGGGATATGATCCTGGCCAAGATGTGAGAATAGAACTAGGAGGGAGAGACGGGAATTTCTTCGCTAGTATGACCTACCTAAGTTTATTTGGTATTTAATTGGTCGGTCAGAATATAGGGATAATATGTTACATATCAATTAACCTTTGTTTTGTGGCAATATCTGAAATTGACATCCGAGAATGTTGAGAATAGCAATGGAGCACAGGCGACCGTTGATTCACCACATATCAATAATCAGGATAATGTGCATCAGGAAGGCGACAATCCTCATGCAAACAACAACACTGACCAAATGATGAATGATGGAATGTTCAGAGGCTTTATGTAATTCATGCAACAGTAGGCGAGAGTGACTCCTGTCCAAAATATAGGTGGAAACACTGGAAACTCTCGGACGGTCACCGCTAAACAGTTCAAGGAGCTGGGACCACCAAAGTTTATTGGAGAGCCAAAACCACTTAAGGCGGAAGCATGGATAAAGCAGATCACCAAGATATTTGATGTCTTGGGATGCTCCAAGGAGCAAAAGGTTCCCTTTGCCGCCATTATGTTGCGAGGAGAGGCAGATTACTGGTAGGAATCGGTAAAGCGTACTCAACCTGCCGCACTGAAGATGTCTTGGGAGAAGTTCCAAGAACTATTCAACGACAAGTACTTTCCCAAAAGTATTCATCACATAAAAGAGGTAGAGTTCATCAAGTTGGAGCAGAATAATATGACCGTGTCGCAGTACGAAGCTAAGTTTGCCGAGTTGTCTCGGTTTGCGTCCTACTTGGTGGATAATGAAGAGAGAATGACGCGGATGTTTTTAAGAGGTTTAAAGCCGAAGATACGTCAACATCTTATTTCTCATAAAATGTGTTTGTATTCAGATGTTATAAATAGGGCTCAGTTAGTAGAGCGTGATAACGAGTCAACGCAACCAAAAGAGAACAACCGGCAAAATGATAATACCAGTGAGAGCAGTCATCAAAGCGGTGATAACAAGCGTGGAGGGAATCAACAGGCCAGAAGTGGTAACCACTTCGGTGGTAATCAGGGCCAAAATAATAAGAATGGGCATTTCAAGAAGAGGAGATTCAACAATGATAGAAAGACGTCAAAGACCAAAGACCCGTTGTTAAGGAAGGAGAATGACCACCTATCATATGCTTCAAATGCGGAGGGAGGACACATCATCAAATCATGAGATGCCGTCCAAAGCATGTTATAATTGTGAAAGAGAAGGTCACTTAGCCTAATTTTGTCGTTCACCAAAGACAAGTTCAGCTAGGATGGAGGCACCAAGGGCCGTCCCAGAAAAGTCAAAGCCGGTAATGCAAGGGAAAGCGTTTGTTGTGACCTCCCAGAAAGCAAGGAAATGAGGTCATCACGGGTAAGCTTATCATAAACTCTAGCGAAGTCTATACTTTATTTGATACCGGTTCTACCCATTCTTTTATTTCTCCTACTTGCGCTCAACGATTAAATTTGACTCCGGAGAAATTAGACTTTGACTTATCTGTGGAAACTCCGTTGGGAGAAACTGTGAGACCCTGAATTTTATTAAATAAAAGTATTCAATTTTTCTATTTTGGTAAATAGTTAAATTGATAAAAGTTTAAAGTTAAGGGTGATATTTGAATTTTTTTTTTTAAGTAGACAAGTTGTCATAAAATACCCGGTTACTATTCATTCTAGTATTGTTCACTTGAGTATTTGGGGCACTTTTTGTGTCAGAGTTACTATTCACGAGTTACTATTCACCTAAATTACTATTCACCTAAATATTATTCACTCGGGTATTGGGGGTATTTTTTGTGTCGGAGTACTATTCACGAATTACTATTCATGGGTTACTATTCACCCGATTACTATTCACTCTAGTATTGTTCACTCGGGTATTTGAGACACTTTTTGTGTCGGGGTACTATTCACCCAAAAAATATATTTCTTTTGATTTCAAATCATTTTTTTATGCATAATATTATTCCATGAAGAGATGTGCTAATTTTGAATAGTTGGTTGAAATTATAATAGTAAATCAATATGGATCGTTGGTTTAATGTTTTAATAGTAAAATCTTTTTATATAAAATGAATACTTTTTTATAAAGTTATTCTATAAATAGAATATATTATATTTTATTATGCGTAGTATTTCCATAGTGCTTGCATAGTGTTTGCATAGTAAAATCTTTTTATATAAAATGAATACTTTTATAAAGTTATTCTATAAATAGAATATATTATATTTTATTATGCATAGTGTTTGCATAGTCTTTGCATAGTATTTGCATAGTAAAATCTTTTTATATAAAACATAATACTTTTATAAAGATATTCTATAAATAGAATATATTATATTTTATTATGCATAGTATTGCATAGTACTGCGTAGTGTTTTGCATAGTAAAATCTTTTTATATAAAGCAGAATACTTTTATAAAGTTATTCGTTTTATTAGATTATAAATAGAATATATTATATTTTAGTTAAAAGATTTTTCTTTAAATCTGGACCGTCCGATTAAAGTAAATCAATCTGGACCGTTCATGAATTAGTTACTATGTAGTCCATTCTTCTATAAATAGAAGCTCATTCATTCATTATTTCTTACGAATTCATCGAAACTCTAGAGAGAGAAACTATAGAAAGAGAATTCTTCTATAATCTTGGCGTATTTCTTTAGAGTTTAAGAAAGCTTTTGCGCGAAAGTACAAGTTTTCTTCGAGTATATCATCATTTCTACCAATGGAATACTCTTCTTTCAAAGGTAAGGGATGTTATTTGTTGTACTCGTAAAGGATGTTATTTGTTGTACTCGTAAGGGATGTTATTTGTTGTACTCGTAAGGGATATTATTTGTTGTACTCGTAAGGGGTATTATTCTTTCGTATTCATGAAGAGAGTTATTTTCTTTCAATACTCGTAAGGGTTGTTATTCCATTTCTTATTATTCTGTTGGAATAACCTGTCTGTCTATGCGGTCTATCGCATGCATGGTGATTTCTGTTGTTATTCCATTCTTTAATTATTCTGTTGGAATAACTTGTCTGTGCGGTATATCGCATGCATGGTGATTTCTGTTGTTATTCCATTCTTTATTATTACATTGGAATATCATCGTATGCGTGCGCTTTCTGTGGGACTGGTTCCATTATTTATTATTATGTCGAATATCACATGCATGCGTGCGTTCACGTAGAACACAGTTCCATTATTTATTATTACGTTGGGAATAACACATGCATGCGGATTACGACGCATGGTGAAATTCTTCATTATTCCATTCTTTATTATTATGTTGGAATAACTCATACATCCAATACTACATACATGGTGAAATTATTTTATTATTCTATTCTTTATTATTATATTGGAATAACCTATCTATGCGAAGTACTGCATACATGGTGAAATTCTTTTATTATTCAATTATTTATTATACTCGTTAGTTATTGGTTTCTGGTTGTATGTCTTTGGCACGTAGTGCAAACATGATATGTTGTTGAATATCTTTGGCTTTTGTAGAGTAAAAGATGATCATTGTTTGATAGCTTTGATCCAGTAGTGTGAAGATGAACATGTGTATGACATGATCATGACCACTAGTGATACTAACGAATATCCTTGGCCGTAGTGCATGGATAATTCAATGATGTGATTGGCATGATCATGACCGTTAGTTAACAGTTGAATGTCTTTGGTCGAGTAGTAATCGACAGTAAATTGATTGGTATGATCATGACTATTGGTTTTATAGTTGAATATCTTTGGCGTGTAGTGCAAAAGATAGACAACCGATTGGTATGATCATTGTTATTACATTTGAATATCTTTAGCCTTTGGGGTAAGGATATTGAGTAAACGTTCTATTAAGCCTTTGTGGCAAGAAGAAGGAATCGTAAACTCATATTATTATAAATATGAATTGTGAATTTAACTAACATCTTTGGTGGTTCGGTGAAGACAAGTGATGAAAGTTCTATTTGTCTTGAGTATAACAAAAGAACTGCTGATGAGTATTACATGAATAAAATATCAACGATGGACTTTTAATCTAGAAGAGATAGTAGATATTATGTTCTACTTGACTCTTCTAATGGATTGCTTGTTCCGATTGCAAAGATTAAACTTGATGTACATTATATTTTATCGGTTTAACTTTATTGAAGGCTAACGATAAATTATTACGCATTATCTTAGTCATAATATTTCTTACTAGACTAGTTGAGCTCACCCTTTTCTTTCATTATTCTTCGTGAAATGAGAACGAAATGAGACTAATGGGAACAGAGTGATGGTCTAGATAGTGCATTAGTAGTCCTCATTTATTCTTTGAAATAGTGTGATAATAATTGTAATGAGGACTCCTTTTGAGTTTGTATACTCTGTAGTAGACAATATTTGTATTCAAACTCACAGTTTATGTTTTGTCGTATTGTATTACGCACGATTTGTATTATTAAGTTGTATTTGAATTACATACCATGTATACGGCGACTCAAGATGGGTGATGTATACCTAATTTTGGGGGCGTTACGGTTGGTATCAAAGCTTAGGATATGATCCTGGTGAGATGTGAGACAAGAACTAGGAGGGAGAGGCGGGAATTCCTTCGCTAGTATGACCTACCTAAGTTTATTTGTTATTTAATTGGTCGGTCAGAATATAGGGGTATTATGTGGTATGTCAATTAACCCTTATTTTGAAACTATATTCTAGAATGATATTTGAAATACGGGGAGATGAGAAATGGAAAATCATGTTAGAGAGGAAATTACCAAGGAAGGTACAATCCTAAAAAAGAAAGCAAGGTATTCTCATCTCTTGAATATCAGTAAATCGCACGTAAATTTCGAGGGCGAAATTTCATAAGGAGGGGAGATTGTGAGACCCAGAATTTTATTAAATAAAAGTATTGAATTTTTTTATTTTGGTAAATAGTTATATTGATAAAAGTTTAAAGTTAAGGGTGATATGTGAATTTTTTTTTTAAGTAGACAAGTTGTTATAAAATACCCGGTTACTATTCACTCTAGTATTGTTCACTCGAGTATTTGGAACAGAGTGATGGTCCTAGATGGTGCATTAGTAGTCCTCACTATTCTTTGAAATAGTGTGATAATAATTGTAATGAGGACTCCTTTTGAGTTTGTATACTCTCTAGTAGACAATATTTGTATTCAAACTCACAGTTTATGTTTTGTCGTATTGTACATGACAGTTGTATTATTAAGTTGTATTTGAATTCTACACCATGTATCTGGCGACTCAAGATGGGTGATGTATACCTAATTTTGGGGGCGTCACAGAAACTTTCATTACATCCACTGTTTATAAGTCTTGTTTGGTTCAAATCGGTACCCTCACATTACCTGTCGATCTTATTTCATTGAAAATACTTGCATTTGATGTGATTCTAGGGATTGATTGGGTAACTACTCATCGTGTTAAAATTGATTGTTTTCGTAAGGTTGTTAGCTTTCATATTCTTAATCAACCTATTATGCGAATTCAAGTGACCAAACCATTAAAATCAATCACGGTCATCTCAAGCCATAAAGCTATTCGTTTATTGAAAAACGAATGTCAAGCTTTCTTAGCTCATGTCACGGATCTAAATAAAAATACATCAGTTTTTAATGATATTTTTATTGTTAATAAATTTCCTGACGTATTCCCTGAAGAACCTACTGGCCTACCCCCAGAGCGTGAAATTAAATTTTGTATCGACCTTGAACCCGGTACAAAACCCATTTCCAAAGCCCCATATCGAATAGCTCCTATTGAACTTCAGGAGTTAAAGACCCAATTGCAAGAATCGTTAGACATTTGTTTCATTCGTCCTAGTACGTCTCCTTGGGGTGCTCCTGTTTTATTCATGAAGAAGAAAGATGGGAGTATGCGAATTTGTATTGAATATCGGGAGTTGAATCATGTCACCATCAAAAATAGGTACCCATTGCCACGTATTGATGACCTGTTTGACCAGTTGCAAGGAGCCAAATTCTTTTCAAAGATTGATGTTCGTTCTGGATATCACCAATTGAAGATTAGAACCGATGACATTCCAAAGACGGCTTAAGAACAGTGACGGGCATTATGAATTCCTAGTCATGTCCTTTGGATTGACTAATGCTCCTCTTTGCTTCATGGATATGATGAACCGAGTATTAAAGGAATATTTGGATCACTTTGTGGTCGTCTTTATTGATGACATCCTTATTTATTCCAAAAGCCGTGAAGATCATGAGCAACACTTGAGGCTGACACTCCAAAAGCTTCGTGAATACAAGCTTTATGCCAAGTTGAAGAAATGTGAGTTCTGGCTTGAGGAAGTAGCTGTAAGACCCCAAATTATTAATAAATGAAATTTAATTTCCTCTATTTATTATTTTGAAATAGTAAGGGTTGATTTGATTAATGTGGTTAGTTATGGGTAAAATGCGCAAATATTTTAAATAAGCAAGTGGTTATAAAATATTCATTGTTGTTGGGAATATTCGTTTGGTCGTGGAATATTCTTACCGCTTGAGGGAATATTCGTGATGATTTGCAAGTGACCTTTGTGTGGGCCCATAACGGAAAGCGATTGGATGAAGAAAACGACAAGTATAAGTTGTTTATAAATAGCGCATGCGGTTATTACCAATTAATATCATTGGAATACGGTGGTTAAAACATATAGTATATGCTGGCGTTGTTGCACAAGAATATTACGGTATTGCACCAATTATTGATTCTTACGTAAGAAGGCACTACTCAATAATTGTTACAGAATTATTCGCTCAAAGATTTTATTTTATTGATTCAATAATTGTGCGTTGATTTTTTTATATTATCGTTGTTTCAATAATTGTCACTACACAATATTTTCTATTATCGAAGCAATAATTCATATTATCATAATAATATTATTAGATAACATTATTGGCAATATCTAGAAAGTTACATACAAAAGAGATTTGGTCACCTAATTCTTGGCAGCAAGAAGGAGAAATCCTTATTAGAAAGCCCTATATCACAGGAGAACTACTGGTTGCCAAAAGATCTTGTGATTCTGTAATATTATTTGTGAATAATTAATTATTAATTTATATGATGAGGAAAATATTGATTTTATGTGGATATAGATGGAGAAAATTTTAAAGTAACAATTGTTAAAAATGATATTTTATCTTTTCTCGATAAAATAATTTATTATTATATTTTAATAATATAATAATAGTGATATTTTTACAATGAATGTGGGATATATGAGTATATGAGGAGGAAGAATATTTTTATTACAAAAGTTGTTTAAAACAAGTTAAACATGTTGGTGGACCCATTTCCTGACTGAAATTTGATTATAGCCTGTAAAATCGTCCGTTTATGGATTTCGGTCAATTTCTGTTTGGAATTTGTAAAAACTTTCTTCTGTAAAGTTGTAGAGAATTGAATTTCCTATAATAATTTGTGAGATTCGAATTTTCTGATAAAAGGGCTATTTATTATGAATTATTGAAGTTCCGAGGTTCCTGAATAATTGATTTTTGGAAATTTAAAATATTTATAGTTAGAAAAATGTTTTTATTGTTTTGGTTGGCCCCCCATGTGTTGCAAATAGCTGAAATCAGATTTTCAAAGTAGGCATAGGAATTTTTTTTTTTAAATATTAATATTATGTTAAATTTTTTACTTTTGTGTTCTAAGCATTTTCCTATAAATAGGGTGCTTAGGTTAGAATTAAAAATCACACCAGAAACTAAAGATTTCTCTCTCTTTCTCTCTCTATAATATCGAGCGTATTTGTGAGTATTTTAGTACTTTGAGTATTGCTATACTGGTGCAAGTTCTTTCAAAGACTATATCCGAAGATTCGATTAAAGTACTATTCTTTCCGAGGTAAGGGATGTTATTTTATTCAAAAATGATATTATTTCTTCAATATCATTATGTCAAAATATTGGTTAGAAATTTTATCAAATTTAGAACTTTTTCATGTCAAGTTACTATTCACGAGTTACTATTATTCATGAGTTACTATTCATTTAGTACTATTCACGGTTAAGCGTGATGATATTTTTTTGTGAAATTTCTATCTTTTGATGTGAGTTACTATTCACGATATCTTATTAATTTATTCACGAACATTACTATTCACAAGAAAATTAAATTTTATTTCTATGTCCAAGATTGTCTGTGATAGTTCCTATCTTTGATTGGATCTATGTTTTGATCATTCTTGAATTTTATTCCACTATGATTATTTATGATGTATTTTTGGACATGGAATATTTGAAGTCACGAATCCTTAATATTTATTATTTTGTTTCTTGGATTCGTTTCCTTCAAATATTTTCATCATCCTCGATCCTAAATGATGATATAATTGAATATCTTTGGCCCAGCAAAAAGGCAAAGATGAATGATTTCTTGATGAATATCTTTGGCCTGAGTCAAAAAAGATGAACAGTGTTTAGATGAACATGATTAATCGATGAATATCTTTGGGCTGTAGTGCAAAAGATGAATATTTGATTCGAGATATATATTGATTGATGTTACGAGGATAAAATATCGACGATGAACTTTTAAATTCATATATGTAAGATAGTAGTTTGCATTCTCTACTTAAGCATTCTAATGAATTATTATTTCAGCTGCCAAGATTGATTTAAAACCTGGTTGTCTATTGTATTCTACTAGATTTTTCCCTGTTGAGGACTAACGATAATTTGTTATATATTATCTTAGTCATAATGTTCTTTACTTGGCTAGTTGAGCTCACCCTTTTTCTTGTTGTTCCATTTTTCTTCTCAGGAGGCGAGAATGTAGCAAGTACTAGTCGGGGTATGGAATGATGGTTCTAGAAGTGGTTCTAGTAGTCCTCACTATTCTATAAAATAGTGTATCAATAATTGTAATGAGGACTTATTTGAGTGTGGATATTGTCTAGATGACAATATTTGTATTTAAACTCACAGTTTTTATGTTGTATTAATAAAGTTATAGTTGTTTCTTTACCATGTATTTTGACGACTCGGAATGGGTGTTGTATACCTATTTTGGGGGCGTCACAGTTGGTATCAGAGCTTAGAGATATGGTCTCTGGCGGAGATCGGGGAATAGTACTAAGAGGGGAGAGACGAGTAATCCTTCGCTAGTATGTCATACCTAAGCTTATTTGTTGGTCAGTTGAACTATATGGTTAATATGTGATATGTTAATTTGTTTAATTAACCCTTGTTTTATGGCAGTATTTAAGAATGGCAGCTGAGAATATTAACGGTGGAGTTAATGAGACCGTGGAAACACCTTTAATCACCACCTAGGGGAACGTGCAACAGGAAGGCAATATTCCTCCTGTAAACAACACCACTGAGCAGACGATGAACGACGGGATGTTTAGGAGCTTTTTGCAGTTCATGCAAAATTAGACGAGGGAGACTCGTGCACAAAATACGGGTGGAAATGTTAGCAATGTGCGGCTTGTCACAGCCAAGCAATTCAAAGAGTTGGGACCACCAGAATTTAAGGGAAAGCCGAATCCAATCATGGCGGAAATGTGGGTCAAGCAAATTACCAAGATATTCGTTGTCTTGGGATGCACGGAGGAACAGAAGGTTCCATTCGCCACCTTTATGTTCCGATTCATGAAAGCGGACTCATTGGTGGGAGTCGTGAAGCGGACCCAAACTGCCGCACTCAAAGATGTCTTGGGAAACGTTTCAAAAACTTTTCAACGAAAAATACTTTCCTAAAAGTATTCGCCATATGAAAGAGGTAGAGTTTATTAGACTAGAACAAAACAACATGACGGTGTCCCAATACGAGGCGAAGTTCGCAGAGTTATCTAGGTTTGCACCTCATTTGGTAGAGAATAAGGAACGAGTGACGAGGATTTTTCTAAGAGGTTTAAAACCCGAGATTTGGCAATATCTTATCTCTCATAAATTTTCTTTATATTCAGATGTTGTCAACAGGGCTCAATTATTAGAGCGAGATAATGAGCACGTTCAACCAAGAGACCGCAAACCGAGGATCATCTAAGGATGTGCAGCGATCATCGTAACAACGATAACTAGCGGAGAAAGAAAAATACGGACAAGAGTGACAACCACTGGTGGTACTCGTGGCCATGAAAATAGAAGAAGCGTAGTCTGGGGAGATTTTAAAAGAGGAGATTCAACAATGACATCGTGAAGACGGCAAAGACCAAAGAAGAATCGGTTTTTAGGGAGGAGAACGACCACCGGTCGTATGCTATAAATGTGGAAAAGAGGGACACATCACCAAACTGGCTCCACAATGATTCAAGGTATGCTATAATTGTGGAAAGGAAGGACATATCGCTCGAGATTGTACGGTAGCGAAACCAAGCCCAGTGGGGATGGTGACTCAAAAGGCTGTCCTAAAAAAGTCAAAGTCAACGGTTCCTAGAAGAGCGTTTGTCATAACTGGTCAACATGCGAGGAACCCAAACGAGGTGATCACGGGTAAGCTAATCATAAATTCATGCGAACTTTATACCTTACTAGATACCGGTGCTACCCATTCTTTTATCTCTTCTACTTGTGCTCAACGTTTAAACTTGATTCCGAAGAAGTTAGACTTTGACCTATCTGTGGAAACTCCGTTAGGAGAAACTTTTGTTACATCCACTGTTTATAAATCTTGTTTGATCCAAGTTGGCAACATCACATTACTTGTTGACCTTATCTCTTTAAAGATACTTGCATTTGACGTGATTTTAGGGATTGATTGGTTAACTACTCATCATGCCAAAATTGATTATTTTTGTAAGGTTATTAGTTTTCATATTCCTAACCAACCTGTTATTCGAATTCAAGAAACCAAACCATTGAAGTCAAACTCTTTAATATCAAGCCATAAAGTCATTCGTTTATTGAAAAACAGATGTCAAGCTTTCTTAGCCCATGTCATGGACTTGAACAAAAATACGTCAGATTTGAATGATATTTCTGTTGTTGGTAAAATCCCTGACGTATTTCCTGAAGAATTTCTTGGCCTACCTCCAGAGCGTGATATTGAATTTTGTATCATCTTTGAATCCGGTACAAAACCCACTTCTAAAATCTCATATCGAATGGCTCCTATTGAACTTCAGGAGTTAAAAATTCAACTATAGAATTTGGTACCCGAGTCTTTATCTGGTGACTTCCTTTGTGGAATGCACCGAAGCCAGACTCTCCGTAGGGGACGCCATATTCGTCATGATAGTAAACCGATAGGTGTCATTGTGACGTCTTTATCCAAGATTGGGATATGAGTCACAGCTTGAGAGCAACCTAAGTCAGTAATCGAAATACGTAGCTTTCTATGCTTACCTGGTTATTATCGAAGATTTTGTGGAAAGATTTTCTCGAATCGCTACTCCATTAACTCAGTTGACTCATAGAGATACAAAATTCGAATGGAGTAAGGAATGTGGGAAGAGCTTCGAAGAACTCAAGGGGAGACTCATTTTGGTACATGTTCGACCATACCATCCGGAAAAGCTTAACGTGGTAGCTGACGTGTTGAGTAAAACATCGTATACGAGTACAAGTGTGATATTGTCAAAGACCCATTTTGTATGACTTACAAATGATAGAGTTGAAGACTCTAGGTACCCATATGATGATATACGAGTAGAATCGACTTTAATCAATAAAGTTAAAACCGTTCAAGCTACACACCGGAGCTGATGAATATGAAGAAGGAGGTACAAGAAGTCGTTATTCCAAAAGCGAGAATCGGCGATGTGAGGAAAGCTCAAACCTTTGATTTATTAGTCCATTTGAAATCCTCTATCGAATAGGAACTGTGGCCTATAGACTCGTTTTACCACCAAGTATGACGCGTGTTCATAACGTTTTTCGTGTATCGATGTTACGTAAATATGTGGATGGCGCGAACCACATTATTGAGTTAGAACCAGACGAGATAACAGAAGATTTAACGTACGAGGAGGTACCAGTCAAGATCTTGGATAGGAAGGAGCATGTCTTACGCATGTCAATTTCGAGGACAAAATTTCATAAGGAAGGGAGGTTGTAAGACCCCAAATTATTAATAAATGAAATTTAATTTCCTCTATTTATTATTTTGAAATAGTAAGGGTTGATTTGATTAATGTGGTTAGTTATGGGTAAAATGCGCAAATATTTTAAATAAGTGGTTATAAAATATTCATTGTTGTTTGGGAATATTCGTTTGGTCGTGGAATATTCTTCTTTGTTGGGAATATTAAATGCGACTTGGCGAGCTTTTGTGTGGGCCCATAATGGAAAGCGATTGGATGAAGAAAACGACAAGTATAAGTTATTTATAAATAACGGTAGCAGTTATTCCAATTATCTTGTTGGAATACCCGGTGGTTAAAACACGATGTCTGGCGTTATTAGACAAAGAGAAGCATACGGTATTGCACCAATTATTGATTCTTACATAAGAAAGCACTACTCAATAATTATTACAGAATTTCTTATTCGAAAGATTTTATTTTATTGATTCAATAATTCTTTGCGTTGATTTTTTTATATTCTCGTTGTTTCAATAATTGTCACTTATCTGATTATTTTCCATTATCGAGACAATAATTCATCTTATCTGAATAATATTATTAGATAACATTATTGGCAATGTCTAGAAAGTTACATCTAAGGAGAGGTTTGGTCACCTAATTGCGGCGCCCAAGAAGGAGAAATCCTTATTGAAAGCCCCCTCTTTCTTTGGCGGCTACCGTTGCCAAGATCTTGTGATTCTGTAATATTATTTGTGAATAATTAATTATTGATTTATATGATGAGGAAAATATTAATTTTATGTGGATATAGATGGAGAAAAATTTTAAAGTAACAATTGTTAAAAAATGATATTTTATCTTTTCTGATAAAATAATTTATTATTATATTTTAATAATATAATAATGGTGATATTTTTACAATGAATGTGGGATATATGAGTATATGAGGAGGAAGAATATTTTTATTGCAAAAGTTGTTTAAAACAAGTTAAACATGTTGGTGGACCCATTTCCTGACTGAAATTTGATTATAGCCTGTAAAATTGTCCGTTTATGGATTTCGGTCAATTTCTGTTTGGAATTTGTAAAAACTTTCTTCTGCAAAGTTGTAGAGAATTGAATTTCCTATAATAATTTGCGAGATTCGAATTTTCTGATAAAAGGGCTATTTATTATGAATTATTGAAGTTTCGAGGTTCCAGAATAATTGATTTTTGGAAGTTTAAAATATTTATAGTTAGAAAAACGTTTATATTGTTTTGGTTGGCCCCCCATATGTTGCAAATAGCTGAAATCAGATTTTCAAAGTAGGCGTAGGAATTTTTTTTTAAAATATTAATATTATATTAAATTTTCTACTTTTGTGTTTTAAGCATTTTCCTATAAATAGGGTGCTTAGGTTAGAATTGAAAATCACACGTAAAACTAAAATTTATCTCTTTTCTCTCTATAATATCGAGCGTATTTGTGAGTATTTTAGTACTTAGTATTGCTATACTGATGCAAGTTCTTTCAAAGACTATATCCAAATATTCGATCGGAAGTACTATTCTTTTCCGAGGTAAGAGATGTTATTTTATTAGAAAATGATATTATTTCTTCAATATTATTATCGTCAAATATTGGTTGGAAATTTTATCAAATCTGAAACTTTTTCATATCGGGGGTTACTTATTCACGAAGCGTGATGATGTTTTTTGTGAAATTTCTATCTTTTGAGGTTGGAGTTCTTATTCACGATACCAAGACTATTCACGATATCGACCTTTATTCACAAATACGACACTTATTCACAAAAAAATTAAATTTTCTTTCTATGTCCAAGATTGTCTGTGATAGTTCTTATCTTTGATTGGATCTATGTTTTGATCATTCTTAAATTTTATTCCACTATGATTATTTATGATGTATTTTTGGACATGGAATAGCTGAAGTACGAATCCTTAATATTTATTATTTTGTTTCACTAGATTCGTTTTCTTAAAATATTTTTCATCATCCTCAGTCCTAAATGATGATATAACTGAATATCTTTGGCCTGTAGTGCAAAGATGAATGATTTCTTGATGAATATCTTTGGCCTGTAGTACAAAGATGAATATTTGATTCCAGATATATATTGATTGATGTTACATGGATAAAATATCGACGATGAACTTTTAAATTCATATATAGAAGATAGTAGTTTGCATTCTCTACTTAACTCTTCTAATGAATTATTATTTCCGCTGCGAAGATTGATTTAAAAGCGGTTGTCTATTGTATTCTATTAGATTTTTCCTGTTGAGGGTGACGATAATTTGTTCTATATTATCTTAGTCATAATGTTCTTTTCATTGGGCTAGTTGAGCTCACCCTTTTTCTTGTTGTTCCATTTTTCTTCTCAGGAGGCGAGAATGTAGCGAGTACTAGTCGGGATGTGGAATGATGGTTCTAGAAGTGGTTCTAGTAGTCCTCACTATTCTATAAAATAGTGTATCAATAATTGTAATGAGGACTTATTTGAGTGTGGATATTGTCTAGATGACAATATTTGTATTTAAACTCACAGTTTTTATGTTGTATTAATAAAGTTGTAGTTGTTTCTGTACCATGTATTTTGAAGACTTAGAATGGGTGTTGTATACCTATTTTGGGGGCGTCACAGTAGCATTTCTTGGGCACATAGTATCAAGTCATGGAATATCATTGACGCAAAAGATTGAAGCAATTCAAAGCTGGGAGCAACCTAAATCGATTAATGAGAAGTAACGTAGTTTTCTCGGCTTAGCTGGTTATTATCGGAGATTCGTGGAAGGATTTTCTCGAATATCTACTCCATTAACTCAGCTGACTCGGAAAGATACAAAGTTTGGTTGGAGCGAAGAATGTGAGAAGAGTTTTCAAGAACTCAAGAGAAGACTCATTTCAGCACCTGTTCTGACAATACCATCTGGCTCGGAGGGATTTGTCATCCATGATGATGCTTCTGAGCAAAGGGTTGGGATGTGTTCTCATGAAACATGGGAAAGTCATAGCCTATGCCTCACGACAACTCAAAGAATATGAGAGGAATTATCCTACTCATGGCCTAGAGTTAGCAGTTGTTGTCTTCGCACTTAAAATTTGGAGGCATTACTTGTATGGGGAGAAGGTGGAGATCTTTACGGATCATAAAAGCCTCAAATATTTCTTCACTCAAAAGGAACTCAACATGCGACAATGACGTTGGCTTGAACTAGTGAAAGATTATGATCATACTATCCAATACAATCCTAGAAAAGCGAACGTGGTAGTTGACGCATTGAGTAAAAGATCATATGCAAGTACGAGTGCGATATTGTCAACACAAAGGCCCATTTTGTGTGACTTGCAAAGGATGGAGATAGAGTTAAAGACTTCAGGGACCCATGTGATGATGGCGAATATACGAGTAGAACCAGACTTTAATTGATAAAGTTAAAGCCGCTTTCAAGCTACTGGACACAGGTGATCGCGTATGAGGAAGAAAGTGCAAAAGGTGCTATGGGAAGCAAGAATCGATGAAGAAGGAATACTTCGAGTCAACTCCAGACTTTGTGTTCCTAACGACCCTGATTTAAAGTATAAAATCATGATGGAGGCGCATAACACACCGTTTGCAATCCATCCTGGGAGTACCAAAATGTATCATGATATTAAATCATACATTTTGGTGGAGCAATATGAAGAGAGAGATAATATTTGTTTATCTCAAGGTGTCTAACTTGTCAACGAGTTAAAGCGGAGCATCAAGTACCAAAAGGTCCATTGCAACCACTTGAAATTCTAGAATGGAAGTGGGAGCACATTACCATGGATTTCGTTATCGGTCTTCCTAAGGTTTCTCAAGGTATAGATGTGATTTGGGTCATTGTTGATAGATTGACCAAGTCTGCTCATTTCTTACCGATACGAGAAACTTATACACTTGAATGTCTTGTTCAGTATGTACATAAAGCGAGATGGTAAGATCGCATGGTATGCGGTATCCATAGTTTCGATCGAGACCCAAGATTCACTTTTACGATTTTGGGTTAGTTTGTAGAAAGCTATGGGCATGATTTACGATTTAGCTTCGGCATATCATCCTCGACGGATGGGCGATCGGAGAGGACTATTCAAACTCTTGAAGATTTATTAAGACTTTGTGTCCTTGACTTCAAGGAAGTTGGGATAAGTTCTTACCATTGGTGGAGTTTTCCTACAACAATGAGTTATCAAGCAAGTATTGGCATGGCTCCATTTGAGGCGTTGTATGGAAGAAAGTGTCGTTCTCCAAAGATCTTTGGGATGAGGTGGGTGAAGCAACGTTGTTGGGACCGAGAGTTGGTACGTATGACTACGGAAAAGATTCAAACGATCCAAACAACGATAAAAAACCTCACAAGATCGACAAAAGAGTTATCTTGATCTTCATCGAAAGGACGTGGAATTCGATATAGGAGATCATGTGTTGTTACGTGTTGCTCCATCGAAAGGAGTTATGAGATTTGGAAAAGAGGAAAGCTCAATCCTCGATTCATCTACCCATTTTAATCCTCGATCGAGTAGGAGCTGTGGCCTATAGACTCGCTTTTACTGCCAAGTATGTCTCGTGTTCATAACATTTTTCACATATCCATGTTACGTAAATATGTGGAAGACCCGAACCACATTATTGAGTTAGAATCGGACGAAATAGCAGAAGATTTGACGTATGAAGAGGTTCCTGTTTAAATCTTGGATAAGAAGAAACATATTCTACGCTCCAAGGTTATACCTCAAGTCAAAGTTTTGTGGAGAAACCACGATGTTGAGGAAATGACTTGGGAGTTAGAATCGAAATAAAATCAAGGTATCCTTACCTCTCGACATACAATCAAGTACGTACCTAATTTGAGGGCAAAATTTCATAAGAAGGGAGATTGTAAGACCCCAACTTTTATGAATAAAGATGAATTTTCTATAAATATCATTTTGAATATTATGGAATGAATTTGATATAATGTTATAGTTGTAGGTAATATTTATAAATTTTGCAAAGTACGCAAGTTGTTGTATAATATTCGATTGGTCAAGGAATATTCGTTTTAACAGGGAATATTGATGCAAGACAATCAATGGTGGACCCCTACAACGGAATTATCGACGGATTGAGAAAAGCGACAAAAATACTTTATGAAAATAATGGCGGAAGTTTTACCGTTAATTGTTGAAACACCCGGTTTTAAAAGTACAGTAATACGCTTAGTTGCACAAAAGAGTACTTACCAGATTGATTATTGATGCTTACGTGAGAAGTCACTCAGTTTTGTTCAATTATTGGTACAATAATTGCTGCATAGTATCTCACGTTATTTGATTTAATTATTGTCAATATTTTATAATCAATAATTGAGATGACAAAATTATTAATATTATTATTTGCAATATTAACGATGTCTAGAAGTTCTGTCAAGGAGAGGCTTGGTCACCTAATTGCGCGTCAATTGGGAGAAATCCTTATTGGAAAGCCCCCTCTTTCCTGGGAACGACCTGGTCGATTAATATTGTGAATTATAATAATGATGATGAGTTTTGTTTTATTAGTATTATTAATGTAATAAAACAAAAAAGCTTTTTATATAAAACAGAATACTTTTATAAAGTTATTCGTTTTATTAGACTAATAGTAAAATCTTTTTATATAAAGCGTAATACTTTTATAAAGTTATACATTTTATTAGACAATAATTAGAATATATTATATTTTATTATGTATAGTGTTTGCATAGTAAAATCTTTTTATATAAAAATGAGAAATATTTTATAAAGTTATTCGTTTTATTAGATTATAAATAGAATATATTATATTTTATTGTAAACCAATCTGGACCGTCCGTTTAAAGTAAATCAATTTAGACCGTTCATGAATTAGTTACTATGCAGTCCATTCTTCTATAAATAGAAGCTCATTCCTTCATTATTTCTTACAAATTCCTTTGAAACTCTAGAGAGAAACTATAGAGAGTTCTTCTTCTATAATCTTGAGCGATATTTCTTTAGAGTTTAAGAAAGCTTTGAGCGAAAGTGCAAGTTTTCTTTGAGTATATCCTCTCTACCAAATAAAAATACTATTCTTTTACTAAGAAGAGATATTATTTGTTGTACTCGTTAGGGGTATTCCTTCTTTCTTATTAGTGAAATTCTTTTATTATTCCATTCTTTATTATTCATTGGAATAACTCGTATCATGCTGGATACCTATACTTGGTGAAATTCTTACATTATTCCATTATTTATTATTATGTTGGAACATCACATGCAATGCGTTTATGCATGACTGGTTCCGTTGTTTATTATTACGTTGGAACATCACATGCGTATGCTTTACGCATGACCTAGTTCCATTATTTATTATTCTCATTGGAATAACTCCGTCTGCATGCGATTCATCGCATGCCCGGTGATTTCTTTTGTTATTCCATTCTTTATTATATACTCACATTGGTTAAAGTTTTGACTTCTATACCCTATGAAATTAGTGGAGTATCCTTGATATTTGCACTTCATCCAAAGATCTTTTCATGGAAATATTCTTTCGAGCATTCTTGAGTGTTACTTTCTACAAAGAAGTATCATGTTGACAATTTGGACATTATTAGTTCTGGATAAATTAATTCTTGAACTTGTTTTATTGAATTCTTATATCGTTGTCATCATCCTCATGTTTATATTATGTTGAAAGTCATCTATTTTGTAGGTGCATAGATGGACTTCAAATATAATTATGACCAGGGATTATTTGGTGTAATCATGACCGTAATGTTACAAATGATGTGGAAAAAGTCCTCATTGACTTGTAGTGCCTTGATGGACAGTTGTTGGCATGATCATGACCATTGATGAATACACGAATATCCTTGGCTATGTTGCATGGATAATTTGTGGTTGTGATACTAATGAATATCCTTGGTCAGTAGTCTTGTGGATGATGTGGATTATTTATTGTTTGAGTCTCAAATGATAAAAGTCATGAAAACCCTTTTAAATCATAGAAGATAGTAGATTTTATTCTCTACTTGACTCTTCTAATGGATTGCTTGTTCCGCTGCAGTTAAACTTGATGTTTGTTATATTTTATTAGTTTAACACTGTTGAAGGCTAATGATAATTTATTCTGCATTATCTTAGTCATAATATTTCTTACTGGGCTAGTTGAGCTCACCCTTTTGTTTTCATTGTTCTCTTCATGAAATGAGAACGTAGCAGGGACTAGTCGAGGAACAGAGTGATGGTCCAGGTAATAGCTTTAGTAGTCCTCACTATTCTATGAAAATAGTGTGATAATAAATGTAATGAGGACCCCATTGAGTTTGTATATTGTCTAGATAACAATATTTGTATTAAAACTCACAGCATATGTTTAGTCATATTTTACACGACTGTTGTATATTAAGTTGTATTTGAATTTTGTACCATGTATTTGGCGACTCAGAATAGGTGATGTATACCGATTTTGGGGGCGTCACAATAATCGCAAGGTCTTAATGAAGATACTGGAAGAAAATCACCTGCCAAAGACGATGGACATTGAAAAGTTTAATCATCTGGTAGATCACATTTTTAACAGTAATGTGATATCTTTCACTGATGATGACATACCCCCCGAAGAGACAGGTCATTGCAAGCCATTGCATATATCAGTGATGTCTTTAGGATAAATGGTCGGAGGAGTGTTAATAGATGGAGGATCTTCCTTGAACATCTGCCCTTATGCAACATTAGAAAGAATGAAGATCAATCCCAATCAGATTCGAAGCAGTCACACAGTTATAAGAGTATTCGATGGGTCTCGATGGAATGCTATAGGAGAAATTGAATTACCAGTGGAGATCGGTCCACATTCTTTCTACATATCCTTTCAAGTGCTCAAAATCACCACAAGATATATTTTGATGTTGGGAAGACCTTGGATCCATGTAACGATCGAGAAATTTGTAATTTAATTTAAATATTTATGGAATTAAATAAATATTTTAAATAATTTATTTATTGAGAAAATAAATAATTGGTGGATTGTGATGAATTAATTTAGTAACTAAATTAATTAATTGAATTGAATAATGATAATTTTATTTAATAGATTTAATTTAAGGAAATAATTAAATTAAATCAATTGCTTACTATTTAAGAAAATAATTAAATTAAATCAATTGTTTAATATTAAATGAATAAATTAAATAAAGTGATGTTTCTAATTTATTAATTAAAATTATATATATATAATTATTTATTTATTATAAGTATAATAATAATAAGATTGTAATTATTATAATTATAAATTATAAGCTATTTAATGGGTTGCATATGTGACAAGTGAAACTATATAATATAATAATAATTTAGTTTGGGAAATAGGTGCTTAGACAAACAAGGCCTTGTGGCCTTTGGCTTATTCAACTGACGCAAACTTTTTATTTTATAACTGAAAGAGAACGTCTGTTAGTGGGAGTCAGTTTGTGTTTTACGCTTCTTATTTCCCTAAGGCTAGATAATATAATAGTATAGAGAGTTTGGAGAGCTTGGAAGAAGAGAAAAAAAAACTCAGTGATATTGGAGGGTTAGAGAAAAAGGGCTTTGGGGAAAGGATTTCTCTTAATTTGGCTATCATACCATCAAAGAATCAAGGTATAATCTAGCCTCATTCTAACTTTTAGTTTCGCTATATATGTATATATATTCTATGTGATTTAAAATCACGTGAATTGTGGTATGTATATATGTTCATGTAGGTTTGCAAAACTCTGTTAATCATCATGTATACTTATTATTTGTTATCAAATTCGTAAAATTGGTGTGTAGGAAAGAGATTGAAATATCAGTGTTATTATTTTTATAATATGGCTTAGAAAGTACCATATTTCATGCTTTATATGTGTTGTAATCTGCGAATTGAAGTTGGATTGTGATAATATGTTAAGAAATGAAAACGGCGTAGTTCAAATCGTGTCAAATGATTCAGAAACGAATTCGTGGTGATCGAATTCGTTAAAAGTATAAAAATGAAGAAATTTGGAAAAACTATGGTTTTGATTCCTCAAAATGATGCATATGTAATGTTTTGTATATATAGAATGGTGTTTAGCATGTGTAGCTATGTTAGTACAAAGTTTTAGATGTTGAAGTGGGTAATTTTCTGTGTAATTGGGATTTTTATACAAAACAGAGTTTGACTTGAGTTTCGCAAAAAGCGAACCGGGAATCACCTTGAAGTCTTGATGATTCGCTGCTGTGGTTGTCATGTGGCAAGACAAGATTTGGGAGCTCATGGTTTACCAATGTATTCTTGGCGCGATGCATGAAGTAGCGATCCTGATAAAGTGAAGTCTCAGCTTAATTGTTTGGTTTAGAACGGACTTGGGTTAGTTTAGCATACATGTTAAGGATATTAAAACATAACGTGGACTACAATAACAGATTGTAAGGTGTTTGTAATACAAAGTGTAAAATAGTTTTAGGTGATTGTTAATTGAGTTATATAATAAAACTAAAAGTGATGTTTTCAAAAGTTAAATATAAATGATAAGGTTTATAATGTGATTTCAGAATCGTTAAGGTGTTAACCAACGTGGTTAGGTGCTAGGATAGGGTTATGACCTAAATGATGGTTTAAACCCCTAAAGCTAATGTTCATACAACTAATTGTTGTTGCGACTTTTAATGATGTATGTAGGGTAATTAAAGATTATATGTGAGACCCCAGATTTTATGAATAAAGATTTAATTTTCTCGAAATATTTTTTTTAATATTATGGTGTGGATTTGAGATAATGTTATAGTTGTGGGTAGTATTTATAAATTTTGAAAAGTACGCAAGTTGTTATATAATATTCGATTGGTCGGGGTATATTCTTTTTGTCGGGAATATTCGTATGATCAAGACAATCATTGGTGGACTCAAGAACGGAATTATTGTAGGATCGAGAAAACGACAAAAATATTTTATGAAAATAAACGCGGAAGTTTTACCGATTAATACTATTGAACTACTTCGGTAGTAAAAAATAAAGAATGTCTGGCATGCTTTGCATAGTAGCAATACGGTATTAATTATTGATGCTTACGTGATAAGTCACTCGGTTTTGTTTTATTGGTATTATTAATGTAATAAAAGCAAAAACTTTTATATAAAATGTAATACTTTTATAAAGTTATTCTATAAATAGAATATATTATATTCTATTATGCATAGTGTTGCATAGTGTATCTGCATAGTGTTTTGCATAGTAAAATCTTTTTTATATAAAATAGAATACTTTTATAAAGTTAACTATTTTATTAGATAATAATTAGAATATATTATATTTTATTATGCATAGTGTTTGCATAGGTACTGCATAGTATTTGCATAGTAAAATCTTTTATAAAGTTATTCGTTTTATTAGATTATAAATAGAATATATTATATTTTATTTAAAAGATTTTGCTTTAAATATGCACTCATCATATTAAAGTAAATCAATCTGGATCGATTCATGAGTTAGTTACTATGGGTCCATTTTTCTATAAATAGAAGCTCATTCATTCATTATTTCATTTAATTCAATTTCAAACTCTAGAGAGAGAAACTATAGAGAGAAAGAAGAAAAGTGTTCTGCTACTTCACTACTTCTATATCCAGTACTCTTCTTTCTAAGGTAGGGGATATTATTTTCTGTACTCGTAGGGGATATTATTTGTTGTACTCGTAAGAGGTATTCTTTCTTTCTTATTGATGAAGAGAACTTCTGTTATTCCATTCTTATTATTCTGTTGGAATAATCTGTTTATGCGAAGTACCGCATACATGGTGAAATTCTTTTAATATTCCGTTCTTTATTATTACAGCGGAATATCCCGTCTGCACGCTGTGGGACTGGTTCCATTATTTATTATTCTCGCGGAATATCACATCTGCAATGCGTTACTTGGGACTCATTTCCATTATTTATTATTTTGCGGAATATCTCATCTCATGCGTTTCGCTTTGGGACTGGTTCCATTATTTATTATTCTGTTGGAATAACCTGTCTATGCGGTTTATCGCATGCATGGTGAATTCTTCTGTTATTCCATTCTTTATTATTTTGTTGGAATAACCTGTCTATGTGGATTGCCACATGCATGGTGATTTCTGTTGTTATTCTATTCTTTATTATTCTGTTGGAACATCCTGTCGGTGTGAATTTTGCCTGACCTGGTTCCGTTATTATTATTCTGTTGGAATAACCTATCTATGCGAAGTACCGCATGCATGGTGATTTCTTTTGTTATTCCATTCTTTATTATACTTAGTTGGTTAAAGTTTTGACTTCTATACTCCATGAAATTAGTGGAATATCCTTGATATTTGGCGCTTCATCCAAAGATCTTTTCATGGAAATATTCTTCCGAGCATTCTTGAATTTTACTCTACAAAGCAGTATAATGTTGACAATTTGGACGTTGTTGGTTCCTGGATAAATTAATTCTTGAATTTGTTTTATTGAATTATTATGCCATTGTCATCATCCTCATGTTTATATTATGTTGAAAGTCATCCGTGTCCCTGTAGTGCATAGATGGACTTGGTATGATTATGACCAGGAGGATTATTCGGTATAATCATGAATAGTAATGTTACAAATGATGTGGAAAAAGTCCTCATTGGCCCGTAGTGCATTGATGGACGAGTTTTTTGGTATGATTATGGCTATGGATTATCTTCGCCAAGGGTGCAAAAGATGAATTGTTTTATGGCATGATCAGACCGTTGATGAAAAACGATTATCTTTGGTCCGTAGTGCATGGATAATTCGTGGTCGTGATACTAAAGAATATCCTTGGCATGTAGTGTAGGGATGATTTGATAATGTGGATTATTTATTGTCGAGTCTCAAATGATAAAAGTGATGAAAAAACCTTTAAATCATAGAAGATAGTAGATTTTATTTCTACTTGACTCTTACAATGGATTGCTTGTTCACCGCAATTAAACTTGATGTTTGTTATATTGTATCGGTTTAACATCTTGTTGAAGGCTAACGATAATTTATTACGCATTATCTTAGTCATAATATTTCTTCTTGGGCTAGTTGAGCTCACCCTTTCTTTTCACCGTTCTCTTCAGGAAATGAGAATATAGCTGGGACGAGTTGGGGAACGGAGTGATGGACCAGATGATAGTATTAGTAGTCCTCACTATTCTGTTAAATAGTGTGACAATAAATGTATTGAGGACTTATTTTGAGTTTTAATGCTGTCTAGAAGACAATGTTTGTATTAAAACTCACAGCTCATGTTATATATTTAAGATTGTATTTGGATTTTGTACCACGTATTTGGTGACTCAAGATGGATGATGTAAACCTATTTTGGGGGCGTCACAGTTGGTATCAAAGCTATAGAAAAGAGCCCCGAGCCTTTATCTGGTGACTTCCAAGTCTTGGGATGCAATCAACCTGCATTTTTCCGTAGGGGGCCTTGAAGTGAGTAACAAAGGGCAAGTTGATAGGTATCATTGTGAGCTGCTATCCAAGTCCTGGATACGGGTCACAGTTGGTATCAAAGCTTAGGGATATGATCCCTGGCTGATGTGACGCCCCCAAAATAGGTATACATCACCCATCTTGAGTCGCCAGATACATGGTACAGAATTCAAATACAACTTAATAATATACAACAAGAGAGTTGTGAGTTTGAATACAACTATTGTCTACTAGAGAGTATACAAACTCAAAAGGAGTCCTCATTACAATTATTATCACACTATTTCACAGAATAGTGAGGACTACTAATGCACCATCTAGGACCATCACTGCTCCCCGACTAGTCCGAAGCTACGTTCTCATTTCTCAAGAGAATAAAGAAAGAAAGGGTGAGCTCAACTAGCCCAAAGAAGAAATATTATGACTAAGATAATGCGTAATAAATTATCGTTAGCCTTCAACAAAGGTTAATCGATACAATATAACAAACATCAAGTTTAATCGCAATGAACAAGCAATCCATTAAAAGAGTCAAGTAGAGAATAATGTCTAATATCTCATCTAGATTAAATGTCCATCGTTGATATTTTATTCGTAATACTCATCAACAGCTTCTTTGTTATACTCAAGACAAATAGAACTTTCATCACTTGTCTTCACCGAACCATTAAAGATGTTAGTTAAATTCACAATTCATATTTATAACAATGTGAATTTACAGTTCCTTCTTGCCACAAAGGCTTAATAGAACATTTACTCAATATCCTTACCCCAAAGGCTGAAGATATTCAAATGTAATAACAATGATCATACCAATCAGTTGTCTATCTTTGCTACGGGCCAAAGATATTCAACTATAAAACCAATGGTTATGATCATACCAATCAATTGCCTGTCAGTGCACTACGGCCAAAGACATTCAACTGTTAACTAATGGTCTTGATCCTGCCAATCACATCAATGAATTATACATGCACTACGGCCAAGGATATTCGTTAGTATCACTAGTGGTCATGATTATGTCATACACCTGTCCATCTTCGCACTACAGGTCAAAGCTATCAAATAATAGATCATCTTTGCACTACATGCCAAAGATATTCAACAACATATCATCTCTGCACTACAGACCAAAGACATACAACTGTAAAACCAATAACCAACAGTATAATAAAGAATGGAATAATAAAAGAATTTCACCATGTATAAAGATTGAGCATGTATAAAAGTTATTCCAACATAATAATAAATAATGGAACAGGTCCACAGAACGCACGCAGACGTGGATATTCGACGAATAATAAAGAACGGAACCAAGTGCAAAATTGCACCGGCGAGGATATTCCAAATGTAATAATAAAAATGGAATAACAACGAAATCACCATGCATGCGATAGATCACCGCATGCATAAAAGTTATTCCAATGTAATAATAAATAATGGAACCAAGTCAGCGTAATGTCTGACCGATTGTGATATTTAAACGTAATAATAAATAATGGAACCAGTCCTGTACGTAAACGCGATGCACAAGATATTCCGGACGTAATAATAAAAACGGAATATTAGAAGAATTTTACCATGTATGCAGTGCTTTTGTGACAAAACAAAGTTATTCCAACAGTAATAATAAGAATGGAATAATGTAAGAATTTCACCAAGTATAGGGTATCCCGCGTATAATTGGTTATTCCAAAGAGAATAATAAAGAATGGAATGACAAAAGTTCTCTTCATGAATACAAAAGAAATAATACCCCTTACGAGTACAACAAATAATATCCCTTACCTTTGAAAGAAGAGTATTCCAAATTGGTAGAGCGAGGATATACTCAAGAAACTTGTACTACGCTTCAAAGCTTTTTAAACTCTAAAGAAATACGCCAAGATTATAGAAGAAGAACTCTCTATAGTTTCTCTCTCAGAGTTTCAAATTGAATTCGTAAGAAATAATCAAGGAATGAGCTTCTATTTATAGAAGAATGGACCGAGATAGTAACTAATTCATGAACGGTCCAGATTGATTTACTTTTAATCGGACGATCCATATTTAAAGTAAAATCTTTTAAATAAAATATAATATATTCTATTTATAATCTAATAAAAATGAATAACTTTAGAAAAGATTTTACTATGCAAACACTATACAGACACTATGCAAACACTATGCATAATAGAATATAATATATTCTATTTATAGAATAACTTTATAAAAGTATTCTGTTTTATATAAAAAGCTTTTCTATTTTATTACATTAATAATATCAATAAAACAAAACTTATCACCTTTATTATAATTACAACCAACGGTCTGAAAAATTAGCACATCTCTTCATAGAATAATATTTTACTAAAAAATGATTTGGACCGAAAAGAAATATATTTTTCGGGTGAATAGTACTTCGGGAATAGTACCCTGTGAATAGTACCCCGACACAAAAAGTGTCCCAAATACCCGAGTGAACAATACTAGAGTGAATAGTAATCGGGTGAATAGTAACCAATGAATAGTAACTCGTGAATAGTACTCTGACACGAAAAATACCTCAAATATCTGAGTGAATAATATTCGGGTGAATAGTAATTTAGGTGAATAGTACTCCAACACAAAAGTGCCCCAAATACTCGAGTGAACAATACTAGAGTGAATAGTAACTGAATATTTTATGAAAACTTGTCTACTTTAAAAAAAAATTCACATATCACCCTTAACTTTAAACTTTTATCAATTTAACTATTTACCAAAATAGAAAAATTGAATACTTTTATTTCCTAAAATTCGGGGTCTCACAGCTGAGATGTGAGACAAGAACTAGGAGGGGAGAGACGGGGAATTTCTTCGCTAGTATGACCTACCTAAGTTTATTTGGTATTTAATTGGTCGGTCATAGTATAGGGATAATATGTGATATGTTAATTAACCCTTGTTTTGTGACAATGTTTGAAAATGGCATATGAAAATGCTGAGATAAGCAATGAAGCACATGAGACCGTTGAGTCATTTCAACCAAAAGGTAACGACCAACAACACGATAATAATCATCACCTGGGCAACGGCATTTATCTGAACAATGATAACCATCATGGGGAAATTATCATGCCAAGAATGGTAACCACTTGATTGGTAATCATGGCCAAGATAATAGAAGTGGAAATTTCAAGAAGAGAAGGTCACCTAACTCGATTTTGTCGTATGGTGAAGTCAAGTCCAGCTGGGATAGTGATGCCAAAGGATGTCCTAGACAAGCCAAAGCTGGTAGTTTAAGAGAGCATTTTTTTTTGACGAGGAATCTGAATAAAATTATCACGGGTAAGTTAATCATAAACTCTTGCGAAGTCTATTACTTATTTGATACCGGTTCTACCCATTCTTTTATCTCTCTTGTTTGCGCTCAACGTTTAAATTTAACCCCAGAGAAGTTAGACTTTGACTTATTGGTTGAAACTTCGATAGTAGAAACATTCGTTACCTCCACTGTTTATAAATCTTGTTCAAATCAACACTTTCACGTTACGTGTCGATCTTATCTCTTTGAAAATACTTGCCTTTGATGTGATTTTAGGAATAGATCGGGTAACTACTCATCATGCTTTTTGTAAGGTTGTTAGCTTTCATATTCCTAACCAACCTGTTATGCAAATTCAAGCAACCAAACCACTAAAGTCAATCATTATTGTGACGCCCCCAAAATTAGGTATACATCACCCATCTTGGTTCGCCAAATACATGGTACAAAATTCAAATACAACTTAATTATACAACAGTCGTGTAAAATACAACTAAACATAAATTGTGAGTTTGAATACAAATGTTGTCTACTAGAGAGTATACAAACTCAAAAGGAGTCCTCATTACAATTATTATCACACTATTTCACAGAATAGTGAGGACTACTAATGCACCATCTAGGACCATCACTCTGTTCCCCGACTAGTCCCAAATACGTTCTCAATTCCGAAGAGAATAAAGTGAAAGAAAGGTGAGCTCAACTAGCCCAAAGAAGAAATATTATGACTAAGATAATGCAGAATAAATTATCATTAGCCTTCAACAGTGTTAAACTGATAAAATATACAAACATCAAGTTTAACTGCAGTGGAACAAGCAATCCATTAGAAGAGTCAAGTAGAGAATAAAATCTACTATCTTCTATGATTTAAAAGGTTTTCATTTCATTATCATTTGAGACTCGACTTAATAAATAATCCACATCATCGAATCACCCCTGCACTACGACCAAGGATATTCTTTAGTATCAGGACCACAAATTATCCATGCACTACGGGCCAAGGACATTCGTGTATTCATTAATGGTCATAATCATGCCAACAACTGTCCATCAATGCACTACGGCCAATGAGGACTTTTACCACATCATTTGTACCATTACGGTCATGATTATACCAAATAATCCCTGGTCAAAATCATACCAAGTCCATCTATTCACTACAGGCCACAGATGACTTTCAACATAATATAAACATGAGGATGATGACAATGATATAAGAATTCAATAAAACAAGTTCAAGAATTAATTTATCTAGAAGGCGATAACGTCCAAATTGTCAACACGATCTTTGCTTTGTAGAGTAAAATTCAAGAATGCTCAGAAGGATAGTTCCATGAAAAGATACTGGATGAAGCGCAAATATCAAGGATATTCCACTAATTTCATGGAGTATAGAAGTCAAAACTTTAACCAACTGAGTATAATAACGAATGGAATAACAAAAGAAATCACCGCATGCAATGCAGATGTACTTCGTTATTCCAATGTAGTTATTCAAGTAAGAATAATAGTCAAAGGAACCCGGTCGGTGCGATGTGATGTTCCAAGCGAGGATGTTAATAAGAATAATCTGAATTCGGTCCCACAGAACGCAGCGCCTGATGAGGATATTCCAGCAGTAATAATAATAAAGAGGCGGAACGTGTCCGGCAAAAACGCATGCATGACAGGATATTCAAAAGTAATAATAATAAAGACGGAATAATAGAAGAATGTCACCAAGTATAGGGTAGTCCGCGCTTCATTTGGTTATTCTAGCGAGAATAATAAGAATGGAATAATGAAGTTCTCTTCATGAATACAAAAGAAATAATACCCCTTTACCGTAAAAAAAGCTGAATATAAGAGTAGGGAAGTAGCGAGAATACTTTTCTATAGTTTCTCTATCATTTTCTCTCTAGAGTTCAAATTGAATTCGTAAGAAATTATGAAGGAATGAGCTTCTATTTATAGAAGAATGGATTGAATAGTAACTAATTCATGAAGCGGTCCAGATTGATTTACTTTTAAGCAGACTATCCAGATTTAAAACAAAATCTTTTAAATAAAAAATATATATATATATATATATATATATATATATTATATATACACATTATATATATAACACTAGTCACGGGTTGTGAACCCCGTGAACTTTTTACTCGCTAAACAATCAAATTATTACATATATATAAATATAATAATAATAATGATTGTACTCTTCTCCGCCAACTTGCAAATCAACCCACAATATATATATATATATATATATATATATATATATATATATAAAATCATGCCACTAAAACAAAAAATCGCCCCACCCACCCGTAACAACCTATACACACACACACACACACACACACACACACACACACACACACACACACACATATATATATATATATATATATATATATATATATATATATATATATATATATATCATCACAGTCATAACATACTATTTTAAAAATGAGTAGGCGGGGTCCAAAAATATGCCAAAATCTACAACAAATACTATAATAATAATTGAACAAAAGCGAGTGACTTCTCACGTGAAAGCATCAATAATCAATACTGGTATTGTTACTATGCAACCACGCCAGACATTTGTACTTTTAACACGGGTGTTTCAGCAGTTAACAGTAAAACTTCCATGTTATTTTCATAAAAGTATTTTTTGTCGTTTTCTCAATCCGACAATAATTCCGTTGTGGGGTCCACCAATGATTGTGCCATTGTACGAATATTCCCTGTTAAAATGAATATTCCCCGACCAATCGAATATTATATAACAACTTGAGTACTTTGCAAAATTTATAAATATTACCCACAACTATAACATTATATCAAATTTACTCCATAATATTCAAAAATGATATTTATAGAAAATTCATCTTTATTTATAAAAGTTGGGGTCTTACAACTGTCATATCAAGCCATAAGTAAAGAGCCCCGGTCCTTTCGTTGTTGACTTTCTTATGTGGAATGCACCAAAGCCAGACTTTCTGTAGGCGATGTCGTGAATGACGATGGCAAGTTGATAGGTATCAATGTGACGTACTATCCAAGTCTTGGATGAGGGTCACAGTTTTGAATGATATTTCTATTGTTAATAAATTTCCTGACGTATTCTTGAAGACTTCTTAGCCTACCCCTAGAGCGTGAAATCAAATTTTGTATTGACCCCAGTACAAAACCCATTTCTAAAACCCTTAAATATTTCTTCAACTAAAATGAACGTAAAATGCGCCAAAGACGTTGGCTCGAGCTGTTGAAGATTATAATCGTACCATGCAATATCATCGTGGAAGTGCGAACGTGGTGGCTGACGCGTTGAGTAGAAGATTGTATGTAACAAGTGTGAATATACGAACCCACGTGAAGATAACGAATATATGATTAGAATCGACTTTAATCGATAAAGTTAAAGTCGCTCAAGCTACATACTCAGACCTGATGAATGTGAAGAAGAAGGTTCAAGAGGGCGTTATTCTAGAAGCAAGAATCGACGAAGAGAGGAAATACCAACTCTCGATTTAATTGGCCCATTTAAAATCCTCGATCGAGTAGGAACTGTGGCTTATAGACTCGTTTTACCGCCAAGTATGTCGCGTGTTCATAACGTTTTTAACGTATCGATGTTACGTAAATATGTGGATGACCCGAACCATATTATTAATTTAGAACCGGACGAGATAGCAGAAGATTTAACGTATGAGGAGATACGTGTTAACATCTTGGATAAGAAGGATCATATTTGACGCTCAAAGGTTATACCTCAAGAGTTAGAATTTGAAGTGAAGTCAAGGTATCCTCACCTCTTCGACATACCAGGTACGTACGTAAATTTCGAGGGCAAAATTTCATAAGGAGGGGAGATTGTGAGACCCCAGATTTTATGAATAAAGATTTAATTTTCTCGAAATATTTTTTTAATATTATGGTGTGGATTTGAGATAATGTTATAGTTGTGGGTAGTATTTATAAATTTTGAAAAGTACGCAAGTTGTTATATAATATTCGATTGGTCGGGAAATATTCTTTTTGTCGGGGAATATCCGTATGACGGTACAATCATTGGTGGACCCCGCAACGGAATTATTGTCGAATTGAGAAAACGACAAAAATATTTTATGAAAATAACGGCGGAAGTTTTACCGTTAATACTGTTGAACTACTCGGTAGTAAAAAATGCGACAAGAATGCATGGTTGCACAAAGATACATACGGTATTGATTATTGATGCTTACGTGATAAGTCGCTCAGTTTTATTTTATTGGTATTATTAATGTAATAAAACAGAAAAACTTTTTATATAAAACAGAATACTTTTATAAATTTATTCTATAAATAGAATATATTATATTCTATTATGCATAGTGTTGCATAGTGTATGCATCTTTGTTTTGCATAGTAAAATCTTTTTTATATAAAATAGAATACTTTTATAAAGTTAAGCATTTTATTAGACAATAATTAGAATATATTATATTTTATTATGCATAGTGTTTGCATAGTGCCTGCATAGTGTTTGCATAGTAAAATCTTTTATAAAATTATTCATTTTATTAGATTATAAATAAAATATATTATATTTTATTTAAAAGATTTTGCTTTAAATATGGACCGTCAGATTAAAGTAAATCAATCTGGACCGTTCATGAGTTAGTTACTATGCAGTCCATTCTTCTATAAATAGAAGCTCATTCATTCATTATTTCTTACGAATTCACTGAAACTCTAGAGAGAGAAACTATAGAGAGAAAGAAGAAAAGTGTTCTGCTACTTCACTACTTCTATATCCAGTACTCTTCTTTTTAAGGTAGGGGATATTATTTGTTGTACTCGTAGGGGATATTATTTGTTATACTCGTAAGGGGTATTCTTTCTTTCTTATTCATGAAGAGAACTTCTGTTATTCCATTCTTATTATTACATTAAAATAACTTTGTTTATTAAGCACCGCATACATGGTGAAATTCTTCTAATATTTCATTCTTTATTATTCTCGCCGGAATATCACTGCATGTGCGTTCCTTGGGACTGGTTCCATTATTTATTATTCGCCGGAATATCACTGCCTATGCGTTCTGTAGAACACAGTTCCATTATTTATTATTCAGCTAGAATATCCCGCTTCTATGCATTTACGTCGGACTGGTTCCATTATTTATTATTCGTCGAGAATATCATGTGCGTGCGTACCGGACTGGTTCCATTATTTATTATTCATTGGAATAACTCGTCATGCATGCGGTTTATCGAATGCATGGTGAATTCTTCTGTTATTCCATTCTTTATTATTCTGTTGGAATAACCTGTCTATGTGGATTGCCACATGCATGGTGATTTATGTTGTTATTCTATTCTTTATTATTCTTTTGGAACATCCCGCTTGCATGCAATTTCCTGACATGATTCCGTTATTTAGTATTCATTGGAATAACCTATCATCGCGAAGTAATCGCATGCATGGTGATTTCTTTTGTTATTCCATTCTTTATTATACTCAGTTGGTTAAAGTTTTGACTTCTATACTCCATGAAATTAGTGGAATATCCTTGATATTTGCGCTTCATCCAGTATCTTTTTATGTAAATATTCTTCTGAGCATTCTTGAATTTTACTCTACAAAGCAGTATAATGTTGCCAATTTGGACGTTGTTGGTTCCTGGATAAATTAATTCTTGAACTTGTTTTATTGAATTATTATGCCATTGTCATCATCCTCATGTTTATATTATGTTGAAAGTTATCTGTGGCCTGTAGTGCATAGATGGACTTGGTATAATTATGACCAGGGATTATTCGGTATAATCATGACCGTAATGTTACAAATGATGTGGAAAAAGTCCTCATTGGCCCGTAGTGCATTGATGGGATGATTTTTGGTATGATTATGGCTATGGATTCTCTTGACCAAAGGTGCAAAGATGAATTGTTTTATGGCATGATCAGGACCGTTGATGAAAACACGATTATCTTTGGCCCATAGTGCATGGATAATTCATGGTCGTGATACTAAAGAATATACTTGGCATGTAGTGCAGGGATGATTTGATGATGTGGATTATTTATTAAGCCAAGTCTCAGCGATAAAAGTGATGAAAAATCTTTTAAATCATAGAAGATAGTAGATTTTATTCTCTACTTGACTCTTCTAATGGATTGCTTATTCCGCTGCAGTTAAACTTGGTGTTTGTTATATTTTATCAGTTTAACACTGTTGAAGGCTAACGATAATTTATTCTGCATTATCTTAGTCATAATATTTCTTACTGGGCTAGTTGAGCTCACCCTTTCTTTCACTGTTCTCTTCAGGAAATGAGAATATAGCTGGGACGAGTCGGGAAACGGAGTGATGGACCAAATGATAGTATTAGTAGTCATCACTATTCTGTTAAATAGTGTGATAATAAATGTATTAAGGACTTATTTTGAGTTTTAATGTTGTCTAGAAGACAATGTTTGTATTAAAACTCACAGCTCATGTTGTCTATTTAAGATTATATTTGAATTTTGTACCATGTATTTGGCGACTCAAGATGGGTGATGTATACCTATTTTGGGGGCGTAAAATTATATTACATTTGTGTAGCTTACAAACAAGGCAAGTTCTCTAACTCTACTTTCATAATTGTGCAAGTTTCTGAACTTTAACTCTTTACATTGAGCAAGCTTTCAAACTTCATTCTTTTATTAATGAATGCAAGTTCCTAAAATCTATTGAGCAATATTATTGATTCTATTCTTATATACGTTTGATTAAGCTCTTGTAACCTAATTCATTACATCGAGCAAGTTTCACTTTTCTAATTATTATACAAAGCATATATTATTCTAATACATCGATTCAAATGAGATTATTTTAATTCTTTTAAACATAGTACTTTGAATGTGTATTATGTTTATTCAGTTATATATTGTTAATGTCCGATCTTTGACTTTAATAGCCTTGTTTAGTTATACATTCTTGTATTAAACCTTTATTGATGGAAATTGAATAAGTGTTCTAAAATTCTAGAAACACTAATAAGCTAGTTCTAAACTAAACTTTCTTTAGTGCGGAAATTCTAAATTCAAACTGAGACGAACAACCCTAACATAGGGGATTTTGTACGTGTAACGTTTAGATGTTTGTGCACAATACATGATACAAAGGGATGATCCCCTTAAGTACGTTAAGAATAGTCTATATAGTCTAAATGACTGTTAAGGTTGAGGTAATAATACCTAAATACCGAAGACACAATTCGTGGTCTTAAGACCCTCAGATAATTAAAGTTCGAACTTGTTTTCTATTTTGATTCTTAGAACAAGTTCTTTATTGTTCAGTATTCGTTGTTCATTCTCATGTTGTTATTATACTATCTTTATGTCAGTGAGCAATTGTTTGCTCACTCTTGCAATTAAACAATGCAGATAAAGTCGAAAGAGGCGATGAGCCATCTACTACCAAGGGAAAGGGCAGGATGTCCAAGTGTTGAAGAATTAGTTAAAGTTTATTTAAATGCATGAAGTTAAAAGACTTGTTTTATTTTATAATGTATTCCGCAAACTGATGTAATAATTTAAGGTTAGATTACCTGGGATTGTTTATGAGATGATGTAACCCTTTAATGGGAAAGATTATTGTTTAAATTTATTTAATGTTTTATCCTTTATTATGGGTAGTTAGATGTAATTATTTTGATAGTGATCATCAAATTCAGTGGAAATGAAGTACCCAAATTTGGGGGTGTCACGGGTTGGTATCAAAGCTTCAGGTTATGAATCTTAGGTGGGGAAAACCTTAGGAAGTAGCCTTTAAGAAGTCAGAAAATATAGAGGTGTCTAACTCTTATCGGGTTTTAAGGAATGGATTAAGGCATCCATTGAAACTAAACAATAAAAGACATTATATGTTATGTGTTAATAACTGATGTGCTCGCGAGTATCGATAATGTTAAGTAAAATTTAAAATATTTTGTTGTCACGATGTCTGACGAAGGAGGATCCAGTCCAGCTAGAGAGGTGATACCTCAGGTACCTATAGACGATGAACCCCGGGATATTCACGTAGTGCGGGAACAGTTGATCCAGGAGGATGAGCCTATGACCGATCTCGAAGAGGATAGTCCTGAGGAGATAGAGGAGAATGATGATGAGGAGGATCCTGTGGAGTTTCCACCAAACTCCGTATCGGCTGAGATGTATGATGCTTTGTATGCTCATAACATAGAGTTACAGGATAATGTAGAGGAACTAAAGGAGATGGTTGATATGCATCACATTGCGTTGGAACAGAAGGATGTAGAGATTCAGGAACTTGATTCAAAACTTGGAAACACAAAATGGGATTTAGTTCATACCAAGGGTCAGCATGAAGACCTGTTGGCAGTGAATGAGAAGATGAAGACTGACATGAAGAAGTTGAAAGATGACTTCAAAGAGGAAACAACTAAGCATACAAGAGCAGAGGACACTTGGATGAAGGCGACTCAACGTGCGGACCGTGCTGAGGCTAAAGTTCAAGTGAAGAAAGCCAAGATGAAGGAGATGGATTATGCTTTTAATTCTGCGATTGATAGGGCCCAGGATCGAGTCCATTATTACCCACCTCAGTTTGAAGACTCGTCGTGGTTCGTGATGGATCGTAGAACGGCTTATCGTATCATGGAGGAGGAACGTCGAGAAGTCTTACGACGTCTTAATATGCCTAGATAGAATAAGGGTGATAATAATATATGGTTAATTATGTGAATAAATAAATCGTGAATCCCTTATTTTGTGATAAATAAAGGGATAGTATGAGTATGTAATCCTGAAACTAGTCTAGTTCAGGAAAGTGGATGTTTTTAGTGGTTATGCTATCTTTAGTATGTTTTAAAACATTTGAATGAATAAAATATTGGAGTTTATTTGAAATATTATGTGATATAGCTTTAATCTTGGAAAGTTTAAGATAAACTTCAAATACCCAAGAAGTGGAGTGATGAACTAATAAGCGTATGTTTTAACAGAAAATGCCTCCTAGAAGAAGACAACCACGTCAACAAGCACCTCCTGAGGGGTCTACTAATAATAACAACGAGACCAACGCTAATCTGGTTCAGCAGTTGGTAACTTTGTTGACGGGAGCACTTACGAATCATCTGCAAGCTCAAGTTACGACTTTCAAGGAATTCAAAGCGGTTGGGCCGCCAGAGTTTCAAGGGTCTATGAATCCAGTGGAAGCCCAAACCTGGATCATGGAAATGGAGAAGGTGTTTGACGTTGCTAGAGTTAATGAAGATCAAAAGACTGCATTCGCGACGTTCATGCTGAAGTCTGAAGCTAGCTACTGGTGGCAGGCAAATAAGGTTCGTGGAGGACAAGGAGTGATAATGTGGGAGAGATTTAAGGAGATGTTCTTTGAAATGTACTTTCCAGCGAGTTCTTGGAATCAGTTGAAAGTGCAATTTCTGGAGCTTAAGCAAGGAACTATGACGATGCCAGAATATGCTACGTAGTTTAACGAGTTGGCAAGGTTTGCCACTTATCAAGTCAATACGGATGAGCGTAAGGCGAGAAGGTTCGAACAAGGATTGAACCCTAGCTGTATAGCAAGGTTTCAATGTTCCAGTTAAATACATTTGCGGTTGTACTGGAAAAGGCAATCATCGCAGAAGGTGGAAGCGATGCCTTGACCAAGTACAATCAAGAACAAAAGAAGAGGAAGAATGATAGTGAAAATAAGGCTGGTGGAAGTAATGTTGGAAACAACAATCAAAAGAGGAAGTGGAACGAGAATTCGACTATAGGAGGACAACAAGGAAGTCAGCAAAAGAAAAAGTTTGAAGCTTGTGCGACGTGCGGGAAGAACCATATTGGGGTATGTTTGAAGGGAAAGCGGGTGTGTTTCAACTGTGGTCAAGAGGGACACATTGCACCGAACTGTTTTAGTCCGAAGAAAGGAGCATGTTTTACCTGCGGTTTGAAGGATCACATGGCTCGTGATTGCCCTAAAAAGCCAGCGGGGAGTGCAAGTGGAGGAAAAGGAAACAACAACGGTGGTGGTGCATTATCTATCTCTGGACCAACACAGTCAAGCCGACCTACTGCAAGAACTTTCAATATGACCGTGTAGGATGTGGTTCAGTCTAAGGATGTGGTGTCAGGTATCATTCTGATTAATGGTATTAATGCTTATGTACTGTTTGATTCGGGTGCTACTTGTTCATTTATATCCATGAATTTGCTCAGAACTTAGATTTGTCTCAGGAATAATTAGATTATCCTTTGAGCATTGAGATTGCAAATAGGGAAGTGATTCCTGTTAGGTTCATATATAAGAATTGTAAAGTGGTTATAAAGGGTCAAGAGATGAGGGTAGATTTGATACCAATTAGACTGGGTGAGTTTGATGTTATACTGGGAATGGATTGGTTATTCAATTACCGAGCAGTAATTGATTGCCAAAGAAAGTGTGTTAACCTTATGACTCCGTCAAAGGTTGTGTTCTATAGAAGCAAATCACCTCGACAAGCAAGTTGTCTGACGGTGATGCAAGCCAAGAAGTTGTTAAGACAAGGATGTGTAGGATACTTAGCCTACATAGTTGATACACAGAAGAAAAGTGCGAAGTTAGAAGAGATACCGATCATAAGAGATTTTGCAAACGTATTTACAGACGATTTGTCGGGTCTTCCGCCAGATCAAAAAAAATGAGTTCGTGATTGATTTAGTACCAGGAACATGCCCGATATCTAAGGCACCATACAGAATGGCCCCGATGGAGATGAAAGAGTTGATGGTGCAATTGCAAGAATTGCTCGACAAGAAGTATATCCAGCTAAGCGTATCGCCATGGGGAGCGCCAGTGTTATTTGTTAAGAAGAAGGATGGATCGATGCGGCTCTGCATTGATTACAGAGAATTGAATAAGGTCACGATTGAAAATAAGTATCCGTTACCAAGAATCGATGACCTGTTTGATCAACTGAAGGGTGCGAGGTATTTTTCAAAGATAGATTTGAGGAGTGGTTATCATCACCTAAAGGTGAGGCCGGAAGAGCGTCACAGAAAGGCGACATTGAACTTCGGTATGATGGTCATTACGAGTTTCTAGTTATGTCATTTGGTTTAACAATGCACTGCGGCGTTCATGGATTTGATGAGCGAGGTGTTTAAACCATTCTTAGATAAATTTGTGGTGGTGTTTATTGATGATATCCTGGTGTATTCTAAGACCAAGGAAGAACATGTTGAACACTTAAGAGTGATATTGGAGACATTAAGAAAAGAGAAGTTGTACGCTAAGTTTTCAAAATGTGAGTTTTGGTTGGAATGTGTACAGTTTCTTGGGCACGTTATTGATAAAGATGAAATTTTGGTAGATCCATCAAAAGTTGAAGCTGTAGTAAACTGGGATCAGCCGAAGACACCGCCAGAGATAAGAAGTTTCTTAGGGTTGGCAAGTTACTATAGGCATTTTATTCAGGACTTTTCTAAGATCGCGACCCCATTGATGAATTTAACCAAGAAGGCGGTTAAGTTTGTTTGGACGGAGAAGTGTGAGGAAAGTTTTCATGAATTGAAGAATAGGTTAAGTACAGCACCTGTGTTGTCATTGCCTGATGATACATGGAATTTTGTAATGTATAGTGATGTATCACATAAAGGACTAGGCTGTGTGCTTATGCAGAACGACAGAGTTATTGCATATGCATCACGTCAATTAAAAGATTATGAGAAAGGGCATCTGACTCATGACTTAGAGTTGGCTGCGGTAGTGTTTGCCCTGAAGATTTGGAGACATTATCTTTACGGAGAGAGGTGTGAGATATATGCTGACCATAAAAGTCTGAAGTATATCTTTACACAAAAAGATTTGAACATGCGACAAAGAAGATGGTTGGAGCTGATCAAAGACTATGATTGCAAGATTTTCTACCATCCAGGAAAGGCGAATGTTGTTGCTGATGCTTTAAGTAGGAAGGGACGAGAAAAGGTAATGTTGTTGACTACTCAGGATATGTTAGTGTCGGAAATGGCTAAAATGGAGTTGAAAATTAGATATCCGACAAAATTCGATAAAAAGTTGTTCCAGATAGGAAATGATTCAACGTTGGTAGATAAAGTGAAGAATGCACAACTTCAGGATGAAGAATGCAAAAAGATAAAACAAAAAGTATCTGAATGGGAGGAAAACAAATTCAAAATCGATTCGGAAGGGATACTTCGATTCGAAGGGAGAATTTGGGTTCCGCCAGTACCGGAAGTTAAAGAGGAAATTCTGAGTGAAGCTCACAACTCAAGATATTCGATTCACCCTGGAAGTACGAAAATGTACCAGGATCTTAGACATCATTTTTGGTGGCTGAATATGAAGAAGGATGTGGCTGAGTGTGTGGCAAAATGTTTAACGTGTCAGAAGGTTAAAGCTGAGCATCAAAGGCCAAACGGGTTGTTACAACCGTTGGAGATACCAGAATGGAAATGGGAGCATATCACAATGGATTTTGTGGTAGGTCTTCCAACGACCCAACAAGGTTACAATGCCATCTGGGTGATTGTCGATCGACTGATGAAGTCGGCCCACTTTTTGCCAATAAAGATTAGATTTACCCTAGATCGATTGGCAAAACTGTATGTGAAGGAAATTATGTCAAGACATGGTGTACCTGTGTCCATTGTATCAGACAAAGATCCACGTTTTACATCTAATTTCTGGAAACGATTACAAGAATGTTTGGGAACACAGCTGAGAATGAGCACTGCGTACCATTCTCAAATCGACGGACAAAGTGAGAGAACTATCCAAACACTAGAAGATATGCTCAGAGCATGTATAATGGATTTCAAAGGAAATTGGGATGACCATCTGCCATTGGTGGAATTTACTTATAATAATAGTTATCACGCGAGTATTGGCATGCCGCCTTACGAAGCGTTATACGGCAGAAAATGCAGAACTCTGTTATGCTGGGATGAGGTAGGTGAACGTCAGCTATTGGGTCCAGAATTGGTACAACAGACTGTCGAGATCATCAAGGTTATTCAACCAAGGTTGATAGCTGCACAAGATAAACAAAAGAAATATGCCAATCAGCATCGACAAAATCAGGAATTCGATGTTGGTAGTTATGTTTTCTTAAAAGTATCTCCCTGGAATGGGCAAAATCGGTTTGGCAAGAAGGGGAAATTGAGCCATAGATTTATAGGACCTTTCGAAGTACTTCGACGGGTTGGTGAAGTAGCGTACGAGGTAGCTTTACCTCCAGAGTTGGAGCATATTCATAATATTTTTCATATCTCGGTATGAAGACCGTATAAACCTGATTATAAACATGTTATAGAATATGAGCCCTTACAGTTTGAGAAAGACTTAACATATGAAGAAGTCCATGTTCAAATTGTTGACAGAAAAGAGCAAGTACTGAGGAATAAGGTGATACCTTCTGTTAAGGTAATCTGGAGGAACCACAATACTGAGGAAGCTACGTGGGAACTTGAAAGCGTTATGATGAAGAATTATCCTCAGTTGTTTGCTTGATCTTGTATAGCGATTCTGGGGACATAATCTTGTTAAGGAGAGAAGAATGTAACAAATAAATTTTTCGAGTTGTTATTCTGGGGACAAAATCTTTTTAAGGAGGAAAGGATGTAACGATCGAGAAATTTATAATTTAATTTAAATATTTATGGAATTAAATAAATATTTTAAATAATTTATTTATTGAGAAAATAAATAATTGGTGGATTGTGATGAATTAATTTAGTAACTAAATTAATTAATTAAATTGAATAATGATAATTTAATTTTAATGGATTTAATTTAAGGAAATAATTAAATTAAATCAATTGCTTACTATTTAAGAAAATAATTAAATTAAATCAATTGTTTAATATTAAATGAATAAATTAAATAAAGTGATGTTTCTAATTTATTATTTAAAATTAGATATATATAATTATTTATTTATTATAAGTATAATTACAATAAGATTGTAATTATTATAATTATAAATTATAAGCAATTTAATGGGTTGCATGTATGACAAGTGAAACTATATAATATAATAATATAATAATAATTTAGTTTGGGAAATAGGTGTTTAGCCAAACAAGGCCTTGTGGCCTTTGGCTTATTCAACTGATGCAAACTTTTTATTTTATAACTGAAAGAGAACGTGGGTTAGTGGGAGTTAGTTTGTGTTTTACGCTTCTTATTTCCCTAAGGCTAGATAATATAGTAGTACAGAGAGTTTGGAGAGCTTGGAAGAAGAGAAAAAAACTCAGTGATATTGGAGGGTTAGAGAAGAAGGGCTTTGGGGAAAGGATTTCTCTTAATTTGGCTATCATACCATCAAAGAATCAAGGTATAATCTAGGCCCATTCTAACTTTTAGTTTCGGTATATATGTATATATTCTATGTGATTTGAAATCACGTGAATTGTGGTATGTATATATGTTCATGTAGGTTTGCAAAACTCTGTTAATCATCATGTATACTTGTTATTTGTTATCAAATTCGTAAAATTGGTGTGTAGGAAAGAGATTGAAATATCAGTGTTATTATTTTTATAGTATGGCTTAGAAAGTACCAAATTTCATGCTTTATATGTGTTGTAATCTGCGAATTAAAGTTTGATTGTGATAATATGTTAAGAAACGAAAGCGGCGTAGTTCGAATCGTGTCAAATGATTAAGAAACGAACTCGTGGTGATCGAATTCGTTACAAGTATAAAAATGAAGAAATTTGGAAAAACTATGGTTTTGATTCCTCAAAATGATGTATATGTAATGTTTTGTATATATAGAATAATGTTTAGCATGTGTAGCTATGTTAGTATAAAGTTTTAGATGTTGAAGTGGGTAATTTTCTGTGGAATTGGGATTTTTGGCCAAAATAAAGTCGATTTGAGTTTACGCAAAAAATTGGGCCGAGGCATCACGTGGCGTATGCATGATGCAGCGTGTGATTTGTTGAGTGGGCGCGCCTGACATTTGTGCCAAGTGGTTGATTAACGATGTGTATTCTTGGCGGTGGCATATAAGTAGCCGACAAACAAGCAGTGAAATCTGCTTAATTGCAGGTCATGCGTAACGGACTTGGGTTAGTTTAGCATGCATGTTAAGGATATTAAAACATAACGTGGACTACAATAACAGATTGTAAGGTGTTGTAATACAAAGTGTAAAAGAGTTTTAGGTGATTGTTCATTGAGTTATATAATAAAACTAAAAGTGATGTTTTCAAAAGTTAAATATAAATGATAAGGTTTATAGTGTGATTTCAGAATCGTTAATAATATTCAAAAAAATATTTCGAGAAATTTAAATCTTTATTCATAAATTTTGGGGTCTCACAGCTCATGTTGTATATTTAAGGTTGTATTTGTATTCTGTACCATGTATTTGGCGACTCAGAATAGGTGATGTATACCTATTTTGGGGGCGTCACAGTGATTATGTATATATGATATATCTAATAATAATTTATTTAATTGAATCATAATAAATGTAAGTTTAAAATTTAAAATATGGGTCGACCTATATTTTAACCATAACTATATGGTTTCAATCCTCACAACCCATATTAAAAATAGTTAATATGATTTTAGTTCTTAAATGGAACCATAAGCACATTTTAGAAACAAAAACCAACCCATAACCATATTTTGCCCGATCTAATTGGATTGGTCTATTTTGATCTCCATTATGTTTTTTTTCTAGCAAAAAGTAAATATTAGATTTCTAAGGCCTCTTACTTGATCTAATTAGATTAAATTCTAGAATCCTATTATGTATTGCGACAATTTTATGTCGAATTACAGTTGTAAGACATTAATAGATGAGATTATAAGAGTGACGACCTGTTACATATCACTTTAAAAAGGTTATCAATAATATTTATCCACGTAACTGACAACCAAAAAGTCGACACAAACATTTCGTAATATATATCATTTTTCTTAGATTTTAAACTACCGTTTTTTTTAAATATCAAAAAATTGGGGAATTAATTTATCAGGCTCAAAACGATGTAATATTATAATAAATATTTATAATGTCATTAATAAAAATAATGAAAAAAATAATTATATCATTAATAAAAGAATATATCTATAGCGAAACTTGATTATCACACGTCACATATTTTCCTTATGGAAATAAATTTTTAACTCGTGTTTCCTTCAGTAACTTAAAAATCAAAACTTCTACAATAAAACATCTATTTAGGAATACTCTATATAAGAATAACCTCTACAATATTATAAAAAAATTTGGTCCCATTTTGGGCCAGTTATTAATAGGAATAACCTATATATATATATATATATATATATATATATATATATATTAATGTGACGCCCCCAAAATTAGATATACATCACCCATCTTGAGTCGCCAAATACATGGTACAAAATTCAAATACAACTTAATAATACAAGCTATCAGGTACAATACGACAAACATAAACTGTGAGTTTGAATACAAATATTGTCTACTAGAGAGTATACAAACTCAAAAGGAGTCCTCATTACATTTATTATCACACTATTTCACAGAATAGTGAGGACTACTAATGCACCATCTAGGACCATCACTCGTTCCCAGACTTGTCCAAATTTATATTCTCATTTTACGAAGAGAACGGTGAAAAGAAAGGGTGAGCTCAACTAGCCTAGTAAGAAATATTATGACTAAGATAATGCAGAATAAATTATCATTAGCCTTAAATAGTGTTAAACTAATACTGATATAACAAACATCAAGTTTAAGCTGCGGTTGGAACAAGCAATCCATTAAAAGAGTCAAGTAGAGAATAAAATCTACTATCTTTTATGATTTAAAGGTTTTTCATCACTTTTATCGCTAGGACTCGACAATAAATAATCCACATCATCGAATCACCCCCTGCACTTCTGACGAGGATATTCTTTAGTATCACGACCACAATTATCCATGCACTACGGGCCAAGAATATTTGTGTATTCATTAATGGTCATGATCATGCCAACAACTGTCCATCAATGCACTACGGGCCAATGAGGACTTTTACCACATCATTTGTAACATTACGGTCATAACTACACCGAATAATCCCTGGTCATAATCATACCAAGTCCATCTATGCACTACAGGCCACATATGACTTTCAAAAAAATATAAATATGAGGATGATGACAATGATATAAGAATTCAATAAAACAAGTTCAAAAATTAATTTGTCCAAGAACCAATAACGTCCAAATTGTCAACATGACACTGCTTTGTAGAGTAAAATTCAAGAATGCTCAGAAGAATATTTCCATGAAAGAGATTTGGATGAAGCGCTTGATTATCGAGGATATTCCACTAATTTCACGGAGTATAGAAGTCAAAACTTTAACCAACTAAGTATAATAAAGAATGGAATAACAAAAGAAATCACCATGCATGCGGTACTTTGCATAGGCGAGTTATTCAACGAGAATACTAAATAATGAGAACGATTCGGTGAAATTACATGCAAGCGAGGATGATTTCAACGAGAATAATAAAGAATGGAATAACAACGAAATCACCGTGCATGCGGTACTTACGCGCCAGGCGAGTTATTCCAAGAATACTAATAAGGCGGAATCGGTCCGGCGTAAAAGCGTCTGACAGGATATTCCAGCGAATAATAATAAAGAAGGAACGGTCCGGCGTAAAAGCGCATACTGACGAGGTATTCAACGAGAATAATAAAGGCGAAATCGGTCCGGCGTAAACGCATACGAGACAAGATATTCCAACGAGAATAAAAAAGGCGGAATCGAGGTCCAACAGTAAAACGCATGCAGGCGGAATATTCAAACAAAATAATAAAAAGCGGAATCGTGTCGGGCAGAAAAAGTATGTGAGAGGATATTCCAGCGAGAATAATAAAGTCGGAATAATAGAAGAATGTCACCAAGTATAGGATAGTCCGCTTATTCAGGTTATTCCAGCAGAATAATAAAGAATGGAATAACATAAGTTCTCTTCATGAATACAAAAGAATAACACCCCTTACGAGTACAACAAATAATATTTCCTACCTTAAAAAAGAAGATCTTTGGATATATAAGTAGTGAAGTAGCGAGAATACTTTCTTCTTTCTCTCTATAGTTTATCTCTCTAGAGTTTCAAATTGAATTAAGTAAGAAAATAATGAAGGAATGAGCTTTATTTATAGAAAAATGGGTACGCATAGTAACTAACTCATGAGCGGTCCAGATTGATTTACTTTAATCGACGGTCCATATTTAAAGCAAAATCTTTTAAATAAAATATAATATATTCTATTTATAATCTAATAAAAGCGAATAACTTTATAAAAGATTTTACTATGCAAATACTATCACGAGCCTTATGCAAATACTATGCATAATAAAATATAATATATTCTAATTATTATCTAATAAAATAGATAACTTTATAAAAGTATTACATTTTATATAAAAGATTTTACTTTGCAAAATACTATGCGAATCTTATGCAACATTATGCATAATAGAATATAATATATTCTATTTATAGAATAACTTTATAAAAGTATTACATTTTATATAAAAAGATTTTACGTATTATTACATTAATAATACCAACAAAAGCTGAGTGATTTATCATGTAAGCATCAATAATTAATACTAGTGTGCTACTTATGCAACTACTCATTATTACTATACTTTTAACACTAGGGTGTTTCAACGATTAACTGGTAAAACTTCATAGTTATTTTCATAAAAAAAGTTTTTTTGTCGTTTTCTCAATCAAATAATAATAATTCCATTAATGGGGTCCACCAATGATTGTCTTAGTTATCTGAATATTTCTGTTAAAAGCGAATATTCCCACCAATCGAATATTATATAACAACTTGCGTACTTTGCAAAATTTATAAATATTACTCACAACTATAACATTATATCAATTTCACTCCATAATATTCAAAAATAATATTTATAGAAAATTCATCTTTATTCAAAAAGTTGGAGTTTTATATATATATATATATATATATATATATATATATATATATATATATAGAGAGACAATATTAATTTTAAAAGACTACATTTTCTATAAAAGACTACATTTCCTATAAAGAACTAATTTTTTCTATAAAAGACTATATTTCTTATAAAAGACTATATTTCCTATAAAAGACCACATTCCCTATAAAAGACTATATTTTCCTATAAAAGACTACATTTCCTATAAAAGACCACATTTTCCTAGTTTGAAAATCTAAATAATTTATGTTTTCTTTAATTTTTGTTATAAAATCTATATTTTTGTTAAAATGGATACTTTTGAGTGTTCGAAAAATATTTTGTACCATTCCTAAATAGTGGTTTTACTGTAATAATTCTTAAATTTATATTGCAAGTCACATGTCAAACAAAAAATGACTCCAAATATGACTATATAATTTACTTTACTTTTGCAAGAGAGTGATTAAATGAATATAAAAATTTATTTAATTTAAGATAGTGGAACACAATTATCACATATCTATGAGTTGATGGTACGTTTATTTATGAGATATATTTGAAACTTAAAATGTGATTATTCTTACATTTTTTTATAATTAAAATCATATAATTTATGTGGAGTCTTGTTAAGTATTGTAATTTTTTTTTCAAATTACGATTTGACATTCATTAATTAATAAAATTAAATAAGATTATAACACAACCTACCATATTATATATCTAATTAAAAGAATTACTTATATCTAATTAAAAGTGTTATTCAGAAAGGAGTAAAGTCTGGTCCGGGGTGGGGAGACTTAGTCCGACTACAGTTGGGAAAGTTCACATTATCAAAAAAAAAAAATTGCAAGGAAAATATTGAAATATAAAATTGTAAAATATGATTTTAATTATGTATAACTTTTGTAGAGTTCTTTTATGTGGACATCAAAAATTATGTAAGAGTGTTTTATAATTTTATCTATCTAACAAAATATAACTAATTTTGAATTTCCTGTTAACCCTAATAAATTATCTAGACCGTCCAAATTTTGGATAAATTCCACCTTCGATGTAGTGCCAGAGGCACATGACACAACTAGTCTGTTTATATGTTGACTTTCAATTTAAAGGTCAAAATAGGTAAAATTATAAAATCGTTTGTGTCCAATTTTCTACATTTTTTGATGGTTAAAAGATTTATTTATTTCTTTACTTTTCCACTCATTTTAAAAGGGATAAGGTTCAAAAATGCTCATGATATTTTTCCCAATGTCTACCGAGTACCTTATACCTTTTTTTCCCAAAATTACCTTTAACGTTACGTTTTTTGGGTCGATTGTACCCCTGCCGTTGACAGACATGCCAAATAGACAAAACGAAATGACAATTGAGACATATTTGATGGCGTGGGGCGCCACATGGAAGTCAAAATACTAAAATTCAAAACATATTTGATGGCGTGGTCGCCATACATGGAAGTCAAAATATTAAAATATTTATTAAAAAAATACTAAAAATACTAATTAAAAAAATACTAAAATACTAATTAAAATACCAATTAAAAAAATACATATTTACATCAAATATTAAAAATACTAATTAAAAAAATACTAAAATACTAATTAAAAAATTACTAAAATACTAAAAAAATCAAATTAAAATATTTATTATATTTAGTAAATTTACATATATGTATATTTAGTAAATAATTAGAGAAAATTTCAATTCCATAATCGAATTAAAATGCTCCTCCTTCTCTCCGGATCTCTAGATCTCCATATTCTACTTCCGGATCTCCACCATACAATCTTCCTCCTTCCTCTCCCTGGTGGTTTACTTTGAGCCAGTGGTGGCCTCCCTCGTTTTGCTTAACTTACATCTTAAGTTCCACACTAAGCGGTGGTCTCTTCACCGGACGACAAAATCTCAGGTTATAGCCACTTAGGAAGTTTGACGAAATGAGAATCATGAATGAAATTTGGCACTAGGCGTCGATGTTAGGAACTCTACGGCTCGTATAGTTTCATCTAAACTTATCTTCCAGTGTAATGTTTTTTGGTATCGTGTAATATTTTTTAGAGTTTTGATTATGGACTCATCTGCGAGATTGATTGGAGGTGGTGATGTTGGCCAGCTCGGCGTCGTTTCTGGTGGGGGACAGCAATATGTAGAAGAGAGAGACGGAAGAGATACGATAATTTGGTGGATCTGTATGTATATGTGGTGGTAGATCGGCTGGATCTGAAGATGGCGTGATTTTGAGAGGCGGCGGTGCATAGTGGTGGATTTGTTGGTGATAATCTAAAATTTGCTGGTGGATTATACGGATCTGAATTTTGTTGGTGGTGTTGATGTCTCTAGTGGTGATATTTGGTGGTGGTGGTGGTGGACTGGGTAGTTCACATGGGTCATTTTACACAATACAATTATTAATAAATAAAATTTATTAATAAATACACATAATAAATAACTTATCAATGATATATAAAATATTATTTTTATACACATCAGATGGTACAATAACATTTTTTGTTTTAATTATTTGACACGTCAGCAAAATATGTCCAACTGTCAACCTCGTTTGTCTATTTGGCATGTTTATCAACGGCAGGAGTACAATCGACCCAAAAAACGTAATGTTAAAGGTAATTTTGAAAAAAAAAATATAGGGTGCTCGATAGACATTGAAAAAAATATCAGAAGCATTTTTGAACCTTATCCCCATTTTAAAATGTTGAAACACAGACAAGTGTTTTGTCCTCTTCTTCTCTTTTCCCCTAACTTCTCCCACTTCATCATCATCAGTCCGTCCATGTCTCTTTAACATTTATAGCCGCCAATATGGAATATGTTCAATAATAGCTCGTTTTTAGTATTGGTACATTATTTTATTTCCTCCCCTTACCAACTCCTTCACCTTTCCTTTCCCACTCCAAATGTAAACAAACTCCATTTCTCCTGCTTAATTTTTAGAGAGAGAAACACAAAGAATGGCGATACCTGTAATAGAGAGATTTATATACTCGCCACAAGAATCGTTGGTTCTTATTACGGCGGTTCTGATAAACGGCGTAGCGTTATACACGGCGGGATTTATGGAAACCAGGGGGACCCACATGCAGTATTCCAAATTCTGGAATCAAATGAAATCTAGTTCTGATAGTCAGACTCCGGCCAAAGTCTCCAGTAGGATTGGGATGCTTATTTTTTATACGCCAGCGTTTCTCGGCGGCGTTATTGGTTTGGTGCTCTTTCCCGATGAGAGTCTCAGATTTGTGCTGCTGGCGTCATGTCTGACCATTCATTTTCTCAAGAGGGACCTTGAGGTAATTTCACTCACCATTTGTTACTCATTTAGTCATTCTGGTGAAGTCAAGTGTTATTTTTATAAGTAAAATTTTGTACAGACTCGCGTACTATACTCTGTTTGTGCACAATTATATATATATATATATATATATATATATATATATATATATATATATATATATACACACACACACACACACATAGAGCTACTCATTTTCATGTCGGTATTAGAGAACGCAAGAGTTTTAGTAACAACTGTTGATGTATAGTTCAGTGTTCTAAAAGTCGCTAGTTGGTCCTAGGTCGGTTGGCTACCGACTAGAGACTAGGGGATTAGTCGAAGATTAATCGGGGATTAATTGGCTAGTCGGATTTTCAATTATTTTTAAAAAATATATATTATCCTTTCTCCTTCATAAGTAAGTAGAATAACATAAGTAACACAAATCATCAAATAAAAACATGAAAACTTAGTAAAACCAAATAGTTTGACACTCTAAGTTCAAAACCAATTAACCAAATGAAACTAAGTAGCACAAAATCAATAGTCAATCACTCCTCCTCTTCTCCATATCACTCCAAGACTTGCTCTCCATCGGACTCAAACTCATAATCCTCATCTTCCTCTTCGTTGTCATCATCTTCCGACATAAACTCGTCTTCATCTAGTTCTCGCACATTTATACAACTTCTTCTAGGTAGAAGGACCTCATCTGCTCCCATTTTTTCCGATTTTCCCGACTTGTTCCGATTTTTTGATTTACTCATTGGCGACTTTTTTGGAGCTAGTCGTCGACTAGAACTCAAACTAAGTCGACAAATGACTAAATCAAAGGACTAGGCCCTAGTCAACTCGTTGAGGCTCCGACCCCGACTTAGTTGCCGACTAGGCCGACTTTTCAATCACTAGTATAGTTTGTATACATAGTTGCATTGCAAATTTTTGTAACTTACAACTTAATTCTAAAATTTAACTATTTAAGATTAAAAGTTTGTTCAGTTACTAAAGTTTGGGACGGTAGTGTTTGAACCTCCAAGCACGCACGTTGTACCATTTTTAGTGCGTTGACGCTTGAATCTCAAACATTGGCGCGTTGCGCTTGTGTGTTGACGTTTGAATCTCAAACGTTGCATTTGTATTTAGGATGTTGCATTTTGGGTTAATATGCTATGTTCGCAATAAGGTACTTATAGACTAATAAAGTTTTTAAATATGTTTAGACTTTTAAACAATATTTTAAAACCTGTATCGGCCTGGCTGGTTCAACTACTGGTCCTATGTTCGGTCTAGTTTGGCCCGGTTGGATCAATTTGGTCAAAACATGGATTAAACCTGCTAACCACCAGTCGAACCGGTGGTTCAACCGGTAGAACCGGTTAAGTTGACCTAATGAATCAATTTTTAATTATTTTTTACTCTCTCCATTTCCAAATGACTAAATATACAAATATTTTTGTTTCCAAAAAGATGAGATAAAATACATAAAGTGAAAGGTAACTAAGTCATTTAGTGAGGTTCATTAATATAAAAATAAATAAAAGTACTCATCATTGTATATAATCTTGTAGGATCATTAAGTATAAATTTAAAATTTTTCTACTCTTTTCTCTAATTTTAGTTTTCTTAATGTGTGCAAATTTTAATTTGCTCATCCTTTTGAGAATGAACGTAATATATTTTTGGTACCAATTTTTTTAATATCAAAATTAACCACTTTTTAGTACTATTGTAACACAAATTTATTATATTTTAGTTTATCAAAAATGAGATGTTTTAAAATTTTATTGATTATTAATAATATATTTTTATGTATTTATGACGTCATTGGTTCAATAACACCCATCCACCCGATAATTTTTCAAGTTTGATGATTGATTCGAGTATGAAAACATTGCTTTTAAACACACTACACATTCCAAATACAACGTAACCAAACATACAAAAAGAAAATATAACCAATCATACAGATAAATTTGTCTACCCAAATAAGCATTTACCCGCTTTCTTATTATATTGTTGTTTTTATGAAAATAAATGGTACTAGAAAATTATGATTAAATTTAATGGTTAAAAACTGGTTCTAGTTGTCTAGGTTTTTTCTTTCCCTTCCTCTCTCTTCTGCTAGTTAGTTGATTAATTATGTGCTTGTTCATACTGGAGTATTAAATTTAACATCATAGGAGGGTAATGTAGCAAAAAGTAATAGAGGGGAGGCAGAGCTTGACCCCAAATGATAAAAGTATGCTATAGAAATAGATAAAGTATTATAGAAGTATTCTATAGAAATAGTCTGTTATACTAAGTTGGTATAAATAGTCCATTATATATATTAACTGGTATAAATACAGTGTTCTAAAAATCTCTAGGAAGACATATGTTGTGGTGGTGGTGGTGGTGGTGGTGGTGGTGGTGACGGTGGTGGGGTGGGGGATGGAGGGACACTTAGCGCCTAAGCCGCATAGGCGGTGTCTATGCATTTTATTAGGCGATTACATTTATTTACTTTTATTATATATTATATATTCTTGTAATACTAGATATAATTTTTTAAAAATTTACATGAAAAATTAACGAAAACAAATATAATCTTTCAAGTCTTGACAAATTCATTTCAAGTATTATAGAATTTTAAAGCCTTTATTAAATCAATGTGGTAGAGGTTTGATTTCGCACAGGCGCTTAGCCAAATTTATACTATAGAGAATCTACTAGCGCCTAGGCAGTGATTAAGCAGACCTAGGTGGAAATTTTTAGAACATTGTATAAATAATTCAGTTCCATTCATAATTGATCAGCAGTTTTCTGATCAAAATCTAACATGATGAATTCTTGAATAGGTGTTATTCATTCACAAATACAGCGGCAGCACTGCAGTTGATCATTCAATTGTTATCTCTTTCCTTTATTTCATCACTACAGCAGGCATAATCTACGCTCAATACCTAAGCAGAGAATTACCTGAACCATCGGTTGATCTGAAATATGTTGGAGTTGCCTTGTTCCTCATAGGAATTACTAGTAATTTCTACCACCATTACATCCTTTCGCAACTAAGAAAGGCGGGTGAAAAAGCCTACAAGATTCCCCGAGGCGGTCTATTCAGTATGGTGATTTGTCCACATTATTTATTCGAAATTTTGGGGTTTTTAGGGATCTGCTTCATTTCTCAAACGATTTACGCGTTCTTTTTTACCTTGGGAATGACTGTTTATTTGGTGGGGAGGAGCTATGCCACGAGGAAATGGTACCTGGAAAAGTTTGAAGATTTTCCGAAAGATGTAAGGGCTCTTATTCCGTATGTTTACTAGGTGATAAATCTTGTTTGGAAAGTACTGCACAACATGAGACATGTTATAGCTTTGAAATCAATTTAAAAAATAAAACTCTTTTTTTTGTTATGGTTTTCCCCACCTATTTTGTTAATTTTGTTGGGTGATACTCTCCAAATTTTGATTTCAAAAAGTGTCTTAAATGATGTGTCATCATATTATTGGTTGGATAAATCTCATATGATTGGCAAGACAATAAATTATTGTTAAAATATTCAATATCATGTCATTTGGGACACATTTGAGACCAAAAATTTAAGACCTCTAGCATTACTCAATTTTGTATGTAGCTACTTCTTTGCTAGTACTTGAAATAATTTTTGCTAAGATCTAAAGTTTCTATTTTAATGTTTCACTTTGTTTTTGAGTTTTGGAAGGAAAAGGAAAGAATAGAAGACTTAAATTAGAACAGAAAAGAAAAGAATTGAAAATTTGAAGTTTCCTTTGTGTTGTTTCTGAGTTTTTAATAGAAAATAATAGAAAGTTTAAAATTTTTCTTTTCTTGCGTTTTTGAGTTCCAATGAAAAAAAAAGAAGAAAAATATCACTTTTACAAATTTATCCTTTTATTAATTATAACCATTGAACCATGAATAAAAATATGCAAGTTAAATTTAATCAAAGAAAATATTTTATAATCAAATACAAATATCCAAATAAATGTTAAATAAAAATTACTCCTACAAAGTCATTGTCATACTATACCCAAAAGTCATCAGAGAATTTTTCATATTTCATATCGATGATAATAACATGTTTAATTGCAATCTACTATTTAATATTCAGAAAAGGGGAATCATTACACCAGTTATAACTTATACTCCATATGAAGTTTTCACAAGAAAATTGCAACAAAAGGTCGATATTCAAGAGAATGTAAAATAGATAAGCAAATGCATGTATCTGAATCGTTCGCGACAATATGAGAACTCGTTCGGGGCAACAAAGAAGTCGTTTGCGCCAAGAAGTCTCTTTCACTTTATCAACTTAGGTTTAATAGATAAAAGTAAATTGGGAACATGAGTTGTAATTTAAAATTTATTATATTAAAAGTTGAGGATAATATGAGAATTAAAAATATTACTTATTCTATTTTTTTTTCCGTTTAAATCAGACCAATTTTGGACGAAAAACTTTGGGAAGAAAAGTGGTCAAGTTTCTATCCATTTCTCTTCTTTTCCGTTTATTAAAAAACTCATAAACATAGGAATTGGAAAGAAAACTTAAATTTTATATCCATTTCTTTTCTTCTCTGTCCATTTTAAAACTCAGAAACAGAGTGTAAGACTCCGTTTTGGTTATAAACTTATGGATACATTTTGATTTTTAGAGTCAATTTGTGAAATACAGTAAAACCTCTATTTAAGAATAGATTTGAGACTAAATTATTTGTATTCTAATTGAGAGGTTATTACTAAATAGAGGTATTGATACAAAATATTTTTCGAACACCCAAAAATATTCACTTTAACAAAAATATCAATAAGAACTCCCTAATAATTATTATTCAAAAAATATTCATGCAAAGTAGTCTTTTATAGGAAAATGTGGCTTTTTATAAGAAATGTAGTCTTTTATAAGAAAATGTAGTCTTTTATAGAAAATATAGTCTTATAAAATTAATATTGTCTCTCTCTCTCTCTCTATATATATATATATATATATATATATATATATATATATATATATATATACTAGTAATTACGTCTTTTGAAGGACATATGTATGTAAAAAAATTAGGTTAAAATTCGAAATATATTAAAATACTACATTACCTAATGACTTTTTACAACCTAAAATAACTTATAATCACACATAACAATTATCATAATTCACCACACCGTCACAATAATTAATTTTTCTTTAAAAATAGATATCCAGAAAAATTTAAACATGTCTCTAAAACTTACAAATCATCAATAACAATTTTCATAATTAATCACACCTCCACAATAACAATTATTATTGTTATTATTATTATTATAATTATTATTATTATTATTATTTTATTATTATTATTATTAGAATTATAACTATTATTATAATTGCTATTATTATTATTATTATAATAACTATTGTTATTATTATTGTTGTTGTTATTATTGTTTTTTATTATTATTATCATAATTATTATTATAATTATTACTATTCTTATTATTATTATTATAATTATATTATTAATATTATTATTATAAATATTATTACTATTATAATTATATTATAAATATTACTATTATTGTTGTTATTATTATAATTATTACTATTTGTATTATTAATATTATTATTATAATTATTACTATTCTTATTATTATTATAATTATTAATAATTATTCTTATTATAATTATTATTAATTATTATAATTATTACTATTATTATAATTACTATTTGTGATGCCCCCAAAATAGGTATACATCACCTATTCAATACGCCAAATATGAATCGTAATGCGAATACAAATATAACCTTAAATATCTGACATGAAATTGTGAGTTTTAATACAAATATTATCTTACAGACAATATTCAAACTCAAAATAAGTCCTCAATATATTTATTATCACACTATTTCATAGAATAGTGAGGACTACTAATGTTATCATACAGAATAGTCACTCTGGTTCCTCGATTAGTCCTCGCCACGTTCTCATTTCTTGAAGAGAACAATGAAAACAAAAGGGTGAACTCAACTAGCCCAGTAAAAAATATTATGACTAAGATAATGCATAATAAATTATCATTAGCCTTCAACAGTGTTAAACTGATAAAATATAACAAACATCAAGTTTAAGCTGCGGTGAACAAGCAATCCATAGTCAAGTAGAGAATAAAATCTACTATTTTCTATGATTTAAAGATTTTTCATCACTTTTATCATTTGAGACTCGACAATAAATAATCCACATCATCCCGCACACTTCTGACGAGGATATTCATTAGTATCACGACCACAAATTATCCATGCGATGCAGCCGATGATATTCGTGTTTTCATCAATGATCATGATCATGCCAACAACTGTCCATCAATGCACTACGGCTAATGAGGATTTTTACCACATCATTTGTAACATTACAATTATGATTATACCGAATAATCCCTGGTCATAATCATACCAAGTCCATCTATGCACTACAGGCCACAGATGACTTTGAACATATAATAAACATGAGGATGATGACAATGATATAAGAATTCAATAAAACAAGTTTAAGGATAAAATTTTAAATATTTATAATTTAATTTATCCAGAAATCAATAACGTCCAAATTGTCAACATGATACTGTTTTATGGAGTAAAATTCAAGAATGCTCAGAAAAATATTTTCATAAAAAGATACTGGATGAAGCGCAAATATCAAGGATATTCCACTAATTTCATGGAGTATAGAAGCCAAAACTTTAACCAACTGAGTATAATAGAATATATGAAATCACAAATGGATTTTTTCTTGAGTCATGCGGTAATTCACGTGAAAGCATTATTCAGCGAGAATAATAAAGAATGGAATAACAGATGAATTCATCAGGCGTGCGTAATCCGCACAGACAGGTTGTAAGACCCCAACTTTTATGAATAAAGATGATTTTTTTATAAATATCATTTTTGAATATTATGGAATGAACTTGATATAATGTTATAGTTGTGGGTAATATTTATAAATTTTGCAAAGTACGTAAGTTGTTATATAATATTCGATTGGGTTAGGGAATATTCGTTTTAACATGGAATATTAAATGCAACGACACAATCATTGGTGGACCCCACAACGGAATTATTGTCGGATTAAGAAAACGTAAAAATATTTTATGAAAATAACGGTAAAAGTTTTACCGTTAACTGTTGAAATATCCGGTGTTAAAAATACGATGTCGTGGTTGCATAGTAAAGCGCGGTATTGATTATTGATGCTTTACGTGAGAAGTCACTCAGTTTTGTTTAATTATTACTAAAGTAATTGCTGCATAGTATCTCACGTTATTTGATTCAATTATTGTCAATATTTTATATATTATTAAATCAATAATTGAGACGACAAAGTTATTAATATTATTATTTGCAATATTAACGATGTACAGAAGTTACATCGAGGAGAGGTTTGGTCACCTAATTGCGGCGTCGATAAGGAGAAATCCTTATTGGAAAGCCCCTTTTTTCACAGGAGCGACACAGTCGATTAATATTGTGAATTATAATAATGGTGATAAATGTTGTTTTATTATTATTATAAATGTAATAAAATAGAAAACTTTTTATATAAAATAGAATACTTTATATAAAGTTTTGTTTTATTTGATTATAAATAGAATATATTATATTTTATTATGCATAGTAAAAACTTTTTATATAAAACAGAATACTTTTTATAAAGTTTTATTTTATTTGATTATAATTAGAATATATTATATTTTATTGCATAGTGCAGCATAATATCCTTTCCATTCTTCTATAAATAGGATGCTTAGTTAGAATTGAAAATCACACCGGAAATTCAGAGAATTCTTCTTCTATAATTTTGAGCCTATTTCTTTAGAGTTTAAGAAAGCTTTGAGCGTAGAAAATAGTGCATGTTTTCTTCAAGTATATCCCCGCCCTACCCGTCGGAATACTCTTCTTTTTAAGGTAAGGGGTGTTATTCTTTCGTATTCATGAAGAGAGTTATTTTCTTTCAATACTCGTAAGGGTTGTTATTCAATTCTCTATTCTTCTGTTGGAATAACCTGTCTGTGCGGTTTATCGCATGCCTGGTGAATTCTGTTGTTATTCCATTCTTTATTATTCTGTTGGAATATCACATGCATGCGGATTACGCATGACCTGGTTCCATTCTTTATTATTCATTGGAATATCACATGCATGCGAGATTTACATGATGACTGGTTCCATTCTTTATTATTCTGTTGGAATAATCTGTTTACGTGGATTACCGAATGGCGGCAAAAATCCATTTGCGGTTTCATATATTCTATTATACTCAGTTGATTAAAGTTTTGGCTTCTATACTCCATGAAATTAGTGGAATATCTTTGATATTTGTGCTTCATCTAGTATCTTTTCATGAAAATATTCTTCTAAGCATTCTTGAATTTTACTCCACAAAGCAGTATCATGTTGACAATTTGGACGTTATTGAGTTTAGGATAAATTACCTTATAAATCTTTAAAATTTATTCTTGAACTTATTTTATTGAATTGTCATCATCCTATGTTTATAATATGTTGAAAGTCATTTGTGGCCTGTAGTGCATAGATGAACTTGGTATGATTATGACCAGGGATTATTCGGTATAATCATGACCGTAATGTTACAAATGATGTGATAAAAAAATCCTCATTAGTAGTAGTGCATTGATGGACGATTGTTGGCATGATCATGACCATTGATGAAAACACGAATATCCTTGGCGTAGTGCATGGATAATTTGTGGTCGTGATACTAATGAATATCCTTAGCGTAGTAGTGCGAGGATGATGTGAATTATTTATTAATTTGAGTCTCAACGATAAAAGTGATGAAAAACCTTTTAAATCATAGAAGATAGTAGATTTTATTCTCTACTTGACTCTTTTAATGGATTGTTTGTTCCGCTGCAGTTAAACTTGATGTTTGTTATATTTTATCAGTTTAACTTTTTTTTTTTTTTTGATAATGTGGGGTTTCCCAACCGCGGTCGAGACATCCTTGGATCGAGTCACTTTGCCTCAAGTGTGAGAATTCTTTAATTGAGTATTACAGACTGACGGTATAGTCGGTGCATGAAGCCAAAAGGGTCGAGTCCGGCACTGGGGATTAGTCCGACCGCGGTTGGGAAACCCCACATTATCAAAAAAAAAAAAAAAAAGGATATGGAATCCGACTTCTTTGGATTGGAAAATCGATGAATCCGACTTCTTTGGATTGAAAAAAAGTTCTTGAATTGAAAATTTGTTAGATCTAGCTTGCTGGATTGCAATCTAGTTGCTAGATATGGAATCCAGTTTGCTGGATTGCAGTTGGGTTTATGGGATTGACCATCTAGGTTATTGGTGTGAGACCCCAGATTTTTTTGAATAAAGATTAAATTTTCTCGAAATATATTTTTGAATATTATGGTGTGGATTTGATATAATGTTATAGTTGTGGGTAATATTTACAAATTTTGTAAAGTACTCAAGTTGTTATATAATATTCGATTGGTCGGGGAATATTCGTTTTAACAGGGAATATTCGTACAACGGCACAATCATTGGTGGACCCCCTCAACGGAATTATTGTCGGATTGAGAAAATGACAAAAATACTTTATAAAAATAACGGCGGAAGTTTCACCGTTAAGCTGTTGAAACACCGGTGTTAAAAAAATCACGATGTCGTGTGGTTGCATAGTAGCACACGATATTGATTATTGATGCTTACGTGAGAAGTCACTCGGTTATACTCAATTATTGCTCTGATAATTCTTTGCATCATATCTATCATATTATTGATTCAATTATTGTCAAGATCATCATCGCGATAAAATGTTTTTTATTAAATCAATACTTGAGGCGACAAAGTTATTCATATTATAAATTGCAATATTTACAATGTCAGAAGTTACATCGAGGAGAGGTTTGGTCACCTAATTGCTTTGATAGGAGAAATCCTTATTGGAAAGCCCTCTTTCACAGGAGCGACACGGTTGATAAATATTGTGAGTTATAATATTAATAATGAATGTTGTTAGGAGTTGAATTTGGAGACCTTGAACGTGATATTTGAGTCGAGCGACAAAATTAGTAAAAATAGTCTATAAACACAAAATTTTTCAGGATTCACTATTTGGTCAAAAAGTCAACAGTTGACTTTTTCGGAAAAAATCAAACTTGAAATTTCAAAATTTATATTTTTGATAAAAATAGTTTCATTATGTTGGAATTGTTTGTGTCGGTGAAAATCGACATTTATTAGATGATAAATGATGTTCAGGGTTATATTGATAATCGGGTAATTTATCGGATAAATGAGCAATTAATTGCCACTAATTCACATGCTTATATAACTATTTGTTCACATATGTGTACTATTGAATCACATTATTTACTATTAGGGGAGTTAGTGCAAGATTTATAATACTTGCATGACTAAATTAAAAATGGAGGTATAGATGGAGTCTTATCTTTGAAATTCGTATTTTCACATGATTATACTATTGATTCACATGATTGAACTATTAATTCACATTATTTACTATTAGGAGAGTTGGTGCAAGATTGATAATACTTGCGGGACTAAATTATAAATGAAAGAAAAGTTGGAGGTATTATCTTTCGTAATTTTCGAGCCCCAAAAGCGTGCAATTATCGAAACTATATTTTCCTATAAATAGAAGCTCATTCTTCCTTCATTTCTCACCAATTCACAAAAGCTTTAGAGCGATTATTATAGAGAGAAATTATAGAGAGAAAGAAGAAAGAAATCTGCTTACTCTCATTTATTCCGATTATCCGGTTTTTCCAAGGTAGAATATTATTTGTTGTACTTGTAGGGAGTATTATTTCTTTCTAATCTATAAAGAGAACTTACATTATTCCATTCTTATTATTCTTTGGAATAACTTTGTATATCTGGTCGCCCTATACTTGGTGAAATTCTTACGTTGTTCCATTCTTTATCATTACATTGGAACATCACATGCATGCGTTCTCTTTAGGACTGGTTAAAATCTTTATTATTTTGTTGGAATATCACATGCATGCGTTCTCACGGGACCGATTAAAATCTTTATTATTACATTGGAATAATATCTTATGCATGCGTTTCTTGGGACCGATTCCGTCTTTATTATTACATTGGAATATCACGTCATGCGTTTCACGCTGGGACACGATTCCGTCTTTGTTGGAATATCCTGTTTGTGCGTTTTACACCGGACTTGATTTCGTTATTTATTATTCTATTGGAATAACCTGCCTGTGCGGTCTATCGCATGCTTGGTGATTTCTTTTGTTATTCCATTCCTTATTATACTCAGTTGGTTAAAGTTTTGACTTCTATACTCCATGAAATTAGTGGAATATCCTTGATATTTGCGCTTCATCCAGTATCTTTTCATGGAAATATTCTTCTGAGCATTCTTGTATTTTTACTCTACAAAGCGATATCATGTTGACAATTTGGGCGTTATTAGTTCTGGATAAAATAATTCTTGAACTTGTTTTATTAAATTTTATATCATTGTCATCATCCTCATGTTTATATTATGTTGAAAGTCATCTGTGGCTTTGTAGTGCATAGATGGACTTGGTATGATTATGACCGGGGATTATTCGATTGTAATCATGATCGTAATGTTACAAATGATATAGTAGCGTCCTCATTGGCCCGTAGTGCATTGATGGGACGAGTTGTTGGCATGATCATGACCATTAATGAATACACAAATATTCTTGGCCCGTAGTGCATGGATAATTGTGGTCGTGATACTAAAGAATATCCTTGGCAGTAGTGCAGGGGTGATTCGATGATGAGGAATATTTATTAAGCTGAGTCTCAGCGATAATAGTGATGAAAAATCTTTTTAATCATAAAAGATAGTAGATTTTATTTTCTACTTGACTCTTTTAATGGATTGCTTGTTCCGCTGTAGTTAAACTTGATGTCTATTATATTTTATCGGTTTAACATTGTTGAAGACTAATGATAATTTATTCTGCATTATCTTAGTCATAATATTTCTTACTGGGCTAGTTGAGCTCACCCTTTCTTTCACTGTTCTCTTCAGGAAATGAGAATATAGCTAGGATGAGTCGGGGAACGGAGTGATGGTCCAGAGAATAGCATTAGTAGTCCTCACTATTCTATGAAATAGTGTGATAATAATTGTAATGAGGACTCCTTTTGAGTTTGTATAATCTCTAGTAGATAATATTTGTATTCAAACTCACAGTTTATGTGTTGTCGTATTGTACACGACAGTTGTATTAGTAAGTTGTATTTGAATTTATGTACCATGTAAGTGGTGACCCAAGATGGGTGACATATACCTAATTTTGGGGGCGTCACAGTTGGATTTGGAATCCAAGTTGCTGGATTTGAAATACAGGTTGCTGGTTTGGTATTTGACTTATTAAAGTGTTAAATCATAATGTATATGATATAGTGATTAAAGAATTATCAAAGGATGATGATAATACTGATGTGTTAAGATGTTATCTAATATTTGATTAAGTGTTAGATAATTTATGGATAAAGAAATAGTATTAAGAGCTACCAGGTATGTTATACTAATTAAAAGATCAATCTTATAATTGATAGGTCTTTCATAAGAGATTACATTATATTGCTTAGCGGTAATCAGCGGTACAGGCAAGTTTCCCTAACTCAAACTTGAGTTGTATGTTCAAAGCATGTTAGTGAATGATTATTGTTGATTATTCACGTCTATATTGATTATTGATTCGCACGTTGTGCATATTGTAAATGTTCATCAGGTATGAAAGGCTGATCACCTTCATTACCATTTGGTTCAGTTAATTTGTTCATGTTTATGCTTGACCATTCATTTTTATTGACTTGGTCGTTCAGCTAAGAAAATTTGTTCATGCTCTTTCACAATGTTTATATTGTTGAAAGTTAACTAGCTTATTGTTCAATTCTTTCAATCATGATATATCCTCAAATAAATTTAAACTTGTTGGGCAAATTTGTTGCTCACCCTTGCTATATCATGATAAAAATTTCAGATTTAGAGGAAAGCTCGAGTAAAGGCAAAGTGCAAGACTAAATTATGGTGCAGTTAGATTTATTGAATCTTCTGACGAAAATAGTATTGTAAATATTTAAGATATTGAATGTATGCATTAGTTAAGGTTGTAGACCTTGGGAATGATGTGTAAAAGTTTAATGTATAAACAATTTATGTTTATATCTTCCGCAATAATTATAGAATTAGTATACCAGATTCGTGGTAAAAAGTACCTGGATTTGGGGATGCTACATGGCTAACATTGATCAAAGGAAGGAACCAAATCCGATGGATTCAAGTTGAACGCGAAAAGATTGGGGGTGAACTTATACCTGAGGAAGCTCGAATCTTCAAGGGTATGATTCTTGTTCTTCATATTTTTTGTTTAATTAATAATTGTGCATAAAGGATGATCTGGGTATATGGTTTGTAAAAATTTAAAACTTTGTTTTTCCACGTTTCCGCTTATTTTATGCAATTTGATTGCGTTCATGAATATTACAAACCTATCAGTGTTATTATTCATAATACTTCATAACTATTTGTTCAGTTATTGAAGTGAAATCATATTATTCTTGATTGTATTATTATGGAAATTGTTAGACATGTTGGGTAATTTAATGCTCATACCTTGCTTAAACTATATGATTTCAACTAGGGTCAATTGTGACAAAGCATCCAGTAAAGGATAAGGAAAGGACTAAGGGGAAGATTTAGAAGATTATGTAAGAGAATAATGTTACTATGTAATGTGTAATATTATGATAGTAAGAATATGTAATGGTTAAGAATCTGAGATTTGATGTAATAATATAAGCTTAAATTTGTATCATTAAGTTTAGATCATTGAAGATTTGTTGAATATGGAAGTACCGTGTAACACCATCTCCGAAGTTAGAAGATACCTGGATTTTGGGTTGTCACACATGAGATTTTTTTTCGGTGCATGAATTATTAAAGATAAATTGTTCAAATTTAGACGTGGTGTTATTGTGGCGGCTTATTTTCGTTGCACGTATTAAAGAAAAATTCAGATCTAGGTATTCTATAATTTTTGGGATGTGACTGTATTTCAGGAGTTTGTACGGTGTCTAGTATCGTTGTTGTTAAGATTAACCCTTTTCATGATAATTTGTTATTTTGTTTGAAAGAATTACTATTTTAATTCTATTATTGTAATATTTTCATCATTGTAACAAATTACAGTTTTAATACATACATACAAACATACATATATATATATATATATATGTATATATACAATAACGATCTTAGGCTCACCCCAAAAAAGCTCACCCCAGCTCACCTATAAAAACTAAATTTTTTCTCTCTCGCCTCAGACATAACGCGTTATTCAACTTCTCAGACATAACGAGAGCTCTTCACGCGAGAGACAGCTTCTCCCCTTCTGAAAGCCCCAAGCTCTCCTCTCTCACTCTCCCGATCTCTCTTTCCCTCTCTTCTCACGATCTTAGGCTCTCACTGGCTTCTCAACCCCTGGTCGCTCACTCGCCCCAAATCTCAAAACCACATATTGCCCTAATTTTTGCCCCAAATCCGTCGCGACGGTTGGCCCTAATTTTTACCTCTTAAATGCATCATACGCAAGTTTGTCTTCTATCTCTCTTTCAATTATCGATCCTAACTGTATTACATAGATCGATATATTCATGTTATATGCTATATGTCTGTTGTTTCTTAATTTTGAGTTTAATTGACATTGCTTCGAAAATGGGACTCTCTAATTCACTATCATTCTTTTCTCTAATATCCAACAATAGACCTCTAAGCCTAAAACCTCTGTTCCAAGAACTGAAATTTCTTTGGGATTTTTAACAACTATTAATTTGAATAGGAAGTTCTATATAAGGTTTTGGTAAAATCAAAAGCCTAAGCTTGCAATAGCAAACAATAAATATGGGCATTAACAAACAATACTTGATACAAATGTTAGTTGTTTGATATAGAATATAGAGCTAGTTCTAATTGAAAAAATTCTACAAGCTGGAAGGCTTTTTGGTTCTATAAAATATTTTACTTTTCCTTGCATATTATATATATGTTTGTACTGCCACATTGCTCAGTTTTCCATCTTTTTAGGATCCGTATGGCCATAATCTTCACCTGTTTAGGGGGTTTTGTGCATGTTATATGGAGTAATAAGGAAGGTTATTTTTTGGTTAGAATCATGTATAAACAAGTATGAACCCCGCTTTTAAAACTGTTGCATATAAGGTGTTTGAAAAATTGCCTCTTAGAGGTTGTCAAGCATAAATAGGTGAATTTGATTAAGTTTGGGATCAAAGAAGCCTTTACGCATGTTATGTGAAGAAATTTAAGTTTTTTGGGTTAAACCAAATTGGGTTTAGAACCTGTTTTGGGACTGATGATCATATACCTTTACGCATGTTATGTGAAGTAATTTAAGTTGTTTGGGTTAAACCAAATTGGGTTTTGAACCTATTTTGGGTGTGTTTTAGATGATCATCTTTGGTGTGTTTTTTTATAGGTTTTTAACTTGTATATCGTAGGTTTGAAGTTTTGACATTATATGGGTCAATAATTGGAGTGTCATATTTTGGTGACACTTTTGTCTCATTTTTATGCGCCAATTTTTAACATGTTAGTCTCTTGCAAAAGAGGAAGTACCATTCCTTCCATAAGAGTTTATGTTTCGAACTTGAAATTTTCTTCCCTATTTAATTATAAATTTATTGTTATATTGAATAATGCTTGAATCAAGAATAATAAAAATGCGAGTGAAGTTAATCAAGGTGTTGTTATATTGAATAATGAACTTCAGAAGGTGTTGTTTCTTAAATCAAGAATAATAGAACTGCGAGTGAAGTTTTTTTTTTTTTTTTAATGTGAGAGTAAAACTTAAAATGTCATGGTTTATTATGTTTTTCTATTTTGTATTTGCAGCCACGCAGTATGTGATTGTGAAAGGCGAGCTCAACTTAAAACATCCTGGACTAATTCAAACCCAGGAAGAATGTTTTTCTCATGTCCGAATTATGGAAAAGTAAGTGTGTTAGGGTTCAAATTTTGTTATATATATTCCATTCTATTTACTTGCACATATCTCTGAAAAATAATTTGTTTATAGAGGAATGCTTGTCAGTTTTTTGCTTGGTATGATCCTCCAATGTGTGACAGATCAAGACAACTAATCCCCGGATAACTTCGAAAGATTAACGGAATAGAGCAAGAGATGGAGAACGTGCGTGCAATAGGCAACAACCGAAGAATAAAATTTATTATTGCACTTGTTTGTTCTTGGTTATTGATTTTATTCATGTTATTGTAGATCGAGTAAATATCCAAGAATTTGTTGTAACCTTATCCAATATTTTTTTATTTCAGATTCAATAATTTGTTATTTTACTTACATTAGGGATATGTATGTCCTGGCTCATGTAAAATTCATGTCAGGATTATTATTATTTTAGACGATCTTGTTGAAGAAAAATGACTTTAGACTACTTTACAGATTTAGCTTGTGTACTGTCTCGTGATGTTATGAAGTTGACGTTTTGTTTCCATTTGAGGAACAAAAACTCTTTTATTTTTACATACACATCCATGTTCTTCTTTGAAATTGTTCTGAAATAGCTATAAATTTTTATTTGACAATTTCTAGCTTTATATGTTTCATGTTGGAACTACTACATAATTTCTGTTTGTTTTCTTTTTCCAAATTCTGTAATATTTTGTCTAATTTAGAAAGGTTGTTTAGCTAGTTCTCAGCCTTTAAGTGCAAGGTTGTTTTGCTTCTGATGACTATGTTATTTCCATTTAAAATGTCAATTTTCAGCTATATTGATATGCATACAGGTTGATAGCAGAACAACGTTGATAGCAGAACAAAGTTATGCAGCACAAAGTTTTGTAACCTTTACTGAGAACTACATCATTACTGAAACAACTACATCATTGCTGAAATAAGAATATTTACTCCATTCTGATGCAAGAAACTTGAAGAGCCAACTGAAGAATATGTTCAGCTCTAAAAGCATATTACATGAGTACCTATCCCCCATAACCTACCCTTTGTCCTTCAGTTAAACACCATGAAAAATGTATGTTCTCAGAATTTTCAGCAATTCCAAAAAACTTAACTCTTACAATATTCCCCTCCATACAACATCTTACCTAAACAAAAACAAAATTATAAAGTATTAATGACTCAAACAGCACCTAAAAGGTCACAAGCACAAGGCTACCAAGGTGCCCTGTTCCGGCTCTTTCCCTCTTAAGCAGCACCTAAAAGGTCACAAACACAAGGCTAAACTGCAACTGCTGCAAATGAGTGGTGGAGAGCAAGAAGGACTTCACGTTGATAGTGCAGCTCCAAAATACTACATTGAAATGAACAACAAGAAAAATGTGACGCCCCCAAAATAGGTATACATCACCTATCTTGGGTCGCTAGAAAATACACTATTGACAACTCCATTTAGACACCTGTCGTGCAAAATACGACGACTCATATACTGTGAGTTTCAATACAAATATTGTTACGTATATAATACGACAATATTCATATTTAAATTATTACAATGTCATATAAAGTACAACAACAATTATATCAAGTCCCCGAAGGGACACGAGAAGATTTATGTTCTCCTCATTCTAATGGAGTGCACCTTTGACGCTTCCAAATTATGATTTGCCTCACCCTATTGTTGTTCACCAAAATTAAATATCAAATGATGTATAAAACATGTCACACACATTTTAAGTTCTCAGTACAATTATTATGCCACACCGTTTCATAATTTGATTAGGCTTTTGACTAACTCGTATCACCACTTTATACCCATGTTTTCTCTGCTAGTCCTAGCTACACTTTTATTACCTGAAAGGGGTGGCAAAGTAAAAGGGTGAGCACAAATAGCCTAGTAAAGAATGTCATGACTTAAGATAATTAAATTATCAAAAGAATTCAGATATTTAGAACATATGGTAGAAGATAAAAGTTTTCAACCATAATAGCAGCAGAATCAACAATCCATTAAAAGAGTCAAGTAGAACATAATGTCTACTATCTCCTCTAGATTTAAAAATCCATCGTTAATATTTCATTCTTGTAATACTCATTAACAGTTCTTGGTTATACCCAAGACAAAGAGAACTCTCATCACCTGTCTTCACCTGAATCACCACAGATTATAATTAAATCACAATTCATATTTATAATCAAGTAAATCAATAGTCCAACTTTGCACTATATGCCAAAGATATACAACTGTAAAACCAATAACCAACAGTCCATCTTTGCACTACAGGCCAAATATATACAACTATAAAACCAATAATGTTGAGACTCAGCTTAATAATATCACGACCACGAATTATCCATGCACTACGGGCCAAGGATATTCGTGTTTTCAATTACGGTCGTGATTATATCGAATAATCCCTGGTCATAATCATACCAAGTCCATATATGCACTACGGGCCAAAGATGACTTTTACCACATCATTTGTAACATTACGGTCATGATTACACCGAATAATCCCTGGTCATAATCATACCAAGTCCATCTATGCACTACTGGCCATAGATGACTTTCAACACAATATAAGCATGAGAATGATGACAATGATATATATAATGAATAAACATAAATCATCATAATAATAAGATAACATAGATCTTAATGATTTTCAACTTAATTATCTAGAGTCCAAATTGATAACATAATAATAAATGAAGCACAAACTATTAAGGATATTCTAATCCTTTCAGGATTTTTCACCATTTAATGATAAACTGAATAAACGAATAATAATATCTTACCATAATATGGAGTATGAAATAAAATGATATTCTTTTTACCATAAAAATGATACCTCCTTACCACAATAATGATATCCCTTACCTTAGCATGTGATCTGATTCTGCTTTCTATGAAATTGATCAACATAAACAATGCTTGCATTGCTTATCTACACTTGGAGTAACATTACACTCAATAGAAATACTCACAATATTATACTCACAATATTGTAGTCAAAGAATTCTATATTTTTAGTGTAGTGATGGTGTGTGTTTAGTTGCTCAATCGGACAACCTATTTATACTTAAAATTTAGTAAACAACTAGCACATCTGCTTTGACAAAATAACCAAATGAGTTATATAATAATGGTAGTGGAATTTATGGTCCCACAGAGAAAATTAAACCAACTTGTACACGTTTTAAAAATAATTGAGTTGTGGTCCAGACTACTTTAGAAAAAGTAGAGTGTCGGCAAGTCCTGCCAACTTACTTTTGTAAAAGAAAATAATTGAACAAACATCTGTATATCATACTTATCTTTAATCAATACCCTTTTCAATCTTTGAACCATTATTCACAATTATTAACATAGACTCTCAATACTGCCAACTAGTTTAATTATATCATATCAAATAATATGAGTCACTGTGTAATAACTACTGTGACAATTATTGAAATAAATACCAAGTGACTTCTTACGTAAGAATCAAATCAATACCTTACTTATAAACAATTTAAATTCTATTAAAAGTAAGGATCAACATCAAATCATAATTATCTCGAATAAGATATACATCAACTAATAATTCATTATTCATTTAAGTTGTCTTTGCATAATATCATTATATTTAATAATGTTCATGTTTTACAACTTAGAACAACATCCTTTATCATCGAAAACATTACACGTTGCATACGTGCATGCCCGACGTCCTCCGATTGCCTCCGAAAACACAATAGTCCCAAAGATAACCATTTTGACCCCTTCTAACGACCTCAAATTGAAACACTTAAAGAACAAACGTTGTAGGTCTATTCGTCCTCGTTCCGAATCATCTTGAATCTCCTCAATCGGAGTTCGTATGAAAAGGTTATGCTTAATTTACTAAAGGACGTCCGGACAGATTTTGGCTTAACACTTGACCAGCGCCTAGGTGCCCAAATTTGGCTTTGGGCAAGCGCCTAGGTGCCCAATAACAGAATCTAAGCGCCGAGCCTAGAGCCTAGGCGCTCGACCCTTGACACTTAACTCTTTTCCAGATTTTGCAACTTTTGACACACATACTTCAAATCTTCATAACTTTCTCATCCGTTATCGAAATTAGTCCGTTTTCGAGGCTATAGAAAGCTTATAATATGCTCTACAAAACCCCCATGATTTCATAATTTTTCAAATTCAATAATTATTCCGAAATTTGGCTCAAAAGTCCCCCAAGACTAAGTTTTTCATCGCTTAACATGTTTTACGAAAACTTTCACCACTACTTCGATTTAAATCATTTTTAGTCCATTCAAATTGGAATATTTCCATAACTTCTTAATCTATAGGTCCTCCTCCTCAGATTTTATGCATAGATCAACCATCAACACTTTTACAAGTTTGATTTAAGTCCTCAACATAACTTTTGTTCATCCTCAAACATATGCCCAACTTTTTGATCTTAAATTCTATTATGACATGGATTAAACATAAAATCTTTATCATATACTTCCTTATTACTTTGGATCCATTATGATCCTCTATAATCCAACTTTCAACAAATCAAACTCTTAGAAAAATTAAAGAGATGAAAAGTTTTGGTTTTACCTTTTGAGTTTATATTCTACCATCATCCTTCCATGGTTTCATCTTCTTCTTTCTTCCTCTTTCCTTTCTCTCTTCTCTCTTTCTTCTCCTGAACATGGCTACGAGAGGATGGAATGAGGGAGAGAGCTGATGGCTCTTCTCTTTTTTCTCTCTCTATTTTCTGCTAATTTCGTTGCAGGAGAAATTGAGGATGGAGGAAGTATAATTATTGCTCTCTTTTTCCTTTCCCTCATTTCCTTCCTATCCCCTTCTTTTTCTCTCTCTTAAACATGGGCTACGGGAGTATCAAATGAAGAGAAGGTTGATAATTGCCTTAGTAGACTAATAAGTTAGCCAACACCTTCACCCCACACTTGCCTAACATTTGAAAATTCACCAATCATAAAAGACTTTGTTGGATGAATTATGAAAAGTTTGGAGCATATAGAAAATCAGCATTTCTTCCACAATTATTTCCCCCACCATTTCCCACTTACTCTCTTTCTTCTATATTATCAACATTTCATTAATTCACTTTCCCCTTTTTATTAACTCATTTATCCGATTAATTGTTCATTTGACCATTTAACAATTTTACATTTTTAAATTTTAAAATAATAATCATAAATTAAATTAGACTTTTATTTTATAAAAGTCAAGGTTTTACAAAAAACATATTCAGCCACTTGGAATCTACAATTAAGAAAAAAAAAAGCAAATGTAAAATGAAATAAATGTGCTCACAAATGAGTATTGCACTTGGGTTTGATCACTATCATCATGTGGGGTTGACAATGGGACAATGGGACAATGGCCCTCCTCAACTATGGTAACTACGTATAAGTTATATCTTTTAACCACTACAATTCTTGCACTACAACCTTCTTTGATAGATCCACGTTTTCTTTTTGCATCCACATCGGCTAATAGTTTGCCCTTTCCTTGCTTATAACACACATACTGCTTCCTACAAATCTCACCGCTTCCCTTTTTTTTTCTCGGTATGCTTTCACACACTAAAACTAGTATGCATTGCATATGTATTGTAAAAAGTGTGAACGTCGTCTAATGTTTGAAATTCTTGACCTAGCTTAGGCGTAAAGTCATCGGCTACTTGAGGATAGTAGACTGCAGTTTTACCATTGTTCACATCCAACCCCTCTTCACTCAAGTCAGCACTCTCCATTTCCATTTCCATTTCAAAATTATTAATGCAGTCTAAATTCATTTCTGCATTATCCCCACAACTATCTATTTCATGGTTCATGCCTTCCATTTGTAAAAATTCTGCCCACAATAAATTAAATAAAATGATTAGGTCCACACTCAATAGAAATACTCAAAAAGTTAGCAATCTTAAGTGTATACCAAAACTCGTATATAGAGATAGTAAACAAAAACTAAAGTTACTACTAATATGTTCTATAAGTTTCTTTTTCTTAACTTTTTGATAAGCATGTGTTTATGAATCTAAAATTGACAGAGCAATTAAATACTAACGCAATGGGAAGGCATTAAAAACAAAACGAAATGGTTATATTTGCTACTGTTTTTTTCATGTTTTCAGCCATTTTGTCATATTGACGTTTTTACATTGTGTTTAAATTTATTGTTTACATGTCCTGGTTATATCTTGAAAGCTTTTTTTTTAATTTTCCCAATAGGGCCAAGAACCAGAGTTCCATTGTAGCTAATAAATAATTTATTCAAGAACCAATATAACAAATTCAGCCCTTCCTCGTGAGGAGCTCATTTGCTTCCATTGCTTTGCTTTACCTGGGGAATTTATTTGATTTCTCACAAAGAAAAGTATACTAGTTCAACTTTTTAAATTCTAATCTAGCTAAACACGATTCCACTTTCCAATAGCAATGAAAATGATGAAGATGTAAAGTATACTGCTTGAATATTAGTTTCATACTTCACTGACAGTCCCTTATGGCCATACAGATCCTAAACTAGCTCTATATTCTATATCAAACAACTAACTTCTGATTCGAGTCACAAAGTAATCCAATCTTTGATGTCTATAATCAAATCAATTAAAAAATATTCTCAAACATGATTTCAAATTTTTACCTGTCGCGACGGATTTGGGGCAAAAATTAGGGCAATCCGTGGTTTTGAGATTTGGGGCGAGTGAGAAGCCAATGAGCGCCTAAGATCGTGAGAAGAGAGGGAAAGAGAGATCGGGAGAGCGAGAGAGGAGAACTTGGGGCTTGTAGAAGGGGAGAAGTTGTCTCTCGCGTATGAGAAGTTGAATAACGCGTTATGTCTGAGGAGAGAGAATTTTTTTTTGGTTTTTATAGGTGAGCTGGGGTGAACTTTTTTGGGGTGAGCCTAAGATCCTTATTGTGTGTATATATATATATATATATATATATATATGTGTGTGTGTGTGTGTGTACAGTCCGGTTCTGGTGCAAATCCATTTACTTTACATACCCTGCTCACCACCTTTAGCGATGAACCGGGCGACAGTTTGGTTCGTCGCTATAGAACAGATAAACGGTTTATATGTTATCATGACGGTTCGATGCGTCGCTAAAAGCTAAAATATACGCGACGGACCGAACCATCGTCCGATCTGTCGCTAAAGGTGATGAGTAAGATATGTTAAATAAAAGGGTATGCACACCGATCCTCTCGTATATATATATATATATATATATATATATATATATATATATATATATATATATATATATATATATTTGGGAAAGGAAGGAGAGATATACAAGAGAAGAAGAACAAGTCTTGCATACAACACAATTAAATTACTAAATAAAAACAATTTTATTGATTAATACAAACTATTTACAAGATAGATAATTAAAATGGACTTACAAGATTCTTTGAAATAAGAACATTAGATGAAGGGGGTTAAGTAGGCTAAGCAAATGGTAGAGGCTAAAGATTTGTCAGAGAAGGATCTACGAGTCTTTCTAAGTCCTTTAAACCAAATGAATCCGATTTCCTTTTATAGAACAAGGAAATGAATGCTACAAGAATACTATTACAATAAGCGAGGTAAAATAAAAGTAAGAAACATTTTACTAAAGTAAAAGTACAAGTAAAAACATTTTACTAAAGTAAAAGGAAAAAGAATCGCTTTGGTGGAAAAGCGAGGCGTCTTCTTTGACTAATGCGGTCGTGGGACCGGATGCTTGATTGAAAAGTTGCTTTGATGAAAAAGGTAAGAAGATCTTTCTTGACAATCTTTGCTGGCGGTGGTGAAATCGAGGTGCCGGAAGCGGTGTTGATTGCCGGGGCAGTCTTTGGTATTTGAAATAGAGAATCACATCTTCACTTTGATTGATTAGAGATGGGCTCAAGAAAATGGATCTTGAGCATCTGAAGAAGCAATTGTGCCATAGGGGTCTGGCGCCTTCATAATCGAGAATCATGACTAGAATTATCTCCTGCGGGTGAGAAGAAGCTTTATCGACTCTTCACGTAATCGATCAAGTCTTAAATGAATAGCATCAATGAGCGCGCTTAACTTCGGAATTAGAATAATCGAAACATCTCGTGGTCAAGCGGTGATATGGCGATTTTGCTAATTGATTGTTTTTTAATTCTTGGAGGATGCAATGGCGGATCTAGTAATGGCGTATTGGCGTTAATGGAGGAGGTATGAGAGGAGAAAGGCGGGAATTCTTTTTGAACTTGGCCTACTATTACATCGACTCCAAATTTATCCCACCATTTAATTGAAAAGCGGCGAGAGACACGAGAAATAGGAGAAAGAAAAGTGCGAGTCAGTCACGATTCCTATGGACGACGGAGGTAAAAAGCGGTGACTTCTTGAGTGGTCAGTAACTATATATTGCCATTTCAAAATCCAAGGATTTTATATTTACTACAAAATATAAGGAAGACTGGAATTTCCTCATATTTGGAATGATAATTCTTGTGATGACAAAATGCTCTAATTGGGCGAGGAGAGGTTTAGGAAAAATGTCATGACTCAAAGCAGTACCTTGTCCACCAAAGAATGAACCATTTGGGGAATTGACTTTTAAATTTGTGGTCGAACCAGAAAGAACCACGAGTGACTATGATCATCATTTTGATGAAGCATGATTTTATGCGAGCTTCAATATAATCATAATAAAGAAAGCGAACTAGATTGATTAGAAAGAGATCTCGAGATCGATGGATGACTACTCAATCGATGAATTAAGGACTTGTTTAATATCAATGAATGATAAAGGAGTTTTGATTTATCATCATTGGCATAGATTGGTTTTATGAAAATGACTGCATTCAATAAGGATATCTCTATAATAAACAAGTGACTTATATGGAGTGAAGGAGTAAAATGCCATCCAGAAGGAAAATCTTTGGTACGCTAGCCCGAATAGGGTCATTTTAGGCTTCATATTTAACTCGACATGAAATAAGTGATGATCATAAACACGAAGATAATCGAGACTTTGGATGACTAGGTTTTGTGAAGTTCTTTGAGAGCTTATTTAAAGAAGAGCGAGGAGTAGGGCTTGGGGGTACATTACCAAGCACTGGAATTTATTATATATGTCTGGGTATTTGGGTGAGGAACAACAGTTCCCTTTGTTGATCTTGGTTGATTAAGCGACATGGAAATGAGCGGCCATGACTACTGAGAAGATGAACCTCTCGAACACTCATTTCTTTGTGATTGTACTGTGTTAATAAATTCACGAGTGAGAAAATCAGGATTGAGTTATTCTTTGCCTTTAATATATTCAATATCAAAATCAAAAATACTTAAAATTGCTTGCCATCTAGCGAATGAATGCTTAGAGGCGACGTTTTCAACGTCTTTTTCAAGAATAAATTTTGCTGACTTACAATCTATTCTAACTAAGAATTTCTGATTTAATAAATCTCTCTGGAATTTTTTAATACATAAAACTAGAGATAAAATTTCCTTTTTAATAGTACTGTATTTTAATTGTGTAGAATTCCATGCTTGAGCGAAGCGAACAATTTGTTCATTAGAAATAGGAGTCAATTTACATTTGAGTATGCCTCAAGAATCAATGTCGAGGCGTCGGTTTCAATTATTTTGAATCTTTGAATCATTAGAGATGCCAAGCGAGGCAAAACCTTAACATATTTTTTAACTTATTTGGACTACTGAAGTATGAATATACATCGAGGAGGAGGATTACTTTGTGTTACCGAAAGAGAGGCTTACAAATCTTCACGAGGTCCTTGTAAAAGCGCCAATATAATTGAGCGAGCAAGAAACCTCAGTAGTTGATTCTTGTCGGTAATCTTATCTCTGGGGCAAATTCGGCGAATTGAATAGCTCATCAATTGGTAGCGTGAGTCCATGATAGAGGATTAAACAAACAAATCGATTTTTAGTCAAAAACAGACTACACTTGGAAGGAGAAAGGACAAGACCATTGGTTTTAAGCTTGTTTTGAAGAATGAATTCAAATGTTTAATATGTTCTTCAATAGTCTTGGAGAATACAAGGATGTCATCGATGTAAACAATGATAAAATGGTGAAGGATTCAAAATGTTATTTAGAATATTACGAAATTCTTTGGGTGCATTCTTAAGTCCAAATAGTGAACATTCCATTAAGTAGTGTCCGAGCGAATTGGTAAATGCGATTTTGTACCTATCATACGGGTGAATGGCAACTTGCGAGAATCGACTTGAGGTCGAATTTACTAAAGATTGTGGAGACGCTTAACCTACCAAGGAGATCATCCTTGTTGGGCAAAAGGGTACCTAATCCACTCTAAAACTTTGTTTAATGGTTTATAATTAATGACTAGGCGAGGGACACCTCTTTCTTTCTCGACTTCATTATTAACAGTAGAAATTTGGACAAGACCATGGGGACTTACTATGTCTAATTAGCCCTTTCTTGAGGAGATCATTGATTTCAATTTTACATAACTCCATTTGTTCATGACTCATTTGAATAGGCCTAGCCTTAGTAGGAATTAAATGCTCTTTAAATTCTTTAGCATAGGGTAACCTAAGCTGTGTGCTTCTTCCTATGCCAAAAAGCATTGGGAGAATCGAACATAAGTTATTTATTAAATAATCTTTTAATTCTTTTATTTTTCTTGAACTCTGTTACTCTTAAGTTGGTCATCAACTTGTTGGTATAATTTCTTCTTTAAGAAAATTTAGGTGAGTAACTTTACAATTTAACAGATTTAACGATTTAGAAATTGATTCTTCTTGAATAAATTTTAAATCTCTTTCTTTTAGTTTAATTAAGAATTTAAATATAATTTTCTTTCCTAAATGTTCACAACTTAAACCTTTATTACTAGTGGTAAATGGATAAAGCAAATATATGAATGGTAAACCTAAAATAATTTTGTCGGTAAGATTTAGAACTAAAGACGAGCGAGGTCTTGAAACACATGTTGTCTGACAGAGATATGTACTTTAGGTAATTTATACTTTATTTCCATTTGACTACTGAATTGGTAATTTAATTTTTCACTAGTTTTTCTTATAATATCTAGTGGGGATAATACCTTCTTGAATACAATTCAAGTCTGCACGATATCTACTAGAAGCGGGGAGTTGTCTTGAAAAGGTTTTATCAATGACTAAATTAATGGAAATATACCATTTTGAATAGTAATATCTTTAATTCTTTTAAGAGAGACCTTGAATAAAGAGATCGAGAATCTTTGGCAATAGATGACTCTGGATCCTCGTGACATTCATCATTTAGAAGAAGAATCATTAATTTGAAGATCGATTTTTATTGTCAATCTCTTTTCTTAAACTAGAAATCTCAATCTTTAAATTAGAAATCTCCTTTTAAGTTTATTAACCTCTTGATTTAATTCGGGAAGTGTAATTTCTTTAGCGGAGATTTGAATCTTTCAAGAGTCTTATTTAAAGCTGAATATGGGTTTTTCTTTAGCTCTAAGAACCTTGTTAGTGACCTTTTTATCTTTAGTTAATAAATCTTTTAATTGCTTTAGATATTGAGTTTTTAATTAGGATCGGTAATTTTTCTTGATTAGATCAACTAATAAGGAGCTTTCTTCTTCATCTTTTGTAATTACACTAACTCTTTTCTGGTAGTTTTATTACAATCTTACATACATATAGTGACTTCATTTTCACTATCGAATTTACGTTGGATGAGTTGTTACTAGAAGATTACGGAACATCGGAAGCTTCTTCATTCTTCGCTACTACTCTTATTGTCAATTCTCATTAATTCTAATAATTGTTCAGTATCTTGATTTGAAATATTTAAGCGAGGTAATTTTTGTTTAACTCTGCATTCACTTTTGTAATGACCTTTA